>JAQJVK010000050.1:435528-660201 GCA_035578135.1 Flexamia atlantica
CACACCAGTTATGTTGCGTAGCTTTTTGGGTGTTGCTACTTGAGATTTAAAATAATAGGCTTTGATTTAAGAGGTTCCTCAAAAAAGCTATTTCCAACTACTTTGTATTTTAGTGATTTTTAATACTGCATAAAAATTTCCTTGGAATTCAGATAAAAATTATTGTGAATGTATTATGTGAGTAAAGATGAAATATCCGAAGGAAGTCAAAACCATTTCCTTGTGAGAGCTGCTGATTTTATCTTCTTGAAAAAGAAGTTAGTACAAAGCCTCATTGATAAAAATCGTAGCCATTAAGGACGACAAATCTCTTCCATTTCAAAAGCCAACTCTTGCACTATTCTTTCAATTCAGCTCCGAAAGAACAATTTTATCTTTAAAACATTGGTAAAGGGTATTCATTATTTACCTAAAATATTGCAATAGGCCATATTGCATCTATTAAAAATACCAAAACCAAAACATTTAATTGTCCACTGATGTAGTTATTAATTGGAAAAATATTTTAAACCCCTAACACATGGCATTTTATTTCATTGAGAAACCAAACTAATTCGAAAAATATAAAAGTCCTTATTTAAATTTAACTCTTAGTTTAGGAGTTTAATTTATTCTTAGCGTCCTTAAAACGATTAAGAATTTTTAAAATTAATTTGTTATAGTTCATAACTGCGTCAGGAATTTTACAACCTGTTAAAAATGGGTAATTAATTTTCTATGTCCGCCTCGGGATATTTTTAACCAAACGAAACTTAGCTGTTCGCTATTACTACCTGAGGCAATATCATAACACCATTAAACGTTTCGTAAACTTCCACATCACATAACCATTATTGAAAAACGATAAGCCTTTTGCCAAAATGTATGCGAGAAAGAGGTATACATTTCTTCTGAATAACATTTTGCGTATAATGCAGGTCGTTTTTAATATATTTTTCCCCATAGCTATGTTTAGTAGCGCTTTACTCCCTGTAAAGAGAAAACTAAATTATACTTTTTCTCCTGGAGAGTAAAGTGATTACTTTGTCTCCATCAGTGTATATTAAACCCATAAATATATGTTTTTTAAGGACGGATGAAAACCATTTGGACTTCTCATGTGTTACTTCAAATGGCCCGATTTACATGTGAGCTGTTCACAAGCGAACTTTTTCGGTCTTATACTAGTAGGTTCTTTTTTTCTATTTGTATTTTAAAATGTTCAATATGGCGATTTATTATGGGGAAAACTTCATTTCAATCTGAGACTTCCTCTGGACCGGAATCGAAGCGGGTTGTGGGGCCTACCAGGTGATAAGGTATTTCTTCTATATTAGCAGATTTTATTTTATTTTAAATATATTTACATTAGATACTTCAAATACTTTGTGATAAGCTTGTGCTGCTAGTATTGGACCATGATGTAGAGTTTGATATTTAACTCTACAAAAAAAACATGTTGTAACTCGTTATGTGAATAAATAAATACAAATTATACCAGTAAAATGTAAAAATGTTTATAAACATAATTAATATTCTCGTTTACATGCAATGCAATTATTAACGTAGTACGACTTACGGGCAGTAATCTACATCTGCTATCTGCACTCGAGAGAGACTGCAGGCCTAGTGTTACTAATGTGCTGTATTCACCGTCTGAATTATACATCCAGTTGTATTTGACATGCCTTGTGCAGTGTCCTAAGATATCATTGTATTAGCAGTTGAGAGAGTGGTTACTAGTTTTTTTGTAGTGCAATTCATGTGTACTGTTATGAGCAAACTAAATTATCTGTCAGATATTCCTCCTCCAGTGTGTTGAGATATCACTAAAGCAGTCCAAATCTGCAATAGGGACTGTTAAACTATGAAAAAAGTGAGTAGGTGAGTATTCACAAGGCTTTCATGATTGTATTCTAGAGGGGTTTACTTTTCTATATTTATTGCAATCTAATTAATTTTCCTGTATCTCCCTAATATAATCTCCCTATGTTCTAAAGTATCAGCATGGATGACTACATTTTCAAAAATGGGTTAAGCAACAAAATCGGTTCAAACTAGATGCAAGTTAAGGGGGCGGTCTACCTCAAGTTCCGAGCGCTGAAACAGGGTTTTGTATCTTATTCATTGATAGCTGGATTTTCATATGATTTCCAATATTTTGGTGTAATTTTAAAAAGAATATGTTTTTGTAGGTCACTAAAATTTTAGAATTTTTGATTTTATCCCCGTTTATTTACAGGAATTGTGTAAATCTTTCAAAAAAGGTATATTTTTGTTAGATTTTAAAGTCTCATTACTAACAACAGAAACGCTTTATAGAAAAAAAATTGTAGAGACCTATAAAATATCCTGAAGAACGTGAACCCATTCTAATTTTTATTAAATCTTAAAAAATAAAGCTTTTGTCGTCCAGATACGAAACGTCTGCAAGCTTACTTCAGCGCGCTTTAGCCCTATCTTTACAATGTTATTTCGCTCTGTGACGCAGATTTTTCTGTCAATGTAGACCGCCCCCTTAAGCAGCAATTGCTTATCCGCATTCTATTCAATTCCCTCCTCAGACATCAGCACTGTATATGGATCATGGAATGAATCGAAGGTAATAACAATCTGCGTTAATTGGATCTAGGTCCTCAACGATTTCATTTAGCTAGTCAAGCTAATCAACTTCTTTAGAACCCTACTTTAATGGAAGTATGGCGCAGTGTTGATTGTGATAACCCACTGGTCTGCTTTGTTTGATAAGCTTCTTATCAATATTATTAGTAAATTTGCATTTGGCAAAATATTGAGAGAAAAACAAGCCGAACTCTAAGGAGGCATTAATACATGTCAAGCGATATTTACGTCGTTCTTGTGGAACCAAAATGGTTTCAGTCACATTTGATAAGTTCATCACATAGATGACTTTCCTATGTGTTTTGGATAAAGTATTGGAGAAAAGAAGCAGGAAAGCCAAAAACGATAGTTTCAAATCATGTATCATACTGTCATAAAACAACAATTGTGGAACCTAATTTTTTTGAATTATAAGTGTGAATGTTGTAGGGCCTATCTCAGCTGCCTTGAGCTGTGAGGTAAGACCTTCTAGTGAAATCTATTACCCGTGTCAGTTAATCGTTCCCCGCAGTGTTGCTAATGTTGTGCACCATACCGCCTGAATTATGGATATGGCGTGTTCATGTTCGTTAGACTTACGCATTATTGTAGGTCTCCTTCAACAGTAATAGTTATATCTTATAAATAAGCTGTGCAGGCCTTGTTTATTCTCCTCTCGCATAAATTAAAGTACAGTTCAAAATTGGTTTTAAAAACGAAGTACTCTTGACAGAATTTTAAAGTAGAAAAATAAATATATCATGTACAAATATGGGCTTTTTAAGGAAACAATCGTACATTATGATGGTGGTATTTTTAAGTATACAGGGTGTCAAAAAACGTACATCATTTCCTTTCTAACATTGTAACAATGTTTTATGATGGGTTTATAAATAATTTGAAGACCTTTAACATATTCACACCAATACCTACAAGAAAATTAATTAACAAAAAGGTTTTGAAAGCATGCTAGTAAATATAATAAGTTTTGGTAGAATATTTATAGTATGGTGTCATTTAAAACACAATGTTGATCGCAGTAGGTGATATAATGCCCTCGTGTAATATATTCTTTTAACAAATATCCTCTAGAATAACATGTGTGTAAGGACGTATAAAACAAACGATAGCTATTATTCATGTCAGCGTTTTCTGTCTTATGTGAAAATAACATTTCTGCAGATAAAGTGCTACACTGCAGTGACTTCAGAAAAGTTTTTTTTTGTACCATTGATGTTTCTCTGTAAGAATGATTTAATTATATCTGTATAATTGCCGTTAATATTTCATTTGTTCATTTCGTTAACAATCTTTTATGTATCACGTTATTGTTTATATAATACACAACTTCTTAAGATCAGCAAGAGTTTAAGTGTTTACTCTTGTTGCTCTATTGATTTTATTCGGGATCATTTTATTATGCTACTTAAAAAATAATGTCGAGAAAACAAATATTATATTAAGACGTTTAAAACTGTTATAAATTTTCATGTCTTAAAGCATAGTTAAAGTATTTTATTTTTTCCAATCAACTTATTGTAACGCTTTGAATCTCCGAAAAGATTAAAATAAATACTATTGTTTAATAAAGAATAATAATAAAAATAAGAAAGACTAAATTAAAATCATTGTAGTTCAATTAAACAATAAATCATTAAATTAAAATTGCAAACGTAGATTAAGCTATAAAATACACGAAAACAAATATTTTAGCACTTTTTTAGCCGGAGCACTTTTTTTAGTGTTACAGTAACTTGTTATCGGAAGAATCCTCTCCAAAAGTATTTTAAGGTAATGGAAATAACCTATGTAGCTAAATGTAACTGATCTCACCATGAAAAAAGAAAAAATCTTAGATATTTGGCTTCGGATGGGAAAAAGTTTTAAATATTTGATCGCAGTTTCCAAAATACCAATGTAGCCGGTCGTTCGCCGGAAGTTGCCGCGGGGTCGTAACCATACGTCACGTTTATGATCGTTTTATACTCCAACTGCGGATCAACTTTTCCTTACGCTGTAAAGTGTCCGAGTTTATATTTATATCAATAATGTATCTTGTGATGTCTTGAAAAATTATGATTGTTAGTATTGTTTTCAGTACCGTGATTATATTTGCATGGCGTTACTGTATTATTTTTGACAGCCTGTTAGAGAAAACTGTTAGAAACCTGACGCTAGCAATCTTTAGTCTTGGTGGCTTCTAAGACATCAAATATAAGGCAACCTCTTTAATACGTGATCTAACAAAATTTGATATTCATTTCAAATAATTAAAAACGAAAAAATGCTTTTGTCAAAAACTTATACACTTAGTGAAATTTGTATTTCAAAGTACTGTGAATAAAACTTTTCTATCTTACTAATGTCTCTAACCGTAAAAACTTATGTTCTAAATAGCGAATAAGCAAAGTAATAACTCATTTCAATAAACTTCTGAGTTATTTCGGTCAGTTATTTCTCCCCAAGGTTAAGTAATTGGACATGTTTATTTTCATTATGAAGATAGAGTATTATATACATCAACAAATATATAACAACAATTATCGATATTGGCCACCCAAGGCCAAGTCCTTGAAAAAGACTAAGCTAGAGAGACAGTAGGTTGAAACGTGTTACGTGCTCCAAATATATCGGTACTCGCCTTTCTTGTAATTAATATTGACATAAAAAACTATCTTCCAAAGTAAACTCCATATTTTTTTACACTGCTTAGCTCTATGTTTACAAGAAATTCATTCTGTGACATGTTATTCTTTCTTTTTATCATTAACTGCCCATGGTCATGGACCAATAGGCCTTTATGGCAATCTAAAGACAGCGAGGTATCATATTGACAACAGTAACATATGCTAGCCTGGTCGTGATACAAGAACCAGCATTTTTGATATACTGGGTCAGCGCTTTTCCTCTGAACTACCACCTCGTGAATTATTCTACCAACCTATAATTTTACCTGTCTTCAATCCCTTAAATTTGTTGGTAGACGCGCTTCCGCACTAGGCTATACTTAGTTTCTGAACACTTGCATGTTCACTAGTTCCCTAACTTCTTCGCTCCTTCGGCATTAATCCAAAGCTGCGTCAGTTTATTTAAAATTGTTGATTTTCCACACATAACACATACAAAAATCACGCAATTCTAAAGCACTAAATACCGGACGTGCGCACGCGTTTAGGAGCACGCTCGAAAAATTTTTGAATTGAACTTTATTATAAATATTATTTTCCGAGTCTGCTCCCAAACGCGTGTGCATGTCCGTTATTTAATGTTTTTGTATTGCATGTTTTGAGTATGTGTTGTGTGTGAAAAATTAACAATTTTTAATAAATTGACACAGCTTTGGATCATTGCTGAAGGAGCTAAGAAGATAGGGAACTAGCAAACATGCAAGTGTTGGGATTCTGAGGATGGCCTAGTGCCGAAGCGCTACCGACACGTTTAAAGGGTTGAAGACGTAAGTAAAATTATAGATTCATACAACATCTACAGATATTTGATAATAGTTCTACCTGTTCGATCTGTTAATTACGTTTCTCGGTCTTCTGTTGCAGTGAGCAAGTTCCTGCGCAACGGAGTCTCCGACAAGGAAGACAACACCCCCTACTTCGAGCGGTCGCTGTACGAGGCGGAGGTAGACGAGAATGAGGAGCTTGACTTCGCCGTGCTGGCGATCCCTGCGACCACGCCCAACAACTGTGAGTGTCCAATCATAGCCGTCTCTAGTATAGTTCTAGTCAAATATCGTGGCCCACTCCGTCCATAAGCCCAATGCTAAAGTTAACATTAGCCTCATGGACGGACTGGGTCTTGACATTTGAATCGGCCTATAACAAAGTGATGGCAGATGTAAATGGCAACGTTGCACTTGAGGATTCAAATAACATTACTATCCTATTTGTTGTTTGCTTTAAATCAGCTAACTTTGAGGATGGAGGTTTCTGTGTAAACGACCCTTGTAAAGCGTCATTGCCAGTTCTAAGGCCGTGGCCTTATTGCATGAGATAGCTGTGGTCTTACTGAATATGTAGAAATAAAGAGTGTAGAGTACGCAATGGTGTATATGCAAAGGCACACTATAGGCCTAGTTTGTTTGTATTAATTTATAATCCTATATTTATTATATTCGGACATAAAGAGATGAAAAATGTAAAAATGTAAAACAGAGATAGGTTTATGAAGAGAAAGAGTTTGGCTGTTACTTTTTAGGAATGGAATTTGATCACTAATATTTTATATTTATATTTTTACGCTAACAGAAAATATGATGTCCATATGGTTTGTATTTATTTGAAGCCTTAAAAAATAAGATAAAATAAGTTTTGGAGGCATTCCAGTTCTCCCCATGCAAAACGAATGATTCTAACCTTACTCATCATCTTCGTAAAATAACACTCTCTGTTTCACTAAAAAAAAACTAGAATTAGAATAATACAGTTTTGTAGCAAAGTGCGAGGTAAAAGATAAGGAAGTAATACGTTTTTCACACATAGCCTTGTAAATTGGATGATCAGTTTAATTTTTTTCCAACTATAGAACTAATTTGTTTATTTCTTCTTATAAAAATTAATTTCCTAACGGAGGATTCAAGGAGGAGGCGTAAAAGCATACAGATAGACGCTTTAAGTAATAAAAAATAACTTGCTTGGCATTGTATCCGTTGTTTTTATGTTCCAAAATTATTTAATATAAAAAATTATATTTGTTTTTACATCTCTCAATGAAGTATTAAAAATTAAAAAAAGCAAAACTTTGATCTCAACCTAATGAAAATTATCAAACACATTAATTACATGCATCATGAGCACTTACCAATATAAAAAGTGTAATTAGTGAGTGTCTCTACTGATAATTTTCACCTCATAATGTTTTTATTATAATCAGTTTCCAGCAGATTGCCTTTTAAGTTTTATAAGGAGGATAATTGATTAAAGCGGGGGCATTCTTAGTAGAACATATTTTATTTTATAATAATATACAACGACGTGGTCCTCTTCAATCGTACAATAGGTTTAATTTTTGTGATAACGTATTAAAATTTAAAAAAGGCTCGTAGTATAATACAAGAAGCCTCTCTTTATACTTTAGAACTTATCCCGTTTATCAACTTACTTAGGTACTACTTTTTTAATACTTAGGTTTTTAGTCTTAAAATAAATTTAAATACCAAATTTAAAACTGTTACGCCCTTTAAACTCAGGGTACCTACTTTTTATCAAAATAAAACCACCCAAGCTAAGGTAACACAGTCAACGCTATCGGCACCGAGCCAAGATGTACCGTGTTGTTTGTACCGTTAAATATGAGACCGCAAGCTGTAACCAAGCCAATCGCAGATGGAACTTTCAACATAAACTATAAAGGTCCAAGGTTCTAGGTCCAGGTTGGACAACATCCAGGACTACGAAGACCTGGAATTGATAGGTCCTGAGACCTTGAAATAATAAAGCAGAAACTTCAGCTGTGACACTAGGGTGGTTACCAAGGACGTTTACTTTTATTGGAGGTGAAAATCAATGGTAATTCCATGTGCAGTTGTAGCTAGTTGATCTCGTCAGTGTTAGCATAACCAATCGCTTCAAAACGGTTAAAAAGTGAGTTAAACGTCTTCTGCAGTAATCCACAATTTAGTACACATTCATTAAACTTATTTTATTTTATATATATCATATAAGTCACAATTTTACAAAAAAGTGTCTTAATGTTGTAAAAACAATTCTAAATACATAAATTAGTACATTTTTAAACCAACTTTGGATATTAATCAAAGTAATATGACATTTGAAGACGATCCCAGTTGGCCTACAATATTGGTAAAACAAAAGATTTTTTTCTACCAAGAGGAGCGATCAGGATGATTCGACAATACTTTTTCACTGAAAATATATATTAAATTGAGGTATCCCAAGAAGTAAAATTATAGTCTACTTGTGTCTAACAAAATTTTAAGTCTTGCTTAGGTTTTTCGTAGATTTATTCGTACGTAGCTGAAATATTTCCTCTAAGCTGCATCCACTAACAGCAATTCAAGTCCAATTTTGTCATTACTCAAAAACAAAAACAATATTATCATTTTCAACAATGTTTCTTTCTTATATGTGTGTTTGTCATTGTGTGGTTTTTCAATGTGTGTATTAGTAACATGTGCCTTGCAATGTGTGTTTTTGCAACGTGTGTTGCAGCGACGAACGTTCGATACGACATCACAGGGGGTAACGTAGCCGGGGCCTTCGCCATAGACCAGGAGGGGATCCTGAGGGTGGCCGGCCCCCTGGACTACGAGACGAGGAAACAGGTAACCATCAAAGATTAGTATAGCAGGCCTATTGTTTTTTTTAATGTTCAACTATTTTTCAACGGTCCCAGTGAATTCCAACATAAACTGTATATTAATAGTAATTAACGAAGAAAATTCAACGTATTTTTGTTTAAAGACTATCAAAACTGGAATTGTATAAAATAAATATTTATCCTATTTCCATTTAACTCGTTTACCTTATCTCTGAAGCTCCTTGTTAAGGTTTTGGAAATACAATATTTGCATCATTATCAAAATGAGAATCTTGAACCAAAGTGTTTTAGAAAGATTCACCTCATTTAGAGTTGACGCATGGTAACTGTTTCTGTCAAACGAATTTCACAGTTTCAAAGACAAACAGATTTGTCCCATTGTTTTACTCATAATGGGGAATGTTTTGATTAATAATTTGCAATGCTCAACCAATTACATGTTTCAATTATTCACGCTTGATAATCAGGGCTGTAATTACGAATGTGGCATCTTATTTTTCACATTTACAACGGACACTAGGATTATTGTGTTATATTAATTTGTTCAGGGGATGGTTAAATTTTGATTTATATAAATTATTCGTATTATATTTTTAATTCATGACATAACTTTGATCCCTCATGTCATATTAATTCTTTTGAATTTTTAGGAGGATTGCAGGTAACGTATCGTGTCCCCATTCATACAATTTTCACAAAATTATTGCTGTTAAAATCTAACAGAGCATAAGATTAATTTTATTAGCTATCGCAGGTATCGCACCGTGTTCCAAATCATACGAATTTCTCAAAATTATTACTGTTAACATTTAACAGCACGTAAGATTATTTCTGCCAACTATTACATTGGTGAAATAATTTTAACAATGTTACACCTGGGAAACAGACGCTCCAAGTACAGCCTGTTTTCGCGGTTTACCCAGCTCATATTCAAACCTACCTTGTAACTCATATTCCTCGAATCATATGTAATTATTTTTCCTAGCACGACCTGCAAATTGTGGCCCTCAGCAACGGTAGCTGAAGTTACGCTGCGTTATGTTTAAGTAACACGTTTTTGTACCCTTATTAATTTTTTATACACTAGACTATTTAAATTTTTTACTACTATACAGTCTGTGCGGAGATATTTTCAATGGGATCAGTCAATTGATTGAAGAGTTCTTTCGCCCTTTCTCGGCACTTTCCAAGCTTTCAAGAGGATGTAGGGATGACTACAAGGAACAACATTTTGCCTTAAAACTCCTCGAAACTTACAACAGCCTATTAAAAGGAAACTACCCTTATCCATCCAGTTTAAAGAATTTGTGTAAACTGTGCGAGCTTGAGACATACACATTACTTTTACACACGGCTAAGAACGAAACCCATTCCCGCAGTACGACTTGCGAGTGGTTGCCTCTCACAACTCCAGTGCCAGCTTCACGAGTGTAGCAGTGCGGGTACGGGACACCAACGACAACCCTCCTGTCTTCGAGAGACCCGCCTACAAGACACAGATAACGGAGGAGGACGACCGCAACCTGCCCAAACGGGTCCTCAAGGTCAGTAGGTCCTTTGATTGTAGAACATACTCGGTTTCATACCATTGTAGGTAAGATTTGACTTAAATTAACAGCTTCCCAATAGACGATTGAGACGCCTTAATTCAAACGAGTACTAATTACCTATTTTATACCCAAACCCCCCCATATATTGAGCATAATGCCCCCCCCCCCCCAAAAAAAATGGGAATAGAGGCTTCCGATTTATTCACCAACATTATTGGCTAATCAGATAGAAAATAGCGTGTCTACCAAATTGAGACTAAATCCGATGATAATTGCGGCTGCTAGAGTTCAAAATCCCTTTAAAGCACAGAACTGCGCTTGTTAGATAAAAATGTTCGTTCATATTACGGTTATTTCTAGTGCTATAACTTTTTAAGAGGGCTTAAAAGTTTTCTAATATGTTTATATTTAAAGAAATTTACACTCAATTTACGTTCGAGGCTTATGTTACCATTTTTGGGCCCGAAAATCACAAATTTTGGTCATTTATTCCCTAAATAAATGGCGTTAAAGACGCTCCGTTTTTTTCCCAACCAACTTGATATCATAGAGAGGATGTATAAAAGGTTTTTAAAGATCATCGAACATGTATAAAGTTTTTAACAGATGGTGTTATTGGTGAATGGGAGCCCCAAAACAATAAGTTATCATGGCCCCATGACGCTTTACCCACAGTACAGGTGGAAGCTCACTATTTTATAAAAGAAAATCGCTCATAAACGATACTCAATACTGATTTTTTAAACGAAAATTGATAATTGTATCTAAACATACAAGGACCCTGACTTTGGGAGTATATAATTCAACATTCAAATGGCTTAGTAGCTTCGGTCCGCAAGATAAAAGGTTAAACTTTGTTCCAACAGCCGTAATAATGACACATGGCTCTGACATCTCGGTTGCCGTTTCACAGATGACCAACATTGTTGTTATTTCCTAACTTTTGGCAGAAGTAATTTGATGAATTAGGTGTTTGATAACAACGATATCAAACGTATGATGGATGACTCAAGTTGAACATTTTTATTTAAATGTAGGCTAATGCATTTAAATGATCGGCCACCTCCCATGAGTGATATAGTTAATCACTCATAGGAGTGATATAATTAATCACTCATAGGAGTGATACAGGAATACATGAGTGGTAGGAGTTAATACATGAATTTTAACTATCTATTGGTATAGCATTTTACAAGTTTTGAGTTACTTTTATATGTGCAAAGTGTATGATGCGACAGTAGTTCGAACGGTATTATTTTGGTTCAAAAATGTTTTTAACGCTTATTTAGTCATAGTTTACTTGTTACTAATATTTTTAGGTCTCGGAACCATTTAAATTCATACAAGTAATTTCCAAGGAGTCAGATATTAGACAAAAACCTTTAATTATAAACATTCTAGTTTCACGAATCCATTCTATGAATTACTGAACAAGTTTTATTTTTAGGATTAAATAGAATATTGAATTTTTTCCCGATATAAATATTTTGTTCACCATTGAAACTGTTCATTTTTAGTTAGGAAATAAGAAAGTTTTACTAAGCATATCCAGTGGTCATTCCAGGATAAAAATATAGTTGTAACACAAACTGTTATAAAAAAACCTTTTTTTTCAATCTGGGAGTCCTTGATTAAAAAGTGATTGACATTATATTGCTGGGCAAATGTTTCACAACGCTTGGGGCAATGTGGGACAATTTGATTGCACTCCATTCGCCATGATAACATTGGATGACACTGTTGCAAAACAAACAGCATTAATTTTAAATTTGTCTACTGTTATTACTTTTTTTCGAAACGGATTCCAAAACATTTTTGTTCCTGTCTTATTCTATTATTTTTAATTACAAGTGTAAATATTGTGGTATCCATCTTTGATTAAATTTTATTTAATAGTTTACTATATAATTAGGAATTATAACAATTATCTTTAAAAAATCGTATATATCTCAAAATTCTTTTTACCTGTTTCATTTTAAGGTTGACTGACTGGTGGTAATAAACAAGTATAAAAGCTTTAATATAAATCAAAATGTAACAACTGCCTCTTAATCATATATAGCTAGAAAATAAATATATCCAGACAGAAAATGTCCGCAGTTAAATTAATGTAGGCTTCCTTAGAATATTGCAAAGTAAAAGTATTTAGACTATTATACGTTCATGGTTGAAGTTTGGGACTTTCCAAAGTTCTTACCACTAAAACCACAACCCCTACGGGACTTACAGCCTCAATAACTCATCATCTCATTCAGATTTTAGGGTTTTGAGGTTGCGCCGATAAAACTTGTCTTCTAGAAATGCAAACTTAAAAAACAATGTCATTAGAGAAACTAGTTTTACCTTTCGTTGTTGTATCTTTTAGGTTTTTTTGTCAGTTTTAGTTTCTGTACGCCTCATACGCATTTATTTTTTTATTTCGGCCTGATATGCCATTTTTATTGTATACAATCTCTGACAAACTTGCCTGTTTTGAGAAAAACAAAATAGACCTCTTATCATATGAAAATAGCTTCTTCCCTATAGGGGAAATTCGCTAAAATTAAGATATGTTTTTCTTCAATGTAAACCCCTCTCTAGAATAACACTATATACGAAATTAGAACAAGCAGTAAACATCCCGAGTAAATTATATGCGCGTGTAAAGGTAGGTAAACAAGACTCTTCAAACAATTCTTGGTGTTCAAATACATTATACTCTTACATCTCCTTCTACTTAACAGATTTAGAGTTCTCGACGTAGTAATATTTCATTATTTAGGAAGCATTTTGGGTTATTCGAAGTAGGAGTTTCCAATTAGTTGATTGCGTACAATATTGATAAACTATTAAATTCTTGGTATTTTTTTTTCTTTCAATTCAACGTCCCATACATTTGGACTCAATTAAATAAATAACACGCAGTAAGCACACTTGAAACCATTAATACATAGTCAATGTGATGGAAATTTTTACTATTATGTTACTATATGTTAAAGACCATATTTAAAAAAGCGAACGATTTAATTATTAACCATAAAACTGTCAACATCAAGCATTTTATTTATAACACCACAGAACTTCTGTAACCGTACAAAAATGTATTGCAGGCAATAAAAGTTATTGAGATGTCAACGGCTGCTATCCAGATTCTTTCTTTCTACGATCTTTGATTCTCCACATAGCTGGGATGTGCGATTAACTGTATATGTTCTAATATGTTATGGTCTCACAACATTGACTTTCTTGTGGATTTCTATCAATCCCCAAGAACATAACGGCTGAGAATTACCTTTGTAACATTCTAAAGGCATTCACAAAATACTACCCAAGTTTATATAAGTTTTCTAATGCTGTAGTTAATCATTAAACTTTAACCATGCCGCAAGTAAAACTTTTAACTGTTGATGCATCAGAAGACATATCATTGGTATAAGTTTTCAGAATTTCCTCTTTCTTATCTGGGTCACAATTTAAAGTTTTTGTAGTTTTGAATATAGCACCAAGAAAATGGTTCTTCAACCTTCAAAATATAGTGATTACTTTAAAGTTTGATAACGTCAAGTTAAAATCAACCCATTTTCCGGTACTACTTGACGATCTAGCTTCCTCTGAGAGAGTACCGATGTGACTGCAATATTTTGTTGGTGACCTACAACATTTAATTTATTTTAATTCTAAATTCTAGTTTTCTTATGACACAAAAATCTACTATCAATACATATCCTTATGAAATGTTTTCTTTTGCTACAATTCTTTTGCACGTTATCCCTAGGTTGTAGCGACAGACGCGGACCTGGACCGACCACAGAACATCGTATACTCCCTGACAGGTCAGGGAATTGACCCGGACAACCCGGCCAACAGCAAGTTCACCATCGACAAGCGATCGGGGGAGATATTTGTACTTAAGGTGAGAGTAAAGTGTTCAAAACCCACAATTCAGTTGGAATAGACAACCACAGCTTCTATTGAGTTTTCTACTTGATCTGTGCACTTTTCCTACAGCTCAAGTAGAACAGAAATTATACTTGTACATTATTCTATGGACTTTCGCGACCCTTAAACAAACCTTAAAGATGTTTGCCCGTTAGGTTTACTCTCTAAAACAATATGTTATGCTTCTAATTAGAAAAAATAGTAAATAGGTGGCATAGAAAAGAAATATTGCAACAAAATATATTGAATTTAAATTACTTGCTTTTTGTAGGCCTGAGGCTATTTTAAATCCCATTAAATTTGTTATTTTTCCTATCGTAATAATTTTGTAATGCTCAACGTGTTGGTTTGAACCCTAACACAACATTACTATTTCGTTTAATACAAATATGTCTAGCAAACAATCCTTAACATTTAAAGTTGAATCTGTTATGAAATATGTCAAATTGGACATAAAGTACAGAAGCACCCAAGAACATATTTTTAAAATTAATTATGTCTAAATCTATCAAGAATCAGTCTACAAATTCAGTTCATAGAAGGCTGTCTGTACAGTCAATCAAATAGAAAAGATTTCTATCAGAACTACCATACAAACGACTATCGTCTATTGTAGAGGGAAATAACGATAAAATACCGTATATAGCACTTTTCCTATTTAAGACAACCATACTTGAACTTACACAGTACTATCAGCAGTCAACGGGTACAATGAATTTTCTATCGTTAAAGCCATTTAAAAAACTAATATAATCATTCTTTTTTATGAAATAAGGAGCTACCAATAGTTTAAAAGCATGCTTTCAAGGACTATGATAGAGGGTTAAAGTGATTTTGGTAAAACATTCTATCCTCTGAAACGCATTGTTAATTGTAATATGTTTTACCTGTGTTTTAATTTTTAATGAAGACATCAAACAACCAAACCAGGCCAAAGCTCTGGAGGAGGAAACACGAGAAAAATGCAAACAAATTATCTGAGAGGGAAGGCTTCGCAACCGGACAGATGGGAATGTTTTTGTTCCCTTGATTGTAGTTGAAGAATTTTTAATTTCGTAGCGGACCGCAATTATCAGAGTAGGCATATTTCTTTTCGAAGAGTGTTTTTATGTGGAAAAATACGACATTCTTTGTTCTGGGATATTTCTGGTTTTCTTTAACGATGAAATTAATTCAGAGAGTTGTCTTTGTTGGTTGCAGTTAGGACTTAGTTAACATTACTTTTTCCTAAGATGTCTGCAAACATTAATTCTACTAAATGTTTAGTCCGGGGCAAAAAGTAAACGCAACAACTGTTGATATGTACAAGTTGATTTTAAAATGCGTTACCACATGCAGTGTACCCTACTGAATGTGCAAAATCCAATCAGGCATACTTAAACAAAGGAACCTAATCATCACTTTCTTTACCCTAACTTTCACCTTCAACACTCGTTTGTAAGCCACCTTTTTACTTTTTTTGCTGTATACCTTTGAAAATCGAGGTAACGACATACAGAAAACTAATAAATCAAAACTAAAACAGATTTCAAACAGTAAATCCGTATAACGTGAACAATATATCCCTATCAACTATGTTAGAGTCAGACTTATTTTTCTGGTTCCAATGACTGGCTACCAGATATGGAACAATTAAGAAGCTCTTAAAATAATTTAACAATACAAATCCTCTCGTTATTTTAAATTATTACATGTTAAAATGTTGATTCTGTTTTGCAAATAAGGAAAGAACACTCCTTTATTTATATGTTAATACGTTAGGAGTTTTTTGTAGTCATATCACGATAAAAACTGGGTGGATTTTGACGCTCCAGTTGTCGAATTGAAGGTATTTGTATGCAGATTTGTCAGTACATCTCAGAATTTTTTAAAAGGCGCCACCTTAATACAGTAAAGGGCTGAAGCTTTGGGTCAGTAGCGCTATACGTTAAAACTGTATAAACTAGGTTGATTTTGTCGCTTTCAACTAATCATATGGTCATTACTTTATATTGTTTCAGATGTTGAGCACAGATTGCAGCACTTATTACTCCAAAATATTGTACGACTTAATTACTTAAGGTGTAACCGTCAGGACAGCTCAAAATGATTTAATCATGAAGAATCAGTACATTTTTCGTCGTAACCACGTCATCTTCAGCTGATTGAAAGATGTGAAGATCATCGTCAGCTGGATGGCTTCGTCAATAAATAAATTAAAAAACACATGCATAACATAAACGATACGAATAAAAATATGAGACAAAAATATCACAGGCCTGTTTTAATTACTAAGGACATGACGCGCCTAAATGTCCTTAGTAATTAAAACAGGCCTGTGATATTGTTGTCTCGTGTGTGTGTTTTTTAATTTATTCATTTACCAAGCCATCCAGCCGACAATGATCATCACATCTTTCAATCAGCTGAAGATGAAGTGGTTACGTCGAAAAATGTACTGATTCTTCATGTTTAAATCATTATGAGCTGTCCCGACGGTTACCCCATAAAAGTAATAAAGTCCTATAGTATTTTAATCGTACAGCTCAGGGGCTGAAAAATGGATAATAACTCATTACTTCCTCTGCGAATCCGTATCACCATATAGTTATTGTAATTTTGTTGCTTTATTTTACAATTTACTTGACGACCGTCTTATCTCCCTGTCCAGCCCCTAGACAGGGACCAGCCCCGGGGTCGGGCCAGCTGGAAGTTCACCGTGTTCGCCCAGGACGAGGGCGGCGAGGGTTTGGTCGGTTTCGCAGACGTGCAAGTCAACCTCAAGGACATCAACGACAACGCCCCCGCCTTCCCCAGCAACATTTGTTACGGGAATATTACAGAAAATGGCGAAGCAGGTAGGGGATTTTCAAGAAGTAAACTACTTGGACTTCTGTTTAAAGTAGAAAATATATTCTAGCTTTCAATGTTAAACACTTTTTAGGGTTAATTAGGTATTTAAATTGATTTAAAACTATAGAACCCGTCATTAACAACGTATTATTAAATTGCAAAAGAAAGAGGAAAATGTATTGATTTTTGGAATTTCATCAAAATTCACAACTGATATCTTAAGGTTTGTACTTTATGGTCTGTATTATGAGAATGCATTCATCAATATATTATATGAAAAATTATAACCTAAATCACTCAATAACTTAGAAAAAAACTGCTAAAACTGCTAATCCAGTTTCGAACTTTTTAGTGATGGTGACTTAAGTCGAGGCTAATCTGCGACGTAAACTACGAGGAAAAGTAAAACAAAAAATTCGCATACAAATATTCTTTACGTTTCTGCCCAGTAAAAAATACATTAACTTCAATCTAAGCGTAAACATTCCAAAATACACGTCAATCGAATGAGGCAAAATGGAATAAAAGAGTAACGTGGTAAAATATTTGAGCCACGTACCAAGGAACTAACAAGACAGGATGGAGATTTCGACCCAACTCACGAACCAGATTACGTCATGGGTGTCTTAGCTGACGCAAGCAGCTTTTCAGAGGAAAGTTATGGAGGCACAAACGTTTACCACATATTATACCTCTGTGAATAAAAATAAGTTGTAATATCAAGTTTCTAGTACAGAAAGAAAAATATTTTTTTTATTTTCTTGAAGAAAACTTAAAATAGATAACTCTTTGTTGATTTTGGAGTTAAAAAAATGTTTTGTAAGCATTTCATGTTTAGGTATTTTTCTGTGTATATAGGATTTAGACATTTTCACCTACATACTTAATCGTTTTTTTTTCTTTTTATCATTGTTGGTGATGGTCAGTTTGGTGATGGAATCTGATTCCGTATTCAGATGTAAAGAAAGTTGACTATCAACCTGGATGGAAAAAATCGCAGTTAAAACAGATAATTGTAAAAGTAGTCAAATAAATTATTTTTCGTTTTAACTGTTTTTACTGTAAGATTTTTTCAACCAAAATATGTGGTTCGCGTGGCTGTTTATTCCTAATATTGAAAGTTCTGGGTTTTTTTTGTCTGAGGATGGGGTCATTTTCCAGTTGACGAAACTTGTTTTTAATAATCACTGACAGCAAATAGTTTTTAAAAATCTAAATAAAAACACATATTTAAGGTAATCATGTTTTTTTACTCGCACCAGCAGCCAAAGCTTTGTAAATAAGCGGTTTGGAAAAGACAGGGGGAAATGAGCGAGAAAATTAAAAAGTAGTAAGTTTCAAAGTAACTTTATTACATCTAGCAACTATGAAATACTTCAGTAAATTATAAATAATTTAATTAAATTTCTTTTAAACACTCCATTTAGCAATCTCTGATGCACATTGCGCGTTTTAATCACCAACATATTAAAAAAATATATTTTTCAAACCTTTCAAAATTCATACTTTTTTTAATTTTAAGAATATTAAATTCTTAATTTTGTAGTTTCAATTAAATTAATTTTTATATACCTATAAAGGGAAAATCATGTTAAACATGCTAAGATATATGTGTATTAAACCAATTAAATTTTTAATTTATTTTTACTTTTTATATTTTTTACGATTTCATGTTGTAGGTGCGGTCGTGATGACAATGACAGCCATCGACCACGACGACCCGACCGAGGGGACGAACGCGAAGCTGACGTATTCAATAGAGAAGAACGTGATAGAGGAGGAGACAGGAGCTCCGATCTTCGACATAGAGGCGGCTACGGGGACGATCAGAACTGCAGTGTGCTGCCTGGACAGAGAGAGGACCCCGGACTACGCCGTACAAGTAGTGGCCTCGGACGGTGGCGGGAAGAAAGGTAAGAAAATATTATATACTATTTAAAGCAGGTTATTTGAATGTAGGTTTTCTATAAAGTTCATGTAGAGTTAGTGACAGAGAATATAGAGACTGTATGGGTAGGCCTTATGCAATGGAATGTAATGTACATGTACAGGCTGCAAATTATTGAGGAGGAGTGTTGTTACCCAAGTATAAACAACTGATTTCGTTTTTCTGTATGTCACCAAAACATTTAGGCCTTTAGGGTTATATGTTTTATAAACAGAGCAAGTAAAGTGAAGTCTCCCCTGAGAAATTCTTCTTGAAACTAAAAATATTGCCTCGTTCAGCATAGCCATAGCCAGTTTTTTTTGTTTGGATGTACTGTTCAAAGAGAGAAGTTCTGATCTGAATGTCTTAGAAGTCCTGCACGATCCAAAGTTCCCTAAATCTCAAAAATTATTTAATTAAATAAACTTCCAATTTGGTTATGTCTGTGAATTCGATGAAAAATTATCGGTTTAAATTGGTTTAAAGTTCCTTGAATCACACAATTATTTAATAAATAAACTCTCTGTATATATTATGCTTGTGTATTTGATCAAAAATTATCGTTTTAAATTTAAATATACTGATTCTATATGAAATTATGTATTTAGTATTTACTGGGTTAATCTAGTGCAAAACATCTCATTTTTTCATTAATTGTGAATTAAGTTCGTGGAAAACAATGAATGATTTATTGGCATCTGTGTTATTACGTACATAGGCAAAAACTAATTTTATGAACTGTCTGATTTAAGAATATATATTCTCTAAGGAGAGTAAATAGGTGCATACTAGACAATTATTTGTAGACAAAATAACTAAACATATAAAATTCATAGAGTTCTAAAAATAAATTTTCATTGCATAAATTTAAAAATTATATGTTTGAAATTACTCTTCACTGCTTTAGCCCATTGTTTGAGAAAATGGTTAAATAAGTTTTACTTCGTTTTAAATAACGTATGAATTTTAATCAGACCTGGTTTTAAGAACTAAAATATTCAGACACCTTTGACAAACGACAAATTAAAAGCGACCCCTTAATTATCTGAAGAGAGAGAAGAGGATCAAAGGTACAAAGAAACTAATAAGTAAGTTCTGTGGTGCGTACATGTTAAATGTTAAAGTTCTGTTTTGTCTGTCACATTTCTTTTTGCTTATCTCTGTATGTGATATGTACAGATAATCAACCAGTTTCATTATTTATATTATTTTGGTTTAACGTCCACATTCGGGCTTGTCCATTCTCTTTCCATATTGAACATTTAAAGAAATTTATTATGTATATTATTTTTATTCGAGTCCTTGAATTCTGTAAATAGCCTTTGCTCTTGCATAGGTTTCGTAGCATAGTAATTGAACATTACACTTAATTTAATGATGGTCATAATGTACTTAATGTGCTTAAGAAACATTAACTAAACTATTTATTTTACACAGCTTTTCTATGCTCTTATACTAGCAATGTTTTTTTTTTATATTTGCTTGCATAATTAATGTAAAGATCATCAATAAAATGGCTCCTAAATTTTTCTACAGAGGGTAGAGCTTATTTCTTGACTCAAAAACGTATCCTACTTTGGTCAAATTGCCAGTAGAGATGATATTCGTTAAATTAGTTATTTTTTTCATATTATTCACCAGGGATTACTAAGTTCGCAATGAATAAACAACGAAATTTGAAAGAAATTATCACAACAGTTCTTTGAAAACTCTGCTATCTGAAAAGAGTAAGGTATTAATTAATTAGTATTTAGGGAATAAAACTGCATGGGGTATTAAGAGAGTGTCTATGGAGATAAAGACACGGATATTATTTAACAGTAATGGGATGAAAAAATAAAAATTAACAAGTGAGTCAAGGTCCACCAGGTATTTAAAAAATAAAGTATGACTCTTAGGTCGGATTGATATTTGTAGGCAGCGTATAACTATTCACGAATAGTTTAAGAGCAAACCGTTATCACCATTACATTACATTTTATGGAAATCCCGAACAATTAGGTGTCTTAATTAAACTGCAAATAAAACAGAGTTTTAATATAAAACATTTCTATGGAAAAGAATTTGCATTTAGGAATAGGTAATTCATCACTATGAATCATTGCGATATCCCTGCTGTTGCACGCCCGGATAGCTGGCCACAAACTCAGTGCCAATAACACTTTTCAGAAAGGGGTTTTTAACGTATTATTAGTTTGCAAAGTTACTTTTTCTACTCCTTTTAATTGATTCAGGAAGACTAAGTTAAGCTGAAGCTGTAGCTCTTTCTTTACTAAAAGGACGTCTATCCTCTAAGTTAGACAGTAAATAGGTAGTACATATAGTTCGAATCAAATAAAGTAGTACCACATTCGGGCTTGTCCATTCTTTTTCCATATTGAACATTTAAAGAAATTTATTATGAAATTTTTCATTAAAAGGCTGTATACACTATTGCATTTTTATTATTTTAAAAATAAACTTTTCATAAATTTTTTCGTCTATCTATGCGCAACCGTTTTCTTACTACAACGCGCATAAAAATAACGCACCATAGAACAAAAATAACTAACTATTTTAACCTCAAAAAGCGAGTAATTAAATAACGTTTTTCGACCGCTTTCCCAGCAGTATGATAAAAAATGAGAACCAGCAGAGGCATAATTACTGTAATTTTCCTTAAACCTGGCATCCTTACAAATAAACCACAAAAATTTAAATTTAATTACCTAACCCACCAAACTCAACTGATAAAACTTTTCCACGTTATTTCTTTTCACATCTTTGTATCACGATTGACCTTGCTTGAAAATGTTTATTACAATAAAGTATTCTTGATTCTTGACGAAATCCAAACTGACATCTCCACAGGCACGGGACTGTCTCCATACAACGACCACCGTGAACGACCGTCTTTCACGAAAGACCAACTCAACTCATCGACCTAACATGACTCCAGGCACGGGGTATTGCTTCCATACGAGTCACGGACGTAAACGACCCCAGTATGCAACAAAAACCAACTTAACTAACACGACTCTAGGTACGGGGACGGCCTCCATACGAGTGACCGACGTGAACGACCGACCACCGCAGTTCACGAAGGACGAATGGGTGACGGAAGTACAGGAGACGGACGGAGCCTCGCTGCCTTCCGAGCCAATATTGACCGTGACGGTACTGGATGAAGATGAGCACAACGACTTTCAGTACAAGGTACGGTGCTGTACAAAATACCGTAATAGTAGTTTATGCAACGATTGTATAATGAATGCCTTTAAGCCACGAGTGAGATGTAAGTTAGAACACGAGCGAAGCGAGTGTTCTAAATATCTCACGAGTGGCTTAAAGGCATAATACAATCGTTGCTATTTTATCTACGACCAACAATATACGACAAAATTTCCCCCGAAGTTAAACAAAACTCATGACTTTTACTAATGATGGAATAGGTCAACTAAAACTTGAGGTTAGGCAAATAAGCAGACTGAACCATGAATCGTTGTGGAACAATCAGCTGATGGGATAAGAAAACTCAAACATGAATCGTAATGCAACAATCAGATGATGTGCGAATTGCGTAATTGTTATTATGACACTACTCCCGTCAAATGCCGATCTCTCATTGGTCTAGAAGCAGTACTCTAAAGTGACTCCAGTACTCTAAAGTCGTCATTAGAGTACTGCTTGGTTTTTGATGTTTTAATGTATATCATTATAATGTTTATCGTAATACCATAATTGGTGCTTATTGCAATGGTCGTAGATAAAAGTTAAATTGAGAATATAAACACAAGTAGATAGTATCATAATAGAGTTTATCTACGACCATTGCAATAAGCACCAATTATGGTATTACAGTAAACATTATAATGATATACATTAAAACACCAAAAACCAAGCAGTCCTCTAATGACGACTTTAGAGTACTGGAGTCACTTTAGAGTACTGGTTCTAGACCAATGAGAGCTCGGCATTTGACGGAAGTAGTGTCATAATAACAATTACGAAATTCGCACATCAGCTGAATGTTGCATTACGATTCATGTTTGAGTTTCCTTATCCCATCAGCTGATTGTTCCGCAACGACTCATGGTTCAGTGTGCTTATTTGCCTAACCTCAAATTTTTGTTGACCTATTCCATCATTAGTCAAAGTCATGAGTTTTGTTTAACTTCGGGGGAAATTTTGTCGTATATTGTTGGTCGTAGATAAAATAGTGTATGCAACGATTGTATTATGCCTTTAAGCCACTCGTGAGATATTTAGAACTCTCGCTTCGCTCGTGTTCTAACTTATATCTCACTCGTGGCTTAAAGGCATTCATTATACAATCGTTGTATAAACTACTATAAAAGTACAAGGTTCAAAATAAATGTTAATGAAGATTGCACGTTAAGGTTCAGGATATAAGTTAAACAATTTAAGGTGATTTGCAAGGACAATATTATAATGTACGATGTAAGGTACGGTATAGGAGTTGGAATTTTTGGGCTGCCGGAGAATTTCAAAAAGACAATTGTTGATGATATTTAAAATGAAATGGTATGAGGACTTGGTAGGTTTTACGAATCCATTACATTAGGAAATAATTACTTATTAAATAAAAAATGCATCAAAATGAAAAAGCCCGAGATTTTAACTTACTTATATCATTAATAACACGAGAGTAAGCTTTTTGAACCTAAAGATAAGGGTAAACGTCACAAAATAATTTTCTAGATAAAAATAAATCCTACTAATACTATAAGTCTGAAAGGCTGTGAATTTGTTTGTTTGTCATATTATTTGTTTGTCATATTATGTATACAACCTTTGTTTGTCATATCATAACATTCATTTGTAACTACGTATCCATCCAGACAGACAAATGTAAACAAATAAACCCGATTCCAATTGACACATACAAAAAAATGTGCAGGGGCAATACCAATAGATATAGAATAACCAATGCAAATCTATCATTTTCAACGTGGGCGAAGCTACAGGTAACATTTAGTATGTTATACAACTGATTTATTTTCCCAAGAACTAGCTGTGACTGTTGCAATGAAAAATCATTAGACTGCTTTGTTCAATCTTTCAGAGATATCGACTGTGTCACTATGATAATTTCATTTCTCTGAGCAGTCATATTATTTGCAGCCCTAAAGTATCAGCCATTACCCTTATAAAACTGAAATCCATGCCGTCTACCCAAAAACTTTCAGGAAAACTATATCTACTATATATTTGTCAAATATCACTCAGTGGAAACATCGTACAGCCCAAACTACTTGACCTAGAACCTTGAAACTTTGCATGGATGTTCCTCTTAGGGCGTAGACATCCGCTAAGAACGGATTTTACAAAATTCGTAGTATAAAGGGGTTTTTGGCGAGGCCGAAGTTTTCAAATTTTCCCATTTAAAAGTATGTTGGACGATTTTTGTTTACATTTTTAATGTTCATAAAACAATCAGCTGGTAGTTAGCTTCGGAAATGTATACGTTGATACAGATGATGATAAATTGATTTCTTTGATCATGGCTTCATTGATTTTTGTTGATTTGTTTCAAGGACATAATTATGTACTATATAAAAGTTACATTTAGTTTAGATAAAATCCACCATTAATTAGATAAGTGGCACCATCTATATTTCGGTAGCGGGAGTTACGCAGTTTTAAACGTGAAAAGCATACTGCCTTTTGTGGCTGAGACTAAATCCCGGTAAGATGGAAAGAGAAAAGAACAGTGGTTTTTCATTCACCTTGAAAATTTGCATGGACGTTCCTTACAGAGTGTTGACATTCACCAAGAACGGATTTTTTTAATTCGAGGTTTTTAGAGGTTTTTCGTGGAGCTGAAGCTCTGAAAATGCCCCATGTTAATGTAATGGATGATCTTTTGTTTAAATTTCCAATTTTATTCAATCAAGCATATAGCTTTACAAACCGGATACGTTGTTACAGCTGATTTATAATTTGATTCCTTTTATCATGGTTTTATGGTTGTTTTGATGATTTTGTTAGGTTATTCGTACTATATAAAAGTTACATTTGGTTTAGTTTCGTACCTTATACGTTCAATCATAAGCTCATTATGTGGTACCATCTTTTTAGGCAGCGGGAGCTATAGTTATTTCCTTAGGCCGTCCTTCATGTTTTTAATTACAATCATGCCAGTTACAATAATTTGGCAAATTCCTTTTTCACCTAATTCGACGGTGTCCCGGCTTTACACGGAAAAATAAATGCTGCAATCAGTGGTTGATCTTAAATTATTCCTACCCGTCCATATTTTAAGTTAAAAACTAAGTGAATCGAGTTTGAAATACTGCCCACGGATAGCACCATAACTGTTTCGAAGATTCAGCCCTTCACTGTACTTAATTGATGCTACTAGGCAATCCAGGGACGTAATGGTAAATCTACAAGGAAGTACCTTAAAATCGACACATTTGGTGTTAAAATCGGTCCGGCCTTTTTCGAGTTATGACGGTGAAAAGAAAACCTTCACTATCTACTGTGGTATCCTACATCCTATTGTGGTATCTTCATTTTATCCTACATTCCGCCATAAAACAAACATATCTCTACATGACATATTCCTTGATATAAATATTTTCTATTCAGTCTTCTAGATTCTTCATATCAAGGTTAGACGACAATTTTTATCGTGAGCGAAGCCACGGGTTCTGCTAGTTATAAATAAGTCAGCAACCTTAGTTCCAGAAAACTAGAAATGTATTTTTCTTGCCCTCAGGTGATAGAGAACAGCGGGTTTGGAGCGGACAAGTTCTCTATGGTTAGGAACCCAGACGGGACGGGTTCGTTGCTGGTAACACAACAGCTGGACTTCGAGGACACCCTGCACAAGAACGGTTTCCGTTTCCGGATACAGGTCAATGACCAGGTGGGTGGCTTACGTTTCCGGTGATGGTTATGTCATTAACTGGATTTCTGCGGGCATTTGCTAGCTCTGATAGAATTGAATTGTCATTGTAATCTGGATGGGATATGTACAAAAAAACTAACGTAACAAGTAAGCTTGATGCTTGTTTTAGTCGAGTGCTATTTATTAAAATTACTGTCTACCTCAAACCATTTCTTGTAGGTTCTTCGTTCCATAATGAGAGAATTATACATCTATAATAATACATCTATGATCGTATATTATCATTATTTTATTCTATTATGCGTGGACTTCGTTAATTGAAGAGAATTACCGTAATAACAATGGATAGACAGTAGCATAAAACTTAATAATCAATTAATTAATTGCACTTGGAATGTTAATCTATGAACCATTAAACTACAGGTTCGTCTTCAAATCTAATGGGATTTACTATAATAGATCCGTTATTTTATCTGTTTCAGAATTTATTTATTAATTATGTTTTCATTAGTGTTCCTTGTCTTACGTTATTGGTGTTTATATATATATTGGAATCATTTCGTTAATTTAACCTCATAAATACCTCAACTATCAGCTACAATTACTTTATACACAATAATATGGTTCATTTGTTCGCAGTCGGAAATGCATACATTTGATAAATTTGGAGAAACACAAAAAAAATGTCAGCCTGCTTATGATTCCCTGGGGAAAATTGTTTCAATTATGGCTTTAAATTAAAGCTGTTTAAACTGCAGAAACAGAAGTAACATTTTTAAGACAAAAAGTATGGTTTGTACTGAGGTAAAACTTCTAACTATACATTCGAAAAACCTTTTTTGTAGAATCAATGTACTTGTAGATGTGTCAAAGTAAAGTTAAAGGTGAAAGCTCTATAACTGGGATCAATGTATTCTACCACGATAATTGAATGTGTTAATCTACGTCCTCAAACTAATTACAATACGTATTCTGGGAAAAGCCTAAGGTAGTTTGATGAGCTTCGTACATAACCCACGTTTCTATTATAATTGAGTTGTAAATGTTTAGCTCACAAAACTCAATCAACTGATAACCCCTCGCCCTTTAGCGAACTTGTACCAAGATGTTAAAAGCACTTAGTACGTAGTACTTGTCGCTTCCCAGAAGACACGGCATAAGCCAATCACACGTGATTCGATTACTTGATTTCGCCTCTAGAAACTTATAATGCGATAAGTTATAATATGACAGCTAACTTCAAGTGATTCATGGTTAATAGTAAATTGATGAGTTGGATGGAATAATAAACTAAACATGTTTATTACAGGAACCTAACAAAGTATAGTAAAAAAATAAGAGAACACATTTTATTTTGTACGAAATATTTAGGTAATGGTAATTTCCCTAAGACTGTTACATATGTTTAATTGGCATCTATGCACTCTGCAGAGCTATTCATGCTATAGATACTATTCATGAATAGCATCTAATATTGACATTTAACACCTCCCAACAATACCATAAACAATTCTCAATAGTTTAAATTATATTACATAACCAATGAGACATTTCCACCAGTAAGGGGTATTTTGAGGCAAATGTGATTGTTGGATGATTGTGGCGCTATCTTGTAGTTTTGTTGCTAACTAAGGCCGACATATTCCTTACAAAGAACTGTTGATTAACAGCCTATTGCAACTAAGGGACCTACATTCCTACGTGGGATCATAACAACAATTTTCCCTGGTTTACAATTTACAAACTTGTCTAATGATATGGACAAGTAAAAAATGAAAGTTCTGAGTTGAAACCCCTTAAGTGGATTCATTCTTATGAAAACTATATAAACCCAATTTATAAGTTAAATAAATGATTAACTTATACCTACTTGTACTGACCGTACTTGTACTCTCAGGTATGAGAGTACAAGTACGGTCTTATGGACGTAGTACTCAATAGTGCGTATCTTAATCCCCTAGGGAACACCGCGTTCATAAGCCATAGCTCATATCTACCCACAATTCGTGACCTCCATGTAGCTGGATCGCAGGCCACGCCACCGTTCCAGTACTTTACTAATGTTCATTCCACCAGCGATTCTATTTACTGAATTTTATTTACCGCCCGGTATTTTCCCCCGGTTTTATTGAAAATTCAGGTAGCATTATGTACTCTCAATAACAACATATTTAGTTGCCAACAACCATACCATAAACATAGCTCAATAATTTTGAATAAATAAGTAAAAATTCAACTCGACCTAATTAAACTTGTATTACTATTTTTTCTACCATTTCTCAAAAACAACCCTTTTTCTCGCAGGGGATGAAGGGAGAGGGGGACAAGCTGCACACGGCCTACTCCTGGGTGGTCGTCAAACTCAAGGACATCAACGACAACTACCCTCAGTTCGAGAGGAGCCACATTGACGTGTCTGTGGACGAAGACGCCGAGGTCGGCAGTCCTCTGGAGGTGTTCAAGTTAGTAGTTCAAGGTTCAAATTTAAAGTTATATTGATTTTAATTACATGTTTATGCGGCCTTCCATTTTGCAGGTAAAAGTAATTCAAATATTTTCAAACTGTACAGCTACCATCTTTGGTAATGAAACAGGTTTCTTCTGGGCTTACACAAACAACTTTCAGACGTTATATAATTAGTGAATTATAGGCAATGGTACATCTAGAAAATTCTAATTTATGGATAAGTTAGTTTAAAATTGCTGTAATTGAAAAATTCTTATTAAATCTCCAGGGTTTCTTCCAAGTTTAATATCAGAAACTGTAATTTATTATAAAAGCTCTGCCGATTAATGCAGGTATGGTTAGTGCGTTAGTTAAAAAAAAATTATAATTGACTTTGTCCTTGAAATTTAGTTTGCGGTGCATTATATTCAAGGCCATTAGTGTAATAATGAATGGGAACTATACAATAATCATTCCCAATTAATAAATTAGAGATTAAAATGATTAAAATGCAAATTCATGAAAAAATACATAGCAATTTCGATGAATTATAACTCGGACACCAAGGAATAAAAACTGTTGTAAGATGAGGTAGAACAAAGAACGAAATATTTCTACAGAAATAGTATAGTCAAGTAATATACAACAAACGATTTTATTAAAACAATAACTAAAATATTTGTATGACTCAAACTTAAAATAACAATTTTTCCATTATAGGGCGAAAGATCCGGACCAGGGCAGCAACGGGAAGGTGGGGTCTACAACATAGACAGGTCCACGGATCGCAGACGGAATTTCCGGATCAGCCAGGACGGAACTGTCTACATCCAACGGGCCTTGGACCGCGAGGAGAGGACCAACTACACGGTGGGCCACTAACATTGACTATAGGGGACCACTGTAGGGGTTGGAACGATTGGCTATAGATACCGTAGGCCACTACAGTAGTGGCGATGTGGCGTTTCTGGCCCAATCAAACTTTGACAGGCAGTCAATTTTTTGACAGCTACTTCCGGTCACGTGACCGGAAGTGACGTCATCAGCTGTGACGTAGCTGTGACGTGTATGGGTGGGTATTTAAAGTTTAAATGCCCTGCTGTGCTGGGTATTTAAATTTTAAATGGCCGGAAGTGTGTCAAGGTCTTTTGGGGATGTTTTTAAAAAAGATCTTGCATTTTCGGAAAATCCGAAAATGCAAGATAATTTTTGTTTCTTTTTACAAACTGTTGTTTTGTTGATTTTCACGTCTGTTAAAATACCATGTAAAAAATGGAATTGACAAATTAACAAGAAAATATCCTGCTACAAAGTATCCAAATAAAGATGCAATTACATAAACATAAACTTTAAAATATAGCGAATGTTCTTCCTTTTTATCTGTTAGCATTTCCTGAACAAGGTAACCAAAATTGTAACCACATAAAAATGAAAGTAGGCAAATAATAAATTTCGACGGGTTCACAAAAATCAAGTTGTAAAGTAGCGAATTTCTTTCTTCTTCCATTGTTGAATTTTTAGTCGAAACCAATTAATGATAACATTATTGCTTGCGCATCAGAACTAACAGTTGATGAAATTTCATTTACTTGTAGACTTGTAGTAGTTTCATTTGTAGTAGGTAATTGTTCGGAAGTTGGTGTAGATGTAGAAGAAACAGTATTATATTGAAGCTCAGAGTCCATGTGCGCTCGGGTAAAGAGCTGAAGCTTTAATGACGTGTGGTAGCCGTGTCCTACTGTGCATCAGTAGTTGTTGGTGGTGGGGGGTCGTTTGTTTCTTGCACTGAAATGTAGATGGAATCATAACTTTCTGGAGGATGTACTAAAATTTGTTGTATAGGATCTGCATCAATAGGAAAACTTTGCGTTTCAATGCAAAGTCCATCTTTAATAAAAGAAACATATAAAACAGAACTCATGTTTATTTAGATGTTTACTCTGCCAGTTCTACTAGCAAACTGATGTGTCAGCAGCGGCGCTGCAACCTCCCTTGACATGTGCAGCTCGGAACATCTGCCCTCCCCCCACCACCATAAGAGACTCCTCGCAATTTTTGGATTTGTAGTGTTAGTTCTAACGTAGGTGTTGTAGGGTGAACATCTCAGTACTAAACAATTGTTTTTTTAACATTTGGCTTAAAATATTTATTTAACTTTGTACAAGTTACAATATTTTTAAAGATGCTACTTTATTATATTACCTTAATACTTAGTTATAATATTTAGTTAAAGAAATCGAAACTGTAGTTGCGATTCAAAATAGAAACATGGTTTCTTAACATTTGCCTTAAAAATATTTGTAACAAAATATCGTAAGAAAATTTTTACAACATATTTGAATTAATATGTTTGCAAACCCTATCATGCGAGTTTTAAAAGATAAACGAGACCGAGTGGGCCGGGTTTGACCTCGCATGCTTTCGCTTGTTGCCGACCAGTTAGCAATACAACTGGTTGACCTTGCGCCGCACTTTCGCTTGCGGCCGGCCGGCGAATACAGGTCGTCGTCCTTGCTGCATCACCCGGCACACCTGTCCTTGATTGTATAACACACTCTACACTCTACACTCGACAAGTTATTCTTTCCTTTGCCACCGTCCTAACAACACCTACTTCAATTTCACAATGAACCGCTCCGAGTATACCGAGATTTGGTATAACTGGTTTTCCTATCTTCAACTGCTTGGGGTACGAATTATTCAATCGAACAACAATCGTGATTGGTATGATGTTACAACCACTATAGCTCGAAAACCTTTTCAGCAAGTTTGGAAAAACATTCTTACCGGCACCAAAATTCGCACCGAACCACCCAAAATTCGCACCAAACCACCTCTATCACCTGTATCTTCAAACGTACCCCAGCAAAAATTTCATCTAAAAAAACTGAAACTTAACCGAAAATATGAAATCTTAAGACATTTATCTTCTTCTATTTTCATTTTTAATTCTGAAAAAAACCAAAATTTATGTCATTGACATTCCCAAAAAAATTCCTATTCCCCTTAACCCTCGACACTTGATAATAAATAAAAAAGGTGCAAAGTTAAACATAAATATTACCGAGTAAAACCTTTTCCCACCTCCAAAGTCCACCCTGGTGGCAAAAAAAGGCCCTTCTAAGGGCCGACCTAAGACTTTCAAATTTAGGCTTAAGTTTAAGTATCAACCCTTGGTGACTAACAAGGGGTGGTTTGCGAAAGCCCCTATGGGACTTAGAGGTACACGGACCTTTTGTTAGTCACTAAAGGTTAAGGCTTTAGCAAAAGCTCCCCGCTATTGACTCAACCTTTGGGACTTAGAGGTATGTGAACCGCTTGTTAGTCACCAAGGGTTGAGGCTTTAGCGTCCAACCCTTTGTGACTTAGTGGTACACAGACCACTTGTTAGTCACCAAGGGTTGAGGCTTTAGCGAAAGCCCCCCGCTATTGACTCAACCTTTGGGACTTAGAGGTATATGAACCGCTTGTAGTCACCAAGGGTTGAGGCCCTAACTTAAGCCTAAATTTGAAAGTCTTAGGGTGGCCCTTAGAAGGGCCGATTTTGCCACCAGGGTGGACTTTGATTGAGAAGGGGAAGGAATATAAGGTTTAATTTAATATATTTATTCTCAATTTTCCACCCTCCGCTGTTACTAGTAAAAATTTTGGATCTGTCGGGACAAGTGGTGGTTTGGTTTTTGGAGTTGTGAGGATATAAATTTTCGTCCTCTCCTCGTTGTAGATATAAATTTTGTTTTCTTCAATTCTGTACAGATTATATTTTTTGTTTTTCTTTAATTCCTTTAGCCTGATGTTCTTTACTGGTGCGGGATGAATTGTTTGGGGGGTGGGGGTTTCTTTGATTGGTGCGGGTTGAATTTGTTGGGGGGTAGAAGAAGGGTGCAGTCCGCACAACTCCATCCAGTCTTCAGTTAAAATGTCGTCACAAATTGGAGCGATCGGAATCTCTTCAATTTGCGGCGTTGATGTTTCTGTAACTGGTGTGGGATTCTGAAATAATTGGGGTTGATCTTCATTAACAGCATCAGCTATTATTTCGTTAATGGAGGAGGAGAGGACGGGAGTAGAAGATTTTTGCGGAATAAAATCGTTGATTGCAGAAAGGCTGATCGATACCGGGATGGAATGTTGCTTCATCAGAGGTTTCTTGAGCAGACCCAGAAGAATAGGGCAGGATGAAGAGGCAGATGAGGAGTCCATAATTAGATAAAGGAAATAATAAAATGGATATAATGAAATAGAAAAAACGTGGGAATGGATAGTAACAGCGATGGTGGCGAGTGGCAGAATAACACAAGGCGGGCGAATGGGGTTCTTATAGGCAGCAGACACAACAACCTTGTAGTCAAGGTAGTGACCAGGTCCAAGTAGGCACACAACAACCTTGTAGTCAAGGTAGTGACCAGGTCCAAGTAGGCCAGACGAAGTTGTGAGAGCGGTGGCTAGCGACCCGGCCAAGGCTACCGGCCTCGGCAGAGCGACACGTTGACCTACTAGTCAAGGCTCGCTAGCGAGGTCGAGTCTCGAGCTCGCTGATATAAGCAAGCGCGCAACGTTTCTCTTTGGCATTACGGTGAAGGTGTAACTGGTCCGCTTACGTGGAGGGTTATGCTGTAACGTAATGTTCGCCATGGTGTGTGGGGTGGCTTATGTCAAGCACACACTGCGTTCGGCTATTGTGGGAGAGGCGCCCTCCTATAATAGTCGGTCGCAATGGCAATCCACCTACCTTTCCATTTCCTGCGTGGTTTAATTGTCAGGGTTAATATTACGGTGAGGTGTGTGAGTTCGCTTACGTGATGATCACACCGTAACTGTAATATTAAGTTAGGTGTAATATTATAGGGAGGTGTGTGAGTTCGCTTACGTGATGATCACACCGTAACTGTAATATTACATAGTATAAGATAGAATAGGGGGAACGTTAGGTAGGGGTTAAGATATGATAGGGCGGTGAGGTGTGTGAGTTCGCTTACGTGATGATCACACCGTAACCGCATGCATGATAGCATTTAAGGGGTAGCATAAGTTATAATAAAGTAGTATAGAAATAAAGTAGTAGAATAAGGTAGGGACCCCACGCTTCCCCACCCCCCTTTTTTTTATAATTTTTAAATGACCTTGACCTAGTTTTGATTGTTCTACTTTCGGACTTAGAATTATTTTAAATGATCTATTTTTTAGACTTAGATATTTTAATTTCAAAAGACTTACTTGTTTGACTTATATATTGATTGATTTTAAAACTCTACTTTTGAGACTTAAATATTTTGTTAAAGTTTTAAATAACCTAAGATTTTAGTTTTGTGTTGTATCTTTTATTAAATAATTATTATTTTTAACATTTGGGTTTTTGTAAATGTTTTAATTTCTGTTGATGGTGAGTTTAGTTTTCGCGTCGGTTATTATTATTTTTGAGTTTTTGCGTCATAACTTTTATACCGTTGGTTTAATCAAAAAATGTTACTGGACCTTTTTTGTTTGTCTTTTAATTCCGCTTAATTTGAGTACCCGCACGATAGATTTGTAGCATTTTTTGTTATATCCCCCCCCCTCCCCGCGAAACCCCCCCTCCCACCCCTCCCCCCCTCCCCCCCCTCCCCCCCTCCCCCCCTCCCCCCTCCCCCCCTCCCCCCCCTCCCCCCCTCCCCCCCTCCCCCCCTCCCCCCCTCCCCCCCCCCCGGAACCCCCCGGAACCCCCCGCATCCCCCCGGCAAAACCGGTTACTTGATTTCGTCGCCGTTCAACTTTAGAACTGCGTCGCCGTACACGATGGCAGTGGATATAACAAAATTGCTCCAAATCCATCGTGCGGGTAGTCAAATTAAGCGGAATTAAAAGACAAACAAAAAAGGTCCAGTAACATTTTTTGATTAAACCAACGGTATAAAAGTTATGACGCAAAAACTCAAAAATCGAGGCTATAGGCAGTGGATATAACAAAAATGCTCCAAATATATCGTGCGGGTAGTCAAATTAAGCAGAATTAAAAGACAAACAAAAAAGGTCCAGTAACATTTTTTGATTAAACCAACGGTATAAAAGTTATGACGCAAAAACTCAAAAATCGAGGCTATAGGCAGTGGATATAACAAAAATGCTCCAAATCTATCGTGCGGGTAGTCAAATTAAGCGAAATTAAAAGACAAACAAAAAAGGTCCAGTAACATTTTTTGATAAAACCAACGGTATAAAAGTTATGACGCAAAAACTCAAAAATCGAGGCTATAGCCTTGGGCTCACAGTATATATAAGGTGTGCTGTAGTCTTGTGGTTACATTTGCCATGGAATCCCTCATGATCTTTAGTGCTGTGCACAACTTTGTCGAAGCCAAAAAAGTACTATGGTACATAAGAACGTATCATAGCAATCTGAAGTGTATTAGTGGAGTACTTGAAGCTGTTAAAGCAGACGGTACAAAAATCTGTTGCACTTCGGATTCTATGGATTACGAAGGACTCGAAACATGGGTCCTTTATTATGTACAATTTTGTACAAAAATTCACATCAAAGTTGACACGGACTAAAGGGGTTTTCTAGGAGGAAAGAAAAGAATAGATACCAACAATGCATGTTGGTAGCTATTCTTTTCATTCTTCCGCTAAGATTTAAATGACCTTGACCTACTTAGGACTTAGAAAATTTTCACTAAGTTACAATTGACCTTCAAAATAAGTAGGTCAAGGTCATTTAACTTTAAGCGGAAAAAAGAGAGGAACAGTGTTATTAATTAACACTGTTCCTCTCTTTTTTCCTAAAAGGCAGGGGGAGAAGTTCCGTTAATGTCTACTTTTATGTGGCAGAATCATATCCATCATCATCTGATTCATTTTGAAAGTTGATGTAATCTACATCAACCCAAAGATAATGGAATCCTTGTTCAAAAGCCATAGTATCAATGTATGTTTCAAGTGTTGAAAACCAATTCGGATCTACGAAAGGGTTGATGGTAACTAATAAACGTTGATATGTTAAATTTACCATTCTTTCCCCAGTAACATTAATCGTAAGAAAATTAATATTCTGGAGGACATGGATTAAATTTAACATAAATTGAATATGTTGTTGAGGAGTGCAAAAAACATTGTAAAACATACGGAAACTTTCCATGATTATCGGTGAGGGAAGTGATGCCTCTTCATATAATCCACGGTTTATATATACATTTTCCCCACCATAAAGTTTTAAAAGTGGGTCAAGGTCATCTGAAGATACCCTATGAACGGGGAACAGAGCAGTAAGTGGTTAGACCACAAACTGCTCTGTTCCCCGTCCCTATTTAATTTCTCATAATTATATGTGTTTATAAACACATACAATTAATTTCATATTTTGCCAGGGGGCAGAAATTGCAGAGATGACATTTTTCTTGAGGTGCCGGCATTTGTAGTTTATACCCAATTATTCCGCTTCTATAAGCAATAGTTCGATAAAGCTCGTCCCCCGGGCCGGCAAGAGGAAGCGCCTGAAAAAAAAAAATTATTAGTTTAAAGAAATTAAAAAAAATAATATATTGTTAACAAAATAAACAATGCAGTTAATGAAAAAACGTACCATGTGACATACGGCACATATTCTGCCAACATTTGGCCCTTCAAACCAAATTTTGGTTTTGTAGACGCATCGTCTTTTATGCTCATAAATGAGCTCTCCTTGCAAAATTGGCGGCAGCGGCTCTGACACCCTTCTGATATGCCGGAGCATAGGGTTATCGGTGCAGATACGCTGCAGACACAACTCGTACAAGGAGCTCATAGTTATGGTCTGGCTATGCAAACCTCAAAGCTTTAAATACGTACCAATCATCTTGATGGCGAAGGTGATTCCCCCTCCCCCCGGGTTTCCACTATATATTGAGCGGATAGAAGCTTTATAGAATTAATAGTTTGCTACATTTTGAATCAACAAAACGTTATAAAATCTTTCCTAAAATACCTGATTGATCAAAGATTAAGTAGAAACCGAAGGGAACAAAGAAGACAACACAGATTAAAAAAAGCTTTTGAAAAATTAAAATTAGTTGTACCGGAAAGTCAAAAACAAAAAAAAATTAACAGACAATCTATAGTTCAAAATGCAATAGATTACATTAAAAAATTGGAAGAAGACTTAAAATCACCAACATTTAACTTAGAACAACAAGAATTTGAACAATCCGAACAGACATTTTTACAGGATATAGAAGAATTCCAACAATTCGAACAGAAATTTGTACAGGAAATAGAAGAATATCTTCAAACTTCGCAAAATTTAAACCAAGACATTTATGAAATTTTGTATCAACCTTTTGAAACTGTTTCCTTGCCAGTGTTAGAAAGCTTGGATGAATATTTTTTTGACGTCGAAAAGTAGAGGGGGTAAATGGGTGGGGAGCTGTTATAAAGGCAGGGTAAACAGAGTAATCTTTACTTTCTTAGGATCCAGCGCTATGGCAGGCACTTCGTCTTCGTCCAGGTCTTCTTCCTCGTCATCAAGAACATCATCATCATCTGTTGTTTCTATTGTGAAACAAAAATCTCCTTCTCCAAAAAAATCTTCACCGAAAAAATCTCCTTCTCCAAAAAAATCTTCACCAAAAAAATCTCCTAAAAAAATTTCTGAAAAACTTCAAAAACTTCAAAAATTAAGAAAATCCTGTTTTAAGAAAGAACAATGTGCTCATATTTTAAAAAAAGGAGCGAACAAAGGTGAAAGGTGTGTGAAGTTGTGTAGTGTAGGTGAAAAATTGTGTAATTTGCATAACAAACGTGAACCTTCCGAAAAAGTCAAAATTCAACCTTCTAAAAAAGTCAAAATTGAACCTTCCAAAAGTGAATTGCCAGAAAAAATTGAAAACTATAAAAGAATTAAAATCAACAGATTGAAATTAAACCACAAATATGTTTTTGTAAAAAAGATCAGTAACAGGGATGTTGTTCTTAGATGTTGTGATGAACTCTACTTGCTCAAATTACCAGTAAATCTTCAAATTCCAAATATCAGTAATGTTCATTATTATTTAGTAAGAAAATCTCCATCTGATAAAGTTAAATGGTCAAATTAAACACAAGACAAAAAAAATGGAGCGGGGGAATAGACCACTTTGTAATTCCAAGAGAATTACTTAGCGGTCTATTCCCCCGCTCATAGGGTATTTTTGAATGACCTTGACCTATTTTCAAAATTTACAATGGAGGGTTAATTTCTTATAAAAGCGGGATAACAAAATGACTTTTTACTTTTTACAATCTAGTCCTAAAAAAGAACAATGTTCGTATATTATTAAAAAAGGGTAAAAGATGTGTTGTGTAAATCAAACATTATGCAGTGCGCACAACAAATACCTCCTTTTGTTAAAACTGAGAGGTTAGTGTAAAAATGAAATAAAAAAAAAATAGGAGCGGGGGAATAGACCACTTTGTAATTCTAAAAGAATTACTTAGCGGTCTATTCCCCCGTTCATAGGGTATTTTTTGGTGACCTTGACCTACTTCTTACACTTATAAATTTTCGCTAACTGCTATTGACCTTGAAAATAAATAGGTCAAGGTCATTCAATAATTAAAAAGAAAATGGAGGTGTACGGTTTTACAGAACCGTACACCTCAGAAACCTAACAGAAGAAAAGCTAAATCTACCTATATATAAATGACCTTGAGACTTAGAAATTTTCGCTAAGTCATTTTGTTGACCTTGAAAATAAGTAGGTCAAGGTCATTCGATAACTAAAAAGAAAATGGGGGTGTACGGTTTGACAGAACCGTACACCCCCGGAAACCTAAAAGAAGAAAAGCTAATTTACAATACAATCTGCCTAGAGTTTAAGAATTAATAAAAATAAAAAAATAAAGAAATAAAATTTAGTTTAAAAAAATAGCTAGACAGCCCAGCGCTGCACATCATGATTACAGTGTGATCATCACGTAAGCGAACTCACACACCTCACCATAAGCGCACAACGCTAAGCTAAAACAAAAATGTTATTTTGAAATAGCAAGTTGTTTAATTAAATTTAGGAAAAAATGTTATACAAATATGTTTTTTATTTCCTAACACTAAAGGAGCCAGTGTCTCGCCATTAGCGACGCAGAACAACTGAGGTCTAGCGAAACTCCGGAGGTAGGCGAACTACCCATCCAGCACGTATAGAGGTTGTAAGTGACCCGCTTTGGTGAGCGTAATCACTACAAAAGCGGTTGCCGGTTTTACCATTATTGGTTTTACCATGCAAAAGATGGAAGGAAAAAAGGAAAGGAAATTGGAATTGAAAGGTGTCCCTAACTAAAAAGGAGTACAAGACAAGAGAGGGAATGCCCTCAACAAGCTTGTTGGAAAAAGGAAATTGGAATAGAAAGGTATTAAAAACATATCATATAACATTCCTAAAAACAAAAATTTTACTTTAAATTTAAACATTCCAGGCAGAAATATATTGTAAGTAAAAGAAAGATTTTAAAATAATACTAACTACCAAACCAGCAAATTAAAAACAAACTACAAACCCTAGGGTATCTACAAGCACAAACAACTACCATGCCTTAAAATTAATCAGTCCTACGTCAAGATGTTATTATACAAATAACACCAAGATATTTTCACCAAACAGCAAAAATGATAAAATGTTCAGGGCGCCTTCTGAACATGTTACCACCTCACTGTCTAGCGAGCAACTGATGCCGAACCACACGCGCAGATCCCGGACCCCAACTCGGCTTGAGGTCATCCCCCCTCCTCGCTTACCCCCTCCCAAACCACAGGACCCTTACTGCGGGTTTGGTTTCCATCATTCTTTTGCCATTGTTCCAACAGGCAACAACATTTCTTTCTTTACTTTACATTGGATTTGTAAATATTTTAAGTGTTAAAACTTCTCAATATTTAATATTTTAGGACTTTGAAAAATTTTCAAACCTATCATTCTTTTGCAAATGTTTAAACAGGCAACAACACTTCTTTCTTTATTTTTACTTTACATTGGACTTGTAAAACTTCCTAATAATTAATACTTTCGGACTTAGAAAAATTTTCAAACATTTGCTTCAACATTTATTTTACAATATCAAGTTTCTTTTATAATGCCTCCAACAGACAACAATTTTCCTTTTGGATGTACAATTTGTGAAAAAATATATAAAATAGTTGAACCAGAAGACTTAACGGATGACGAAAGTATTTTTGAAAATAGTTTGATTCCAGTAGAAGATACATCTGATGCTACATCCGATGCTACATCCGATGCTACGTCTGATGCTACAAGTGATGAAGAAAATATTTTGGAAGTACCAGTAGCAATAGGCGAAGAAACACCGTTAACACATGTTGTAACAATTAACTATGATCCAGTACAATATATACATGCTCTTGTTCGGCGACGTTTGTTTCCGGCATCGGACATGGAGGAAGATGAAAGCGATAACGATTTGGAAATAACATATTTAAACAACAGCAATGATGATCACACTTACGACGCATAATATATGTATTATTTTGAACTTAAATTATTTGACGTTGGCACTTAGATTTTTTTAAAACTTCCATTATTTGACCTTGAGACTTAGAATTTTTTTTAAAACTTCCATTATTTGACCTTGAGACTTAGATTTTTTCTAAAACTTTCATTATTTGACCTTGACACTTAGATTTTTTTAATACCTGCATTATTTGGCACTTAGATGTTTTTTTAAACTTGCATTATTTGACCTTGACACTTAGGAGTTTTGAAATATAAGAAATTTAACTGTTATTAACACTTTTTGTGTTTAATACAGAAAAAGTGGTGGGGGTAGTGCTATAAATAGGGGTAGTTTAAGAGTGGTTCTTATTATTACTGCAACTTTTGTGGAGAGCACACCTACGTCATGTATTACTGCATCAGTTGTGAAGAATCTTTTGAAAATGAAAACTTACTACAAATACACAAAGAAGTGTACCATAACAACGAAACAAGAAACAATGCAGAAGAAGAAGATTTGGAAGAATTAGATCAAATGCTGGCTACCCATCAACAACAACTAAATTCAAGACCAAGTGTTATTCAATACGCACCCGGACCATCTTTGGATGTGGAATTATACGCCCGAGCTTTACCAGGCAGTGTAGTAACTCATTTTAAGATTGACAATGCTCAATTGCAACTAGCACAATTTATATTGAAAGCAAAAACATTAGTAACAGAAACATTGAAGAATGAACTAAGAAGATTAAATTTTATAAAGTTTGGAATATTATTAGATACTGTATTTACAAATGTTCAGAATGAAACATCACCAAGAGGATTTTTAACTAAAAACAAAACCATCATGTTTGCATCGGATATAAGCTCAATTGTGGATGATTGTTTTGAAGAACTTTTAACAAAATTACAAGAACATGAAGGAAGAGGTTCTGGATGGAGTTTGTTAAGTATAACAAGCTTAGATGTGAGAGTTCATAAACATGGATATGGAATGAGAGGTAGTAGTTATATTGCTTTGCCAAGGAAGATTCGAGTAACCAAATCTTGTGTTAATGTACAAAATGAAAATGCTGAATGTTTCAAGTATGCAATGCTTGCAAAATATGTAGAAGATCATGTGGAACGACCGAGTAGAGCATACGATGAGGTTTCCTATATGTATAACTTTCAAGGCATGACTTATCCTGTTTCAATTCAAGACATATCAAAATTTGAAAAGAAAAATCCTTTTGCATCTGTAAACATCTTTGGCTTAGATTCATCCAACAATGTCTATCCCTTACGTATAACACCCACCGAACGCAGAGATCATACTGATTTATTATTTATAACTAAAGGTGATATCTCACATTATGTATATATTAAAGATTTTGAAGCTCTAGTTTGCAAACAGTTATCAAAACGTGAACAACCAAAAACAACTTGTAAAAGATGTTTCTGTTTTGTAAACAAACCTTTAAGAAGAGGAGGTTCAGAATGGTTAACAGAACATAAAAGATTATGCAATGGAAACTATGAAGTAAGAATTAAATTACCACACCCTAGCAGATCACAAGTAAAATTTGATAAAGTTATCCAACAATACAGAATCCCCGTTGTAGTGTATGCAGATTTTGAATCTTCATTGCTTCCACTTGAACAAGAAGAAGGAGAGGAAATTACAAGCAGAACAAAGTATCAACTTCACAAACCAAACAGCTACTGTTTAATAGTAAAATCCACTCTGCCTGAAGAACATCTTCAAGAATATGGTTTGACATCTACACCAAAGATCTATCGTGGAGAAGAAGCAGCTCGATACTTTGTTGATGATTTATACGACATCGCTGGGAAAGTGGAAGCAATGTATAGCAATGTGGTTCCTATGTCACCTATGACACCGGAAGAAATTTATCTTTATGATTCGACAACAACATGCTATTTGTGTAACAATCAATTTACAGAAACTAAAGTTAAAGTTCGCGACCATGACCATCTGACAGGAGCCTACAGAGGTGCAGCTTGCAACGGATGTAACATCAACTACAAACTACCATCTTTTATTCCCGTCGTTTTTCACAATCTTAGCGGATACGATGGACATTTTATCATTCCTGAATTAGCAAGAGACAACGGTGAAATAGACGTTATAGCACAAACTATGGAAAAATTTATAAGCTTTTCAAAAAAGGTGGGCAAAATTAAACTTAGATTTGTTGATTCTTTTCGATTTATGCCTTCCAGTCTTATGAAACTTTCTGAAAATTTAAGAAGACAAAATTTAATAGAAACAAGCAAAATTGTACCTGCAGAAAAAATGGATTTGGTTCTTCGGAAAGGAGTTTTCCCGTATGATTACATCGATGGACTACATAAATTTCAAGAAACGTCACTTCCTCCACCAGAAGCTTTCAAAAGTAAACTTACCGATTTGGACATTTCACCTGAAGACTATCAACACGCATGCAGAGTTTGGGACGAATTGGAAATGAACACTCTGGGAGATTATTCTGACTTTTATGTAAAACTTGATGTGACCCTTCTCTGCGATGTGATGGAAGAATTTAGAAACACCTGCTTTGAAGCTTACGGATTAGACCCTCTTCATTCTTATACTTCTCCAGGACTAGCTTGGCAAGCTATGCTAAAAGAAACAAAGTGCAACCTTCAATTATTAACAGATATTGACATGGTGTTGATGATCGAATCGGGCGTTAGAGGTGGATTGACCCAAAGTGTTACTAGACATGTTAAAGCTAACAACAAATATCTTCCAAACTACGATAAAGAAAAACCATCAGTGTTCTTAGGATATTTCGATGCCAACAATTTATACGGATGGGCCATGTCTAATCCACTTCCTTTTGGAAACTTTGAATGGGTTAATCCAGACTCTATTGGTGATATTTCGCAAATTTCAAAAGACGGAGACACCGGATACATATTGGACTGTGACTTTGAATATCCAGAACACTTGCATGATCTTCATTACGATCTTCCGCTCCTTGCAAAAACAGAAGTTTCACCAATTGGCAAACATCCAAAATTAATGATGACTCTTGAAAATAAACAAAGATACGTAGCTCACTTTTGGGTTGTTCAACAAGCACTCCAATTGGGTTTACGTATAACCAAAATTCATAGAGTTTTAAAATTTTCCCAATCTTGCTGGTTAAAACCGTACATTGATTCAAACACCAGAAGAAGAGCAGCTGCAACATCAACATTTCAAAAGGACTTTTTTAAATTAATGAATAACGCGATATTTGGAAAAACATTGGAAAACAAAAGAAAACACAAAAATGTTAAATTAATTACAGATCCTATAAAACTAGAAAAACTTGTACAAAAACCAAACTTTGAAACATCCGTTATCATCAATGAAAACCTTGTGGCAGTATCTATGAAGAAGACAAGTGTGAAAATGGATCGTCCGTTGTACGTTGGAATGTCAATCTTGGATATTTCCAAAACCCACATGTACGATTTCCACTACAACAAAATGGTCGCCTTCTACGGTAGAGATAACATCGGAATCGCCTACATGGACACGGACGCTTTCATCTACTGGATTCTTACTGAAGATATGTATTTGGATCTTCGAACATTTGTTCACAAAAATGAATTTGATTTTAGTGACTATCCAAAAGATCATTTAAATTATGACAATGATCGGAACAAAAAGAAACTTGGAAAATTTAAAGACGAAGCAAATGGAATTTTACTGAAAGAACTTATTGCACTAATGTCAAAATTGTATTCACTACAATTGCATAAAGAAGAAAACAATATTATTAAAAAAGCTAAGGGAGTAAAAAGTTTGTATCTTAAGAAGAATGTAAATTTTGAACACTACAAGCAATGCTTATTTGAAGAAACGACTATAACTGCAAAATTCAACACCATCAGAAGTTTCAACCATCAACTGTACAGCGTAACAGAAGTGAAAAAAGCACTCTGCTCCAATGATGACAAACGACACATTCTTCCAGACAAAATTCACACTCTACCATTCGGCCACTACTCTCTCAATCCTATCAATGAGTAAAAAGAAAAAGAAAAAAAGAAAAAAAAGAAAAAAAATAAAAAAATAAAAAAAAGAAAAAAAGAAAAAAAGAAAAAAAGGGGAAATCACAGCATGCTCGCTGTGATTTCCCCTTTTTTTAAAATATGTTGAAATGACCTTGAACTATAAAAGCGGATGCAGAAAAAGAAACACTCAATACTAACTTGACTTTGTTAGTAAAATCATCATGACAGACTTAAAGGAAAAGATTGTTAATGAACTTCATAAACCTGCAAGAATAAAGTTTCCACGACGAAATACTGTTGTAAAAGGAATAAATGATTTATATCAAGCAGATTTAATTGAAATGCAACCGCATAGTAAAAGAAATAAAGGATTTAAATACATACTTACGATTATTAATTGTTTTACTAAAGTTGCAGATGCTTTGCCATTAAAAGACAAAACTGGTAACAGCATAACAAAAGCTATGGAAGTAGCTATAAAAAGAGATAAAAATAAAATTAAACATTTACAAACTGATGATGGGAAAGAATTTTTTAATAAACATTTTGCCTTGTTAATGAAAAAATATAACATAAATCATTATTCCACAAATTCTGAGAAAAAGGCAGCTATAATTGAAAGATTTAATAGAACCTTAAAAGGTGCAATGTATAAAATGTTTTCGAAAAGAGGTTCTTACGTATGGGTTGATATCTTACCAAAATTAATAAGCGATTACAACAACAAGTTTCATAGAACTATCGGTATGGCACCTAACAAAGTGAATAAGAAAAACGCTAAACTAGTTTTACAACGAATTAAAAAAAATACACAGCCAAAAGCGGAACAAAGAAAACCAAGAAAATTTAATGTAAATGATAAAGTTCGAATTAGTAAATACAAAGGAGTGTTTACTAAAAAATACCTGCCCAATTGGACAAATGAAGTTTTTACAGTGTATAAAGTACAACCTACTGTACCGGAAACTTATATTTTAAAAGATAACAAAGGAAATTTGTTACAAGGCGGTTTTTACGGACATGAATTGTTAAAGTCAACAGTAGGCGATGTTTATCTTGTTGAAAAGGTGTTGCAAAGGAAAAAAGACCAAGTTAAAGTACGTTGGTTGGGGTTTGATAAAACTGAAGATTCGTGGATACCTATAAAAGATTTGATTTAGTTTTAAATAAACTTATTTACTCTTCTGCCTTTGAATAAGATGGAGATTGTTCACCATAAAGATAAATTTAATATTAATAACATTGATGATTTAACCGTAGATAACGTTAAAATCAACAATGGTAAACACGGCAGTTTATTTCCAAACACTGTACGATGTATAGTCAGCGGTCCTTCAAACTGTGGCAAAACTAACGTTGTGTTTAACTTAATTACAAACACAAAAGGATTGCGATTTAATAACCTATATATTTTTTCAAAGTCCTTACATCAACCAAAGTATCAATTGTTGGAAAAGATCCTGACTGATGTGCCCGATGTTAACTATTACAAATTTAATGCTAGTGACAGTGTTATGCAACCAGACCAGGCTAAGCCGTATTCTGTATTTGTATTTGATGATGTATCTAGTGAAAATCATGATACTATTAGAAACTATTTTGCCATGGGAAGACATAATAATATTGATAGCATATATATCGGACAAACATATAGCAAAATTCCAAAACAACTAATTAGAGACAATGCAAATATTTTAGTTTTATTCAAACAAGACGATACAAACCTAAAACATATATACAACGATCATGTAAATGCTGATATGTCATTTGATAAGTTCAAAGAGCTTTGTGGAAAAGCTTGGGCGGAAAAATATGGATTTTTGGTAATTATGAAAGATAAAGCTATAACAGATGGTCGTTACCGCATAGGTTTTGATAAATTTGTTTTAATACATTAATTAACAACATTATCGTACAAGTCTTCATGGTGTAAACATGGTTAATCAGGAAAAGCTATTAAAAGAAATAAAATCACTTAGTGATTCTATTAGACATAAAAACAGAGCGTTAAGATTAGGAATAAGTGAAAGAGAGAAATTTCTGGAATCAACATTTAAACCTATTACTGAGCCATTAAAACAATTAGGACAAAATGTTAAACATTCAACATTTAATTTTTCCGGAGATGCTATTTTACCCATTTCAAAATTTGAACAAAAAGAAGAATATGAAAGTGATACAAGTTTTACACAACAAGGAGAAACGACTGAAGAAGAAAGCGAACTAGGTGAAGAAACTGATGTTTTAACAGAAAAAGAAGGTCTTTCTACAAGCGAAGAACAACAAGAAGAAGAAGAGCCTATTAATCCATCCAACTTGAGCAAATTGGGCTCGGATATTGCGTATAAAGGGCCGCTTGCAAGACAATTTGTATTAAAAATGTTACATTCTGCACAACCAACTCGAAAATATCATACTTTTGGTGCTAGAATAGAAGAAAATGGGCTAATGATTGGAGATAGCAAACTTGATGTAGACGAACATGACAATATTATTATAAATAATAAACAATACAAGGGTACAAAAGGATTGTTTGAACTTATTTTTAAGCCGAAACCTAATAAATATACTAAAAAGGATTTAAACATTTTTAAACAAATATTGGAGGATACAAATGCGCATAAGAAAAATTATTCTAAAAATTTCAATGTTCATAGAAATGCATCAGAAAAATATAAAACTATTATTGCTAAACTTTTCCCACCAAAAAGAAGGGAACCCATAAAAAGAAAATCATTATCTTCTGCTGAAATAAATATTTTACATAAAAGAAGAAAAACAAATCAATCAAGTTTATCAGGAAAAGGATTATTAAAAAACTTGTATGATACTAATATAATATACTACAACGATATAAACAAATTGGTTGACAGAATGAAGTTGATATATGAAGCTAAACAAGCCGGACATAGTGGTTTAGAAAATGAATGGGTAGCTTTGGTCGGCGAACTGCGAAATCGAGGAGTAATTGCATAAAAAAATATGAGTATATATAATACAAGTATAACTGATTAAATATTCAGTATAACCATGAGTGTGGATAAGTTTGGACGGTATTCCGAAACTGGAAGCAAATCAGGATCTTATGGAAAAAGAGGTGGTTTACCACTAACATCCGATGGAGATTATGATATAAGTAACAAACGTTTAAAGTTTGTAAATGATCCAAAAGATGATAATGATGCAGTAAATTTCAAAACTTTAAAAAGTGAAACATTACCTAGCTTAAAGCTTCAAAATGAAGTGTATAACGCTAATTTTTATAGAATTGCAAATCTTCCAAAACCAATAGATAAGAATGATTCGGTAAATAAAGAATATTTAATGTGGTACATAAACCAAACCTTAAGATATGATCCTAAAAGTAATAATAAAGCATATGATGCAAAAGATCTTAGAATAGCCAATATAGCAGATCCTGTTAATGATCAAGATTCAGTTACCAAAAAGTATTTACATTCAGTCATACCTGAAAAAACAGATAAATCTTCCTTTTACAACTTTGTAATACACGATATTGGAGACCCTAAAGATATGAAAGATGCGGTAAACCTTCAATATGTTACAGATCATTGTATTACACATGATATTAAGTCAATTGATTGCAAAAATAAAGTGTTAACTAACGTTAAGGAGGGAACTGCAAAATCAGATGCAGCTACAATAAGTCAAATAATGAAATTAAACAATAACAAATGGGATGCGGATGCAAAAATAATTACTAATGTTAAAGAAGGGTTGAATGATGTTGATGTAGCAACAATTGGACAAGTTCCTGCATTAAAAGAAATTTCATCAAGACTTGGTCAACAAGGCTTTGATTGTAAAGAAAGACCACTATTTAATGTTGGAATGGGAGTAAATGACAGTGATGCAGTTAGAGTAAAAGAATGGCGTGAAAGATGCTTAAGAACAGAAAAACACAAAAGGTTTTTTCATTGTCAAAACTTGCGATTGACTAGCTTAGATGACCCTATTGATATTGTTGATGCTGTTAATGTAAATTACATTATAAGACTCTTAAGTGTAGTGTTATATGATGTTTATAATACGATAAAGCCCATAAAAGCTGATCAAAAACTACATTGGGTTAAGAAAAATGTTATAGAAAAATATTTTTTAAATATGAAAACTGGAAATTTAAGATTTGCTCAAGTTGATGTTGATAAAAAGGATACAATCCTACCAAAAGACTGGGTAAAAGTTTATTACCCATAAACAAAATACATGTTTATTATAAATAAACAATGTCAAAGAATAAGTGCATCATTCATTATAAAGAATTTATAAAATAAACAAGTATTGGCATTTCCTTTCACTATAAAAAACCATGTTGAAAGTTCAACGCATCAGTCATAATCGACACGTTATAAAGAGAGGAAGAGGAATAGCATCAACAGCACTTTCTCTTGTTACTAAGCCGGTTGGAGCTATAGTTAACAAAGCTATCGATTTATTACCTGTAGAACTACATTTACCAGGAGGTTATCAATATTGTGGTCCAGGAACAAAATTGAAAAAAAGACTTGCTAGAGGAGATCTTGGAATAAATAAACTTGATCAAGCCTGCAAACAACACGATATAGCATATTCAAAGTTTGCAGATACTAAAAATAGATCAATAGCGGATAGAGCACTTGCTGAAAAAGCTTGGCAAAGAGTAACATCCAGTGACGCTAGTATCGGTGAAAAAGCAGCAGCTTTAGCGGTATCAGCAGCAATGAAGGGTAAAACGATGTTTGGAGGTGGAAAGAAGAAAGGAGGTGGAAAAAGGAGAAGAAAACCTGCAAAGAAACGTGGAGGAAATATAAGAAGAAAACGACGATCCACCGCAGGTAAAAATAAAAAGAAACAAACAATATGGTCAATGATAAAAAAAGGAGGAGGATTATACCTAAGACCGTATCGTGTGTATTAAACAGAAAAAAAACAATTACTAATTCCAAATAAAGAATTAACAGATAAAGAATTAATTACTTATGTTTCTTGTTTAAAAATTCCATTTTTTAGAGGAGTGTTTATGAAAGATGCATTACCTGTTAAAATATGGAAAAATGAAACCGGAATAGTAAATTTAGATAATAGTAAAGGATCAGGCACTCATTGGGTATGTTATAAGAAACTAGGATCAACTATTTACTACTTTGATAGTTTTGGTAATCTCCCACCACCAAAAGAACTACAATATTACTTTAAAACAGCTAAAAATGTACTATACAATTATAAAAGAGAGCAACCTGATGATACGGTAATCTGTGGACATTTATGTTTAGATTTTTTAACAAAAAGCGTTAGTCAACTTTAAGATGTCTTCCTATACAGTATCATTAACTGGAACTTCATCTACTTTGCGAAGTGTTCTTTTCCCTGCGTTACGTTTGGAAAAAGATAAATTATGGGAAGCCGCATTATTAGATATAACAACTTATAATTCTATTCCCAACGTTACTGAAAATGTTAATGACAAAATACATTATTACAAAACAAAAGATAAAAATACAAACAAATATTCAGATATACAAGTATTTAGTTTACCCACTGGAGCATATGAAATTGATGATATAAATGAAGCGATACAAAATCATATGGGAAAAGATAATATAACAATAAAAGGAAATAACAATACTATGAAAGCTGAAATTAAATCTAAATATTATATAGATTTTAGCAAAGAACATTCAATTGGTAGTTTATTAGGATTTCCTAAAACAACAAATATTTTAGAACCTAATATTAACCATTCAGGTGCTAGAACTGTAACAATAATGAAAGTTAACAGTATAGATATTACATGTAATATTATACATGGTTCTTATAGAGATGGTGAAAATACTCATATATTGCACACATTCTATCCAACGGTCGCTCCGGGTTTTAAAATTGTGGAAAAGCCACAAAACTTGGTGTACCTACCGTTAAACACCAGTTTTATTTCAGACATTGTGGTGAACATACTAGATCAAGACGGAAATCATATTGATTTTAGAGACGAACCTATAACTATACGAATACATATAAAATCAACCGTATAACAATGGGGTTATCATTTAAAAAGAAAGAGCTGACTGGTAAACAAGTCAGTAGCACTTCAGCTATAGAAGGATTAACAAGTGATAACATTCGTTTTCTAGAAGAAATTGGATTAAAACTTATTAATAATGGAAATATTGGATATAGCGCAGGGTCCGACATTCGACGAAACCTTATGGGAAAAGGAATATCATACGCACAACCCTTACGCTTCATCAAAATTAAATAATAATGATGAAATTAGAATTCCCATACAACAACAGGATATTTATACACTTCCATGTGAAAGTTATTTGTATATCGAAGGAAGAGTAACAAAAAGAGATGGAAGCACTGCAAGTACTGTTCCGTTCATAAATAACCCCATGGCATATTTGTTTGATGAAATAAGATATGAAATTTCCGGAGTTACAGTAGATTCAACAAAAAAGGTGGGAATTACAAGTACATTAAAAGGATTAGCATCTTTAACACCGAGTGAAAAAAATATGCTGGCCGCCGCAGGATGGGTAGCACCCGATTCCAGTACAATCACTCCAAACACTTCAGGCAATTTTGACTTTTACATTCCTTTAAGATTACTTTTAGGCTTTGCCGAAGATTACCGAAAAATAATAATAAACGTAAAACAAGAATTAGTTTTGTTAAGATCATCAAACGACAAAGATATTATTCAAGCAACTGATGGAACAACGGAAGCTACTTTAGAATGGAAAATGCAATTAGACAAAATTGTTTGGAGAGTACCGCATGTACGGTTAAACGATCAGAATAGAATTTCATTATTAAGAACTTTAAAATCAGATCGTGATATCGTAATACCATTTAGAAGTTGGGAGTTTCATGAATATCCGGTTTTACCGGAAACACAACGTCATACATGGACTGTAAAAACTTCTACTCATTTGGAAAAGGCAAGATATGTAATATTTGGATTACAAACAAAAAGAAGAAACGAAATAACTAAACATGCTGGTGAATTTGATCATTGCAAACTTACAAATTTTAAGGTGTTTCTAAACTCTCAATTCTTTCCATACGACAACTTCAACATAAACTTTACAAAAGACAGGTTTAGCGTTTTGTACGATATGTACGCAAGATTCCAAAATTCATATTATGGAAAAACAAACACACCTTTATTAACGCCAAACCAATTTAAATCTAACTATCCGATTGTTGTAGTTGATTGTTCAAAACAAAACGAATCTGTAAAATCTTCCAGTGTAGATATAAAAATAGAAATGGAATTTGAACAAAATGTACCCAAAGATACATCTGCTTATTGTTTAATTTTACATGATAAAATTGTTACATATACACCTTTAACAGGAATTGTAAAAGCAGTTTTGTAAAATGAAAAGGAAAAAAAATACCCCCACCACTCGGTTATAAAAGCAGGAGCGGGAACGAAAATTGTTTAGTTTACTGTCTACAGTTGTATGGGTAACATCGTCTACAGCATTATAAACAAAATGAGTTCTTTATCAGTTGTACAAGACGTTTCCGAAACAGCACCTTTATTGGAAAATGATGATAAACATTTTGAAGAAAATATTGTAAAGGAAATTGATGACTTTTTAAAGTTTGGAAAACAAAATAAAAAGTTGGAAAATAATAAAACAAACGTAAGAAAGAAAAGAAAACTTGAAGAAAATATTCCACCAAACATTTTAACTGAAGTTTTCCTTCGCATCTTTTATCCTATTTCATCTTGCATGAGTAAAAGTGTGTCGATAGGATTGGTAAAATCATTAGACTACTCTCCCGCAGTAATACTAAGCCATGGAACAAAGATGGTTTTATTTTCAGAAAATGCTTGGGATTCCTTTTTAAAACATCTACATCTTATTGAATGTTATTTAGCCAACAGTTTCTTTGGAAGAAAAACTAACATTCGACTTTTGGATTGTGACAATGAAATTGATATTATTAAACATCGTGGTCAACAACAAGTAAGAATTAGAGACTCGACACAATTTGAAAATAAAATTCTTCTAACACGTGAAGAATTTTACATTTTAAACTATGCAACATCACCTATTACCAGGTATATGAAACAACTAGTATTTTCAAGCTCTGTTATTAAGGAATATCTGGTAGATGCATGCGAAAAACAACCAGAAAGCACTTTACAATACGGACCAATAGATACATCCATCTTTAATAGAATACCTCACGAAGTGGAAATGTGGAGGCAGTTAAGAAACTTTGAACCTTTTACCGAAGTTGCAACGGAGGCTACAGAAGAAGAAACCAACAACAACAACAACAGTACAGAAGAAGAAACCACCAACAACAATAATACAGAAGAAGAAACTTTGCTAGGTTAAAACTACAATGTAATTTAACAAAAGAATAAACCGTGGGGTAGGCCTACTGGGGATGGTGCCCACGTTAAACATACACCAACGCGCCTACAACTGTACGGCCTGGTTTATATATATCTAACCTACCGTGGTGTGGAAAACAGTTGATCAGCAGACACCATGATGAGCAGACAGGATGAAGAAATGGCAGCAAAACCTTGTGTAATTGAATTTCAAGCATTTCGCGGAAACGATGATAGATTTATCATAAAAGAATTGGTAATTTTGGATTTGCTTACACAAGTAGCATACCCGTTTTTATTTGAAGCACCGTGTTCTGTCCATGAACTAAAGTCAAAAGCTAAAATAACAAACAGATGGCTAACAAATAATTTTCATCATATCCATTGGTATGAAGGTTTCCTACCGTACAACAATGTACACAAAATTATGTTTCATTTTTGCAAACAATTTACACACATATATACCAGAGGATTGGAAAAAAAGAATTGGATACGACAGTACACAAACAAAGAAGTTTTAAACATAAAAGTGGACAAAACATTTCACTTTGATGCTAGAAATATTTGTGTTTCTACAATAAATCCGAAACACAACCAATCTCAATGCGCATTACAAAACGCGTATCACTTGGCTGCTTACTTACAACAACAAACGGAAGAATGTAGTGGGGGTTCCGAAGGTTATATAAACGAAGAGGCAACACACCCCGAGTATCAGTCTAACTCCATACTCCGAACAGACAACATCTCCTGTGAAGGATGGCATCACAACAGTTTCTCCAATGTTTAGTTGAACAATTCAACTTGCATTCAAAATCAAATACTCTAATTATCAAGAAATGTTCAGAATTAAAAGAACAGAAACATTATATTGTTCATGAAATGAAGAAAATTGATACAACGCATGGAGACGCAGTCGTCGCATCTTTATCCGATGCACCATATACACCGGGTGATGAACCAAAGTTTCAAGTATATCTTCCAAAACGATTCGTCCAGTTGCTGCAAAATGAAGATCTGCGGGAAATTCAACCAGGATCATTATATTTGGTGTCACACGGAATGAGCGGAAACAACTCTACGGAACTAACTCTGCACATCGCACAAAAATAACATTGTAAAAAAAAAATGTTTTAAATAAAAAGATAAAAAACAACAACATATCAGTATATGTTTTTATATACTGATATGTTGTATTTTTTTTTAAAACCTCAAACGGATGACCTTGAACTTTTAATCGATAGTATTATTCGATTATTTTATTCGATAGTATTATTCGATTATTTTATTCGATAGTTTTATTCGAATACTTTACATAAATACGAAACTTTAACGTTGAGAGGCTCAGTTCTGTTTAAGACAAGCTACAACCAACATGTCATCCAAAAGAAATAATCTAACACTTATAACTTATTGTTGCAAAGAAAAATGTTTTAGAATACCTGAAGATCAAGTTGACGGACAAGCTTGTACAAAATGTAATTCTTTCTGCTATTGTAAATGTAGTTGCAAAACATATCAAAAGAACCGGTTGGATAAACTAGAAGAATTACAACATCGACTCGGTCTATTGTGGCAACGATTAAATTCAAAGTGATTAAACAAACACCTGCCATTACCCCCACCACTACCCCCACTAACATCGGAGGTACCTGCAGCACCGGCTTTGCAATAGTCATTCCTGCTACACCTCTCGTCGAGTAAACAACTCTAGTCATGTCTCTCAACATTCGCGGGATTCACTACAACACTATCAATCTTACAACCTACAAGGATTTGGAAATTTTTAGTGAAGAACTAAAACAACTTATAACCACTGGGTTTGGTTTATCTTTAGAACTTTATGCAACAAACAATCAAAACGAAAAAAATGTGTTTTTGCCAACTTACAACAACAAGAAGAATGAAAATAAACAAGAACTTTCAGCACCGACAACAACTTACTTTTCAAATTTGGGAGCAAACTTTACTAACTTGTAAAATAATACTTTTGTAAAAAAACAAATAAATAAAAAAAGAAAATATCTTGCATTTTCGGATCTTCCGAAAATGCAAGATCTTTTTTAAAAACATCCCCAAAAGACCTTGACACACTTCCGGCCATTTAAAATTTAAATACCCAGCACAGCAGGGCATTTAAACTTTAAATACCCACCCATACACGTCACAGCTACGTCACAGCTGATGACGTCACTTCCGGTCACGTGACCGGAAGTAGCTGTCAAAAAATTGACTGCCTGTCAAAGTTTGATTGGGCCAGAAACGCCACATCGCCACTACTCACTACCATTGACTGTAGATACGTAGGGGTCGGGACGTTGACTATACATACCCTAGATCACTGACATTAACTATAGATTCGTCGGGGTTGGTACGACTGACTATAGATTCCATAGGTCATTATCATATACTATAGATACCGTATAGGCCTCAGGCACAATCACTGACTAAAGATACCGTAGGCCGAGACTATCGGCTGTATATACTGTGTTAGTTTAAATTAAATTCAACATAAGTTTACCGCACCGAATTCGGATTGTGCTTTTAATAATTTATATAAATTATTCACGACGCACCTTATAAAAAAATACTAATAACAACTGTTGAAGGTAAATCCATATAATAAATAATTAGCAATAATTATTAAGGGGATTTTCCATGTGTATTTATAAAATATGTTAATGTTTTAGAAAAGAGTACTTGGTAATACCTTGAAAATAAATAGCCTCGTTATAATTTTTTAATTGATTTAACATTGCATATTGTTTTAATAATTTATAATTCAGGGCTAGTAACGTTATTAATATAAGACAATGAAAAATTAATTCAGCATTTATTTTGAAATATTTATTTTACCTAACTATAACTACTTAAAATTACAATAGAGCTTCAATAATTACGCTTTGATCAGAGCCAAACCATACACCACTATTAAAATATTAAACTTGGATGATTATTTGATGTAAAGAGCGGGATTCGCTTTTTCCCTTTGTCTCGTAATACATACTACCCCCAAAGCTATTTAAAGAACTATTCACATGAGTAGACAATAAATAAATACTGTACCTAAAGCTAAAGCAAACATCACAAAAAGGCTTGAATATCCAAACTTTAAACTTTGTGTGTTCCACTATCTTCCATTTGTACCACATGCTGCCCTCGAGACATAACATGACAAATATATTGAGCTATATGCAATATTTGTTTTTTACATTTACAGTTTTAATTTTATAAAAAATAAAAAATGATTTAAAATATATTATGAATTATTAACAATATATTAAAACTATTATTTCCTAAACTTTTGTTATACGTTTACTTTTGTTAGCATACGGTACCTATAAGTAAATTTTATATTTGTTGTGTAATATATAAATATTACGTTTAACAATATTGCTATAAATTTAGAATTTCCATCAATTCAATACCAATAGTAAAATATTTCTAGATATTACTAAAGTGTCAAAATTCGCTTAGCTTTGATTATTCTAGGGGAGATTTACCTCTTTTCAAGCAAAGGACTTTTGGCTACCCAAAAACATTTACCATTTACCATTTACCATCGATGTCTTCTCCGCAGTCCTTGAAGACCGGGGAATTGTCAAATTATTATCTAGGTTTCTTCCTCTTCTTATTTATGTCATTTTTCCTCTTCCTTCAGTTTGGGTAGGTTTTTATGCTCCTCCATGTACTCAGACAGTGTGTAATACGGACGCTCCAAGAGATATTGTTTTAGTTTCTTCTTAAAAGTAGATAGGCTGTTAAGTTCTTTTAGTTTGTTTGGTAATAAATTATGTAGCTTAATTCCCATGAAGTTCGGTGTTTTACTAGTTTTTGCCAATCTATGCTGTTCCAGGTTAAAGTTATTCTGATTTCTTAAGTCGTGGTGATGCAGTTGATTTCTAAGTTTAGGAGGGTTAGCTTTAGTAAGAGTTATGACTTCATATATGTAAAGAGAAATAACTGTAAGAATACTATTTTCAATAAAAAAAGGTTTACAGTGTTCTTGAGGTCCTAGTTGTTCCAAAATTCTTATGGCCTTTTTTTGCTGTATGACTATTTTCTTAACATCTGTTTCATTAGCCGAACCCCATGCTATTATGCCATACCGAACATGGGAGGAAAAGAGAGCATGGTATGCAGTTTTGGCTAAGTCTTTATTTGTTAAAATTCTAATGCGTTTCAAAGCATAGAGTACTTGTGATAGTTTTTTATGAAGTTCTTCTATATGTGAATGCCAAGATAATCTATTGTCTAAGGTTACTCCAAGGAATTTGGTTGTGTTGATTTCATCGGGGCTAGTTAATTGGCTATTTGTGGAAGTAAAATTTAAAACTATTGTCTTCTGTTTGTTTATTTGTAGGTTTATGTCTTTACAGGTGTCGGTAGCTATTTGAAGGATTTCATTGATTTTGTCTTGTTTTGATGTTGTTTTATCTATTGTTGTAACTATGGTTGTGTCATCTGCGAACATAATGCATGAGTTTTGATTCGGTAGGCTGTTGGGAAAAGAATTTATATAAGTTAAGAATAGCAATGGTCCTAAAATTGAACCTTGAGGGATTCCTTGGTAGGTGTTCTGAATAGCTGATCTAGTTTTTATTTCATAGTTGTTGCTCATGGTTTCTATTTCTACTAGTTGTTTCCGGTTTGTTAAGTAATTTTTAAGCCAGTTTAAAGCATTGTTTCTTATGTTAAGTTGATGGAGCTTCTTAATTAAAATATCTCTATCTAGGCTATCAAAGGCTTTTTCAATGTCTAGAAAAATTCCTGCGGCTTGCTTCTTATCCTCCCATATTTTGCTAATTTCATCGCACAGTTTAGCAATGGCTGATGTTGTTGACTTTCCCTGTCTGAATCCATGTTGAGAGCTTGAGAGTAAGTTTTTTGTTTCTAAATAGGTTATAAGTTGGCTATGGATGACTTTTTCTATGTATTTGGATAGTGTTGGTAGTACCGAAATCGGGCGATAGTTTAAAATACAAGTTTTTTCCCCTTTTTTATACTTTGGGTATACCAGAGCCACTTTGGTTGATTCTGGAACTATTGACTGCTCTATTGATGTATTTATTATATTCAGGAGAGGATCAATGACTTCATTTTTACAATATTTAATTACTTTGTTAGATATCTGATCTATTCCTGCAGAACTTTTAGGTGGTAATGATGTGAAAATTTGTTCCAGTTCTTTCCTTGTTATTTTTCTAAAGTTTGTTAGGTATTCTATTTCATTTGGTTGGTCCGGGTCATTTGTGTCCAAGTCATAGGATGCTGTGGGATTGTTATCATCAAAAGTTTGAGTAGGCCTAGTCTTTCCAAGTGTAATAAACTGGTTGTTGAGTAAATTACAGACCATTTCTGGGTTTGAAATCAATTTTCCATTTTCAAGTAGAGATATTTCTTCCAACTTTTTCTTGTTTGGGTTTCTCTCCCGATTAATAGTATTCCAAAATTCTTTATTCTTGTTAGGTGCATTTTTTATTTTCTCAATTATTGCATTACTCTTTTGCTTCTTGATCTCCAGGTCATAATATCTTTTAATTCTGGAATACGTGTCTTTGTCTTTTAGTTTGTTTGTTAATAAATATTTTTGTTCAGCAAGTAAAAGTGTTTTTTTCAGATTGGTTAACTTTTGGTCCCAAAAAACTTTAGTTTTGTTTTTATTTTGGTATGGCCTATACATTTTAGGCATTATTTCTTCGAGACTTCCTTGTATAATACTTATGAATCTCATGTATTTTTCATTGACATCTTTTATATTGTATATTTCGGACCAATTTTGGGCAGCTAATTTACTTCTAAGTTCTTCAAGTTTATTTGTAGTTATTAGCCTAGTTATTCTTTTTATAGGTGGATTGAGATTGAAAACTTTGTTTGTAATTGTGCAGCTTATGCCTAGATGGTCTGACATAGTATTTTGATGAGTGTTTATCTTTATTATGCTAGAGTTCATGTTTGTGCAACAAATATCTAAACAGGATTCGGTTGTAGCAGTGATTCTGGTTGGTCTTATATCTAAAGGCCGGAGGTTATGTTCGGTAAGAATATTCAATAGTTCAATTTTTGCCGGTTCCGAATCGTTAAGCAGGTTTATGTTTAAATCTCCAATGATTATTATATTTTTCTTTTTATGAGATATTGTTGATAATAATTCTGATAGTTTTTCAAAGAATCTGTTTATGTTTCCATCTGGGGATCTATATCCTGCTATAATTATATTTTTTTCGTTTTGAAGTTTAATTGCTGCAAATTCTGAAGTTATTTCTTCATTAAAAGTTAACACTTCCATTTCTGTAGGCTTCAGTGATCCAATTTGCGAATCTTTGCAATAGATGGCAATACCTCCCCATCTGTGATTAACTCTAGAATAGCTTGATATTAAACTATATTCTGGTATGTTTGTTTTCATCAGTTGGTCGTTATTTAGGCCGTGCTCTGATATTACAAGTATGTCTGGGCTTAGTTCGTTTGTTTCAAATTGCAGTTTTTCAACTTTTTTCCATAGCCCTCTTTGGATATTTATATGGTAAACAACTAGGCCTACCTTTTTATTTTTCCTGTGTTGATCCTGTGCTATTCTTTTATTTTTGACTGGGGAGTAGTCTCGTTTGGGGGTTGGTTGACATGGTTTGGTTCCAAATCTGTATTTGTCCCGGTGTAAGTTGGAGTTAGATCCAAGTTTGATATTTGTTTTTCTTGCTCCGTAATTTGTATAGGACTAGTTAGAATGTAGTTCGTTTCATTCTGGTTACATTTTATTTTAAGGTTTTGTATGTTTACCTTGCTTACTGCCTCATTTGCTTGTGGAGTTTTACTATTTACTTCGATAGTCTGGTTTAGGCTTCGAGTCTCAGTTTTCTTTAACTCCAAATTGGAGCCAGAGTTTGTCTCATCAGCAGAAGTCACGGGATCAAAGTTGTTGATTGCCCCTTTAGGTGGTGTATTCGGGTAGTCGTCATCCCGAATAGTTTGTTCCAAGATGGTCGTTAGGACTTTGTCTCCCTTGTGGTTAGGATGGATTCCGTCACGGGCGTAAAATTCATCATGAAATAAGCTAGTTACTTCTACGAATTTTATATTTAGTTGTTCGCACATGAATCGAAGGGCATCATTAATTTGATCAATATAGCAGTCTCGTACATTTTTCCTATAAAGGATGCCGAGCACGTACCATTTAGTTTTATGATGTGTCTTTTTCAGAGATTCAATGGTGTACCAAATTGGTCTCATGATGTGGTTAGGTGTCGGTGCTTGTAGGACATTGTTTGATCCTATGCTTATTATAACTTTGGACGGTAGTTTATTTTTAGAGCATAGATTTCTGCTCATGTCTGCAATTTTACCTCCTGGGATAGTTAGTGAAAATATTTCCTTTGATTCAATATTTATAGCTGGAACTGCCTTTTTTAGAATCGAGTCACTCACTATTAATACGTCATTATTTTGGGTTTTACTAAATCGGACGTCCTTGCTGGGTTTTAGAGAATATGTATTATCTTCATTCATGTTTTGGGTTTTAGCGCTTGTACCAATAGTTTCAGGTGTAGGAGTCTTTTTTGGCGGGGAAATTTGGTTTTCAAAATGTTTATTTTCTTTTTCAGGTTCATTGAAAGTTACTTTCTTCTTATCGTTCACATTTTGTTGGAGTCTTATACAATCTTTGTTGTTTTGTAGATAGGTTTCATCCACCAAGTGTCCTTCCAGGTTGCAACTATTTTTCTTTAATATGCTATGTATAGTTTCTTCTAATTTGTAAATTATTTAAATTTTTTTAGCGATAGTTTCTGAAAGTTTGTTGTTTTCCCTTGTTTTAACTTCAATAATTGCTTTTTGCTCTCTTGCGTCTTCCATTAGAATGTCGATAACTCTTTCATATTCTTTAAGCCTCAATTGGCCTTCATTTAAATAGGTTTCATTTGTGTCCTCTAGGTCTAGGGTTTCAGTCTGAGTTGATGTTGAATTGGATTTTAAAATTTCCTCTCTTCGTTTTAAGGAGTAGCAATTTTTGCATATCCATGTCAGCGGAAAGTCTTCATTTGCTAGGGATTTATACTGCTTTTCGTTAAGAAGAGCACATTTAATATGATACCATTCTTCTGGCTCACATTCACAGGCAACGGCCTTATCATTTTTTTTAATAATGAGTCTACATAATTTACAATTGACTTCTTTTTCAGTATTATTTTGGCCATCCGGTTTGTCACTTGTATTAGTTTTACTTGCCCTCGTCATGATGTTATAATTCATACATATAGGTCTAGCTATCTGATATTCAAAAATATAATTTGGCTACCAACATTGATTATTACTTGATACTATATAGGCCTAGCCCTATACGTTTAGTTTTTTTTTTCTTTTTTTTCTGTTTTAATAAAAATGTGTGTAATATTTTTCTTAAAAATATTCAAAATTGTTTTTATAAGTGCTTAAAGTTGATCTTCATGCATTTAAATGAGACTGAGGTCACTCACCTCGAATCGGGACAACAGGGAAAGTTCAGGTTTTTTTGGACTAGGGTTGACAGATGTCTGACAGCTCCAGTATAACAGTAACCTCCTTGGGTGATGTCGTGGTGGCTTATGGGAATTGCAGGTGGTCGCTCCTGATTGGTTGTTGCTTTCAAGTATGAATATTACTGAATATTCCAATCCGCCATTTTTAATCTTGGCCAGTTGATTATTTTAACTATCCTGAGGTTTATTATCTGGACAGAAACCTAGTTTAACCTTAGAAAATCTTGTAGCTACCAATGTTTAGAGATGATTTATCCATAAGAATCGGTTTGGGCTGGCTTAACTGTCGTGATATTTGTTAAAGAAAATACGATGTGGATGAATCCCCCCTGAGGCTTCTCCTAGGTGAGCGTCACTTGTTGAAGATGAGTTTTCTTGAATAATTAATGTTCCCTCAACGAAATTTATGTATGTATGGCTGCCGTAGATAATAATTTTGTATATTTAATGTAGCTTTCTTCTTTAAAAACACTATTTCATTATTAAAACACTAAATCTTGATTCCGGCACTAAAGAAGAACTTCGCGCACTCAATCAGTCATACCGAAAAACATCGAATTACAACACGTTATCCATATATTGTCTCTAATAAATATTGTTCTGCACGACTAAAATCATAGTCATCTCTAGTAACAAGGCCGCGGCGCTAGTGAATGGCAACATCGCGCCTAGGGGTCCAGCTGATAAACTCAGTCTCTTATGGGACAATTTTTTGTTTACATGAAACCAGCTGGCTCTGTAAGGGTTTGTACTATGCAAAAAGCCCTTGAGAAGCGGTGTTGCCATGTCGAAGGCCGCGGCCTTAATACGAGAGATGGTCATGCTAAAATACTATTTTTCAGCTCCGTATCCTAGCGGCGGACGAGGGGTCGCCCGCGCTGACGTCGACGGCCACCATGACGGTGCTGGTGGCTGATAAGAATGATAACGCCCCCGTGCTGGTGCAGCATTACAGACCCGTGATCATGGAGGGCGAGCCGAGCAGCAAGGTACAGTCCGAGTCAAATTACAAGGCCCACTCCGTTCATAAACCCAATGTTAAAATTAACATTCGTCTTATGGAGGGACTGGGCCTTGTTATTTAGATCGGCCCATACAGATCGACTCAGATGACGTGGCCTAGGCCGTCCGTAAATCCAATGCGAAATTAACCTCTCATCGGCAAACTGGGCCACGATATTTGTCTCGTCCTATAAGGACATAACTGAACGCGGTGTTAAATCGTTGGAAGCTTTGACGATTTTTCAACCGTTGATCACTTCCATATTTAATAAAGGCATGGGGTCAGCTGTTTATGTAATTTGAAAGCTTGCAGTGACATGACGTCGAGTATAGTAAGGAAACGGTTCGACTAGTAGTAAGACAGGGGCACATCTAGAAAGAAGATACACCTAGTTTAATTTAAGAGGATAACTACTGGACAAATAGTAGGTGATAAGGAATACCAATTTTCTCAGTACAGTAGTAGGTAATAGCCCAGCTAGTAGGAAGATAAGAGGACACCTAGTTATAATGCAAAGTAACAACTAATATAAATATAAGAAGGAAGTAAGTAATAACAAGGAAATGTTGCTGTCATGAGATTTAATAATCCTAAGATATCATTGAACGAGTTACCGATAAACGTAAATTGCAATGTTTCTGTGTTTATCCGGACGTACATGACATGATGGAGGGCAGGTCGAGCGATTAGGTCAGAGCAGAGATAGGGCTGAAGCGCATTAAGGCAAAATTATTACAGTTGGCGCACGGTCATCCCGACGATTTTAAAGAACGTGTGCGAGAGAGATGGACAATGAATGTTTAGAGAGAGATAGACGATTCCTAAATAAGCGTATGTCATTGGCTGCAGTAAATAGATTTTTTGTACCCATTTGGTTTCCCATTGGGCGATAATTTTTTTCCTCGTTCTTGAAGTGATTTTATTATCCGTTAGATAGCGACTTTTAAACCTCGATCGAGTTGATAGCTGTCACCAATCAAAGAAAATAAACAATACTTGTTTACTCTTGGGTGAATGATTTTTTGATTAAAACTTATGGAAACACAACTATTTTAAGTTTAAACTCTTATTTAATAACAAGTACATGCAAATTCGGAGAGTACAATGCATATTTCCAATTTTACAGGGGAAATTACAAAGATAAAACTTACGTAAACAAAACCTCAAACCATAACCTTAAATATATTTTGACAACCAATAATTTTGCTTTTGTTTTGAATATTAGTTCACTTATTTAGAGTTCGTAGCAGTAGTAAAGGGGCGGGGCTTGAGTAGAGGAGTGACTTCCCCCCCTCCCCCACACCCCGATGCGTCAAAATTCTCGCGCTGGTCGGGATGACCGTGCGCCAACTGTAGATGGGTTAGATAATAATTATTTGTGCTGTAAACTCGTGGAAACACAGCCCTGAGTCAAGTAAAATCCTAAAAGACAAGTGGTAAACCACACGTATTGTTCTCATATATGAAGTAAAAACACAAAGTTTTGGGTAGTTTAAAACGCAATAGATAGAAGGTAAGGGGAAAGTGAAAGTGTAAACCACTCCGAGTTCATTAATCCTTCCACGTCTGTTGGATCAGTGAACCCTCAATCATTTATCCCCTCTGTGTGGAAAGAATCTTTAATAGTTTACACTTATTAGGTCTCTAAGTAGATTTTATTATTGGCAGTATGTTCTAGTTTACTTTCATTCAGCTATAATTTCCAAAAATACGTAATACTTAAGCATGTAAATACTGTCTCAGCATCAAACGTAGAAAATGTAAATAGAGTATTTTTCCATAAAGTAAGGTTTTTACCTGTTGATGATGAAATGATGAGCCTATTCCGTTAAAAAGTTAGGTATGTAAGGATGGGCTTATACGAGTTCTTAAAATGTTTTACTACACATAAAAGGTAAAAACTGAAGGAAAACATTCTAAAAAGTTATGTGAGTGGCGAGAGTTATGATACATGGAGTTTTATTATGAATTTAGCCATTATAATAATTCACTTTATTATGTAACACCAAAGAGGTGCATGTTTAATCCTAGACGGGCCAGCCTGGAATGCCCGATAAAATGAATAGCTAACATAACTCTGGTGGTTTCAAGAAAAGTATAAGGTATAAAGGGGGTAAGACCCAAAATACATAAATAATATAATTGCCAATAACTTGAGAAGGCCTTCAACGAAACCATTAAACATCATGACAAATCTTTCCTGTTGTATAGTCCTTAAAACGAGTACACCAGTTCCCTCAAATTTAAAGCAAAAGTGATGTTTTGATTTTTTCGATGATTTATCATCATTAGTACGTATCTTATGCTTGTCTTCGAATAAACTGTTTTTTAATTTTTAATTTGAAGAATCTTTCTCAAAATAACCTCAGAGTGAAAAGCCTAAAAATGGAGTTTTACAACTATGAAAAGCATGAAAATGTAATGCAAATTCGTTGACTGGTTTACTGGGAATGTAAACCAAGGAATTTCCGAATGAACAGCTCTCGTGGTACTGACAGTCAATAAATCGCATTGAAGGCATTCTTCTTGCCTCATGTTCGACCATTTATCTCGGGACAATCAGTCTAGTTCGTTTTCCATTTATTTTATGTTTTTACAAGAGATGGTCAACCTCGGTTCATGTTAGTACGTCCTTTGCTGACAAATTAGTAAAAACATGGATGTTTCCTTTTTACATTCGTAATATCTTATTTAAAGATAAACTTTGAGTTATGATTTATTTTTTTCAAAAATACAATTAAAAGGCTTAAATTTACATAGTCAACATAACTTATTTACATCCTATCCATGCATGATTTCAAAGAAATGTATGTTCATAATTACCACAGTTAAGGTAAGCGAACCGGTGCCTGAAGTTTTAAACCATATGCACCTAATATCATGAGCACCGTGGTTTCATGAACATAGGAGGGATTTAACTTATATTTTCAATTGCTGAATCAAAATTTTGTTTGGTTTCCAAAATCACTTTAATTATGTATTCCAGAATATTTTTTCGGTAACCTTTTTTGTAATTAACTAAACTTAAGTTCCAAGGACTGACACCTCTATAATTAAAAGCCACCATAGTTAAAATAATTATTTTTAGTATATAAAGGTGTATTTTCATAAAGCATTAATCCTTTTATTATACTTATGAATATTGTTAAAATTATTGAAAAAAGCATCCTTCTTAACTAACTATTCTGATGAGGAAAAAATCATAGGAGATACTACCGGATAGAGAATACCTCAAAGAACCATCTTATACTAGCTAAATAGTACTTTATTTTATAGCAATACTAAGAATAAACATATTTTCTCAAACAAATTTAGTTTTGTCTAAGGTAATGTAAGGAAACCGCATTATCAGGCAAACAAATCGAGACTGGCAGCCGTTGGAGCAGTGTCGGCTACCAGCGCGTTTACCTTATGTTACATAAAAATATACAAACAAATATAAAAAAATATAATAACGGAAGAATAATTAATAATGTGTTTTAACTACTCCTAAAATCTCATAACTAAACTACAACGATTAGAACATTTGGGTTTAACAGGGCAATGCAGAAAATTACTGTTCATTTTGCTCAATATTTAGAGAGAAACGATGAACGGAAGAACAATATAAGCCTGCTTTGTTAAATATTAGTACTTTAGCTCAGTCCAGGAGAATCTTAATAACTTTATTTACTTTACTTTTACATCCTAATTTGAAATCGCAAATTTTAACGTTCATTTATTGCTGACTTGCTTAAAGGAAAGTTCTCAAATTAATTTAAGACTATAAAGTATATAATTTATTCATTTCCTAGGTAGTGGAGCTGATAGCGAAAGATGCCGATGATGCTTCCAAAGGGAACGGCCCTCCCTTTACCTTCTCCATTGATGCAGGAGCAGACGAAGTTCTTAAAGCGTCCTTCAAGGTCGAAAATATTCCAAGTAAGAGCTATAATATATGTTTATGTGTTGAAAGGTCACCCTAGGTTGGAGGGTGAACTTGAAAATCTAGGAGGTGAACTTGAAATTCCGATGCCGTCTAGTAAGGTTTGGGATGAACTGTTTTAACGCTAGAATGCTACATTTGGTCTGTTAATAGTTGAAATTGTGAGACAATTATGAATGCTGTGAGCAATCAGGAGTGAGATTGATTTAACTGAGAAGCAAATAAAATTAGAAAAATATTATATGAGGAGTCTAAGAACTAAGCGACGTCGCCAAATTAGTGACCATATCAAAAACTATCTGACGTCGAAAGTAAATAAAAGAAAGAAGTTAAATTGACTTAACTGCTTTCCAATATCCTGCAGCAACATTGTTTGATATTGACACAAAACATCAGGTTTCACTTAATTTTATCCTAGGAGTATATTTGTTGTAACAATACAAATACAAATTTTTTAAACGGGATGATTAGTTAGTAATTCATTAATTAATTTTCCGTTCGATTAGATGAGTAATTAAAAATATTTATATTGCAGTTAAATTTTCTTAAAATCTTTACATTTCACCGCTTAGAATATTTATCCTAATGTGATTAAGTTTATTTAAAAACAAACATTTTATTTTTGGAATTTAATTAATTTTTCTTAGAAAACTGCTTCTCTCTGTAAATATTGTCGTGATTATACGGGTGGTTGGATCGAGCAGGGATGTTGGTGCTTTAAGATTTTTTTTAACAAAGCGCAGCTAAAAATAGTGTAAATATTATTTGTATTTTCCAGGAATTCATTTGGCTTGTTTATTTTAAATTAAGTCGAGAAAATTGAGAACAAAAGACAACAGGATTTATCAAGTTCATCTGACTTAAATTAAGTATATCTAATCAACTTTGCTGGAAATTATGTTGACTTTTGTATCAGGTTTTAATAAGATTTTGTTTCAAGCGCTGAATTACCTAGACATCTCATAATTTAAAACGCCTTAAATTATTATTTTTTACTGTTAAGTTTAAGAATTCATATTATTTTGGCAATAATAAGTCTTTAGTAGACTTATTGTTCTGTAGCGGTAGTTATTCAAACTCCAAATATTTTATATAAATAAAAAGATTTTGTCTATAAAACATTTTATAATTATATTCGTAGCATAAATTGTCATCAATGGATTTGCCCATCTTGAAGATTATCCAAAAATAAATGCAACATTAGTATTTTAATGTTGAACAGTAGAAAATAAATAAACGCAACAGAGACTCCAAACCAAAAAATATACGTTTCATATTGAGGACTGCATGATCATAAAATTAAAATATTACTATATATTTATAAAGAAATATTTTATTTTATTGTGAAACAATGTTAGTAGAAACACAATAAGAAACTAAAGGAAAATACGAATTTCATATTTTATTTTCTTTATTGTATCCTTTGAATTAGTAAGGATTACCAAAAAGGTTTGAATATCTCCACAACACAACAATTCGTAACGTTCTTTACTCAGGAGGTAGTAGGGGCTGAAGGCAATGGCACCGAAGACGGTCTCTAGAACCAAGAAGCGGTTGGCCCAAAAGTGATACCAACTTATTTTCTAAAGTAACCTAGTCGAGGAAATCTATTTGTGATACATAAAATAAATGTCTTCAAGAGATATTCCTGTGCATTTATGTCATACTTTACGTGCTGAATTTACTAATGAAATTTTACTTAAGTTTGATCATTACAAGAGCCTAACTAATCTCCATGACGGTGTCCAAAATAGTGTCAATAGCATTAAATATACTTAACGGTTATTAAAGGGGGGAGTCCACTTTGATGATAAATTTATTTATTAGAAAATATGGGTTTTAATAGGTAGACACAACGAACTACTCAGAAAACGAAGTGATTATGAAAGGCAAACAAGCTTTTAACTTAAAATGAGGCTATAAAGCTGATTTAGAAGGACGCATTCCCTACTGTCGATGGTTCTTTTGACGTTAACTTCTTCAATTATTGATCACACCCTTTTCTGAACATTTGACTGTCAAATCAATTGTTATTGTCCAGGTTCAACTGGTATGTTTACACGTTTCTCGTAATATTCCCGATCTCCTTCCACTTGACTTACTCACTTACGTTACAATATTGTAATAGTTGTGAGAAAAATATGCATATAAATAACTGGCGTGATGTTCTACATAGGGGGTGCCGGAGGAAACGGCACCGGCGTGGTCTGGTCTACCAGAGCTTTGGACAGGGAAGCCCGCAAGGAATACCTGGTCCCTATAGTGATCAGGGATTCTGGTACACCCTCTATGTCAGGTATGAGCCAACATTGCTGTTTGATATTATTCACTGAAACGGACAGTATGAGGAAATTTCATATTCAAAAATAGATGGACGGAGAATGACGATGACGGAATAATATGAAGTGGAAGTGTGTGTGTCGGATCTAGGACAAACTATATTTTAACAATAAAATATTATAGAGTTTTCGAAAATAAATTTTTACTGCAGTTTTTAGTGTGACAGACTAGAAAATATATTCAACCTTCTGGAAGAGATCAGTTCAATTTTAATTTAATTCAAACCTTACATGATGATATGATATTTTTTAATTAAAAATTAAAGCAATAAATCCTAGAGATTGATTATTATTTTTTTATAGTCGTACTTTATCAATAAAATACTTTATAACAAATATTTTTACTAAACAAAATAATTCTTTGATTGATTTCAGTGAATTGATTACGAAAAATAAGACGGAATCCACTTTGATAATAAATTTATTTATTAGAAAATATTGATATCAATAGGTGGACACATAGAACTATAAAATGAAAAATAAGAACAACTTGTTACGAGTAAACAAATCTTGATTTTCAGTTTTAGCAATAAAAAGTAAGAGAACGACATGATGATAGGTTGCAGTCTCGTACGTAGTTAAAGTATATTCTCTAGATAAGCATTATTATTAAAAACAATATTAGATCTATTTACAATACGGGTTTATCTAATGTTTTTGCAGGCACGAGTACCCTCACTGTAATAGTGGGAGACGTTAACGATAATCCCATGTTCCCTGGCAGCAAGCACATATTCGTCTACAACTATATGGTTGGTATTTAGTAATTTATTTTCATTTTTGATATGGTTTCACTTTTTGTATTAAATATATTACTGTCAGACAAGTAAACTTACCCCTATTATTTTCATTTAAGGCTAAATGTTGGATCACTATAAATTTGTTATACGTTTTCGTAGTTTTAGTTTTTATTGCATAAAACACAGCCTTGAAAATAGGCATTTCTCAACTCGTGTTTTTGATAAACTTGGATTGATTCCCAAATGTTTATCATCAGATTTAATTGATTAATATTTAATTTAAGAGGACTATATGTTTAAAATAAAATTTTATTCAAAAAAATTTATTTTCAGCTATAATTAGTGCTCGTGTCATATACCATACATTGAACGACATTTGAAGTCTCAACAAAGCTACGATTAAAAAATTGTTCCTTAAAAATTATACTTCATATAAAGATTTACTTTCAAATTGAATATTCAAATAGTAAATAAGGTAGCCGAGTAGCGCTGAATGGAAAACTTAATATTCAGATTTAATATTAGACAAATTTCCTTCTATTCAAGGAAGTTATTTAATTCAAGTTAAAAAAACTGTTTGTCCTGAACTTACCAGGAAAGGAGTCCTTTGTGACTTTCAGTTTAACTACCGATATGTGCTTAGATATTTTTCGTTTTCAAAGAGACTTAATTTTTATTCCCGTACAGCTTTAATATTATTGACGAAAAATATTTCATTGAAGCACATGATACGTTAAAAATAGTATGATATTTGTTTCATTATCATAAACTTAGGTGTTAGTCATGTATAACTATAAGCATATTTTAGTTCATTTTTGAAAAATTTCCCTTTCTATAACAAACAATTAAGCTTAAATGCTAATAAGGGAAGCGATATCAACGGTAACAACTTCATTCTACTATACTGCTTGAAATTAACTTAAATAAAACGCTTATCCGCTTGTATCGTTCTAAAAGATAAACGAATTCACTATAAAGTGTAATAAAGTAATTTCATAAGCAATATTATATTCATTTGGATTTGCTGTACTAATAAATTAGATTACCGCATTCCTGGTGTTCCATAAAGAGAACGGCAGTAGTTTACAGACTCAAACTCCTCCATTAGCAATAAGTTGGACGAAACGTGATTGTGACTCGTGAAACTTTGTTTGCCGCCATGAATTCCAATTGCCTCGGAAGTAAATAAGATTTCGGGGATTCCAACCGCGAAACATTGCCCAATTCGCTTTCATCCTCGTTTGGATGGAGTTTCAAACAGCTTGGAATTTTATTGCTTCATTTATAGAATGAAACTGAAATGTTTGCCAAACGTAACTTCTTATACCTCTTTTTTTTGTTCGTTTAGGAGTTCACTGGGTGTTCCATCGACAGCGAACCGACAGCTTAATGTTTAACCATAAATCTAACAGTAAACTAGTTATTTATTCTGTTATGCCGTTCTTATACATTTTCAATAAGATGGAGATCTTGTATATTTTTACATCTTGTACTTGACCATCCAGTGATTCGGATTACACAGTTAAATTTTTAGGCACTTCTAATTTGTTAATTCTATTTAATATTACAGGATTTATGGGTAGACAAATTTTTATCCCCCTCCAATGAAAAATTCACTATATTAATATAATAGTACTTTAAGAGACTGCGGACATTTTCCTTTTCCGTTGTTTAAAATAATAAATATAACCTTAGCTACCAAAGGCCCATTTCTTCGTAACCATTGGTTTTAGGAAAGAATACCAATCATGAAAGTATTTTAAAATCAACCGTGGACTCCAAGTACAGGAAGTCACGTAAGAAAAATATTTCCCGGTGAATTTTAAATCGTTGGCTCAAATTATACAATTCAAAACAAATCAAACAACTAAAAACTAAGGGTCTTTAGGAGTTTATTTTAAGAGTCATAAGAATATTCATTCACCTTAGGTGAGACAACCAGTATATTTATCTGTTAAACAAATCTATTAAGGTTTGTGTAAGCTAAATATTTTACTAATTTAAATTACAAACACAAGTTTCCCATGAAATTTGCATAGTTTCACAGAGAAGAAACAAATTCTCTCTGTTATTTCATTCTTCTGGCAGGTATAATCTGGATTATAATCTGGCAGCCTTCTGGTCTCTTTGTTGACAAGTTCAACTTGCTAACAAAGAAGTAAGTTCTCTTGCTGACTTGTTCTCTTGAACTTTCTTCAAAAGAAGCAAGTTCAAGAAAAAAACATTGTTTTATGAAAATATAGTAGGTGTTTGGTTCGATTTTGTGCAATTTGTAAATATTTAATTTGAAACGAAAGGCCTGAAAGTTGTTTTTTTTTTAACTATATATGTGTCGCCAATTCCCACATGTTGAATTATACACAAATAATACCAATAAAAACATTATACCAATGCAAAATAATTGTATTACTAACTCAGCCCGCAGTGTACAAAGTCAGATACCAGACACCATAATTTGCCGCTTCCATAATAAAGATCTTATATTTCCCAGACAATATGCTCTAATCATTCATTGCCTCAAGCCAATACGTATATGTAGGACGTCGATTATGATTTGTCACGAAATAGCTTATACGTCGTTTGATAATTGATTTTGCATGAATCTGACGAAATTCCCATATTGACACCACAATAGCAAAATTCAAGGTACAGAGTGTTTGAAATCGTTGCAACGCACTAACCGTTACAGGGTTGGGTGTACTATACCACCTCTAAAACCCTACAGAGCATCAAGGTACATCTAATAAAATATAATCTATTATGTACAATGGTATAGATAAAACATTTCACAGCTCCATCAACTCCATATCAGCTGAATATTTTTAAGTTACTGGTATTCTATAAAAGGTATAACTGTGAAGTAATAACCCAGCCCAGTGTGTAGGGTCAGATGCCAGACACCGCCATCGGCCGAGTCCACGTGGAAGACCTGGACGACTGGGACGTCCCGGACAAGATGTTCTACTGGGACTCGAGCGAACACGTGCGGTTCAGACTCAACGAGGACACCGGCATGATCACAATAAGGCAGGGGACACCGGACGGCCGGTACTTGCTGAGGTTTAAGGTGTATGATCGGAGACATACGAGGACTGAGGTTAGTGATTTATCTATCTATATTACTTTTTTATTATAATAGGCGGTTGTGATCAATACTCCTCATTCAGTTGATTGCTCGGTCACCTTTTTATTTAAAGGCTATTTTGACGACTCTTTTAATATAAACTTTTTTTAATTCATTCGAAATTTATTTTATCGTTCCTAGGTTATGTAAGCTTTTTCCATTTTTTATAATTTTTTTAAGGTAAGAAGTTAGTTTTTTGATTATGATATTATTAAATGTATATACAGTTTTACAAAAAGAGCCTTTTAAGTTTCGATCTACTCAATATTCTATAACAGGTCATTAAAAAAAAGGAAGCTAGCGCAGACATTGTCAAACATTAAACTTGTACCACGTGGAGTTGTTGTCCCATGGGTTGAAACTAAAACTCGTAACTAGGGTATGGTTAAAGGGCTATTGTGATCTTAAAATACTTATGGTACCCGTCTTCTGTTTTTCAGATTTATAGATCTGACTTCCGAATTCTCTCGTTACCTTTTTCTTTCTTTTCGTAGGTATTCTGCAATGTGACGGTAACTGTAAAGGAACTACCACACCAAGCAGTTCTGAAGTCTGTATCACTTAGAATCACTGGACTCACCGACGAGCAGTTCATTGCCGAAGACTTTAATGTGAGTAATTTTAAATGCTAATACTAATCATTCGATATCTTAACACTTTTTTATTTTATAGAACCCTCTGAAACGAGGCAATATACTTGTTTTCAGTGTATGACCCAGAAGTTACCATGTAAATAGTTTTATAACGACTGAAATATATTATTCCCCATATTCCCGTAACGAGAACAGCAAAACCCATTGAAAGATAGGGAAACAGAATTCTAGAGAACAACCATCTTTTTCCATAATAAAAAATTGATTTTCAAGAATGTATCAAACCACCTACCTCTAGTTTTCTGTACAGTTTCTATTATCATTGTTTACGACGAGATAAATTATTAATTTGTTGTTCATGATTAGGTTTTGTGGCAGTGGCATCAGCCTATTATTATATATTATTTTTTATTTTATTTAAAATTTGCTCTAATGAATAAATCATTCGCTGTAGACTTCTTCGCAAGGGCTGGAAACTAATGCCATTCTTAACCTTAAAATAAATCAAAAGGTTCTGTTCTGGTTTTCGCTTTGTGTGTATTAGTATCCACCTTTGTTTACAGCTAATAAAACAATTAGTAATTATAGAAGTCCCCAGGTTTTATTGTGAGATGCTTTGAAGGAATGTAAGGACAGGCATACATGATGATCATATCATATGTATATATGATGATCATAAGGACAGGCATACATGATGATCATATCATATGTATATATGATGATCATAAGGACAGGCATACATGATGATCATATCATATGTATATATGATGATAATCATATGGGCATATGAATGGCCATATGTATTTTTTATATTTGAAATATTAAAAAATATAGTTTAATTGATGTTGAGATTTTCACAATTTCCAAACCAATAAAAAAACAGGCATCAGTATGCTGTCAGTATGTTTACTTTCATAGAATATACAGACAATCAAACAGCACTTCCTTTTAACAATACTCCTAAATATAATTTCTCCACTTTTTCCACCCCCAGACAGCTCAAGGCCTCAGCAAGGCCAGCCAGCTGCGGGAGAGACTAGCCAGCCACCTGCAGCTGGAGGACAGGCAGGTGGACATCTTCAGCGTGCAGACCGTGCGAGGCGGTCCCCCCGCCGCCGACGTGTGGTTCTCCGCCCACGGCGCGCGCTACTACAGCCCCGTGAGGCTGCAGGCGACCGTGCTCCTCAACAGGGCTGAGGTAGGGGATACGTCAGTGACAATTTCCTGATCCGAGTTTCATATCTGATCTTTTGCCGATCCTATAGCTGACAAATCAAAATTTGATTTCTAAGAAAATAATATCGAACAATCTACCGATAATCGAGGTTCGATGTATTGATTGTTGGACAAACATTGACATCTGATTCCATTGCATTACCTATCGATTGTTTTGTTACTCTATGAAAATATATCCATCGATAGTATTGTAGTACAATATGGTGGATGATGAGAAGTAAGGAAAGTTGTTTAGTTAGTTGATTATAGTAAGGTTTTAATTTAGTTTTTGCCTAGCTTTATAATGATTAATTTCATTTAAGTTGAATTATATTTACGTTTGACATGTTTTATTGTTCGTGAGAGAATCGAATAATATAATTGACAATGGTTTCGGTTATTGCTTGTTATCGATATTTCTTCCTTACTGACGGTAGTTGAAACAGTACATCGGTTGAGTTAAACAGGATAGGTTGATAGTTGATTTTGGATTATCGATACATAAACTGGATACCGAAAACAAAATTTATTTTCGCCCATGTTAAATCATATTGAGAAGTTTAGTTACTAAACCTAGGTAAATCATATAAACAGTAAGTAGTATAAACATAACCTGTAAAGGAATAAGATCAGATATGTAACTCGTACCCAATTTCCTTACCTGATATTCTGCTTTTACAGGTCATATTGACCAGTTACATCTACTGTTCAAAGCTGTTCCAAGTTTATTAAGTGAACCTTTCAATAAAATTTAATATTGGCAAAGTTCATTTTCGCTTTCGTTTAAGAGTAGTTAAAGTTAGATTAAGTTTCAGTAATTGATTTGAATGCGTGTTTGGTTGAATAATTCGATATACTGTTCTTATAACCGTCAGTAATGAAGAAGAAGAATTGATAGCCATAAGTAACTGAATTTAAACTCTAATTTAGTGTTCGATTCCCTTACGAACAAAAAAACGTTCCTAAATATAATAACAATAAAATTATAAAACTTTACAATCATAATAAAGGTATCTTTCACATAAATTGTACAGGTTTTATTGATAGAAAACTTCCGCAAAAACTAAATCTCCATCACCAACACACCAACAGTGAATTTCAAATAAAGAATAACTGAGCTAGCAACTCATTAAATTAAAATGATGCGAACATAGAATACCTAAACAATCTAACTTGATTCCATCATACGTCATCTTGAGCTAAAATAATTTTCATAACCAATAACCATACTTTAATGTAGAAACAAAAAAATCGATAAATGCGATGATGTCGTATATCGAGTTATGCCCCACAAATTGCAAATTAAATTCGACCATCGGTAGATCGTCCAATATTGTTATCTTAAAGATCAGTTGTTGAAATACAATTCGATCGCCTGCTGTAGAAACTGGCGCGACTACTAGAGATCAGATGTGAGTCTTGTACCGGGCGACAAATGATGTGACAAAGGCAGAACACTTGGTACACTCAATGCTAAAATTAACATTAGTCTTATGGACGGCCTAAGCCACCTAATTTGTTTCGACCTGTACATGTGTCATTAAACACGTAAAGTATGGATTTCAAGGATGCTTTTTAAAAGGATACCTTATTAGGAAATCGAATACTCAAACATTTTTATACAGTATTTCATAATCATCACCCGAAATTGTAGTTTAAAATTTTATATAATTAAAGGTAATCAAAACAAAAGGTATACTAGTAGCCCTATTCAGTGAGCAAAACTGTAAAATGCAAATGGATAACTTGATACTATCTTTTTTATACATACGCCTGTCGCCTACGGAAGCAGTTATAGGTGGAAATTTTACGTTAGTACCCACCAGCTGAATAAAAGTTTCCTCTCTAAATAATTCACTTTATACGTGATATATTTAGTGGGGAATAAATTATAGTAATTCATAAAATTATTAGTTTATAGGTTTATAGCAACGGAAAATTTGTTCAATTAGTTTCATAACATTCAATGAGAATATGTATAAAATATTTTTAATTATTTTGAGTTCAATTAGAAAAACCATTTTTTAAATATTATGTAAGCAGTCAATTCAAAGAGGCAATGACGATAAGTTCTTCTAACCAAATAACTGTATTTATTTGTCAATTTATAAGTTTTTTAGTTTATTTTATATAATTTTTTATTTATTTATTTATTATATACCTTAAAAGCAGTGTTAAAACTGCTCGTCAATTGCCCTGATATAACCTTTAAACATCTTATTCAAAATATCTTTTATTGTAACCGTGCACTATTATTAAAAATATATTAATTATGGTGGACGTAATAGTCTCAATGGACTTTGAAAAATACAGCATGAAGGGTAGTTTTCTAGGTAAGATTGGGTAGCATAACTTACATAGTACCTTACCACAAAAAAATACGTTACACTTTTAAATTTAAATCCTATGTAATAATATAAAGTTTGAATAAACTTTAATAGTGGTCAATATTTTTTACAATACATAATATGCCAAAATCAACCTTTTAAATGAGAAATTTATTGCGATTCATAATCTGAATTAATTATCTTTTTATGGATTCAAGGGACCGCGGAGGTGAGCAAGGCTATTTGTGCTGGCGAAATAACTAATGAGAATGTACTTTAAAGCTATTAACATATTAAGTGGACTAGCGTAAAGAAAGTTCATGAATATTCACCTCTTTGTAAGTTTTTTATAAATTATCACTTGCCTGTAATTTCTTGCCAACCGGCGTTTTAAGCCCTCAAATTATAAAGTAATCCCATATGTAAAAACATCAATGTCTTAAGCAATGTATTCTTCAGAATCGTTTGACTTCAAATAAATTACATAGTACTGATCGTACCGATATTAACCTTTTATTCATATTTTAGATTTATTAGGCCTAAATATTTATTTTCTTATTCAAACATATATTAAAAATAAATATGCAACTCAATATTGTATTATTGCAATAGAAAATAGAATTTTACTGACGTTGAGTGGTAGTTTCTATCTGGAATTTATGTCAGTCACTGTTTGAGGAGACGATCAGTTCAGTGATTCACAAGTAATGATAATTATATTCGAATCAACGGAGGGTAAAACAGTTGCTATCGACAAAGCAGCAATTATAATTTTATTTCCTACTGGTTTGGCACAAGGGGAAACTGATATCACAACTCTTAATCTAGTTCAGTTTGAGAAATACGAAGCAGTCAATGACATATTAAAACTAGTTGAACTTATTAGTTTGACAGATGGAATAGAGTACCGTTTTAATCAAAAGTTAATTATAAATGTTCATTGGAGAGGAATTTCTAGTAAGTTACATTACGATGTATGCTGGTAGAGAAATGATATTGCAATCGTATTATAGGTAATTAAGATGTAATATTCATGCAAAGGAGTTGGTAACTAAAACATTCCTACAATAATAAGTTTTTCATTTTTATTTGTTTATTTTTTATTTATTTATTTATTTAGTTTCTTTTATTAGGTGGTATAAGCAAAAAAATTACAAGTAAGTGATGTCATAATATGAAAAATTTACTATTAAAAAAATATATTCTTGAGTAAAAGACGTACAAAGCTTCCTAAACTGTTCGTGAGAAATGTTTCAATGGAAGCACTTTAACACTTAGAAAGCTGTCTCGGCTCCAACTTGTTAAGAAAATCCATCCAGATGTCTTACTCCTTTAGGTTAGCCAGAAGTTCATTGAATAACGTAATTTAACCAAAAATAAATTATGTGTTAGGTTTTAAATTTATGTTTTTAATTATTTTACCGTTAGTACTTATTGAGCTAATCCTTATGTTAATCTAAATTTGAAATTAGAGACTATTTTGTTGAGTGGTGTCATTATCCTTTATATGAGCTGGAATTCGGAGTCATTTTAGGGAAACTCTAACCTATTTCCCTCCCTCACCTATTTCTGGATGTTTTAAGTCAATTAAGGATGATTCTACAGAAGTAAGAAGTAACCTTTTTATACTACTATTGTAAATTAGTTTGCTTGATGCAGATACTTTTGTTTCTTCCCTATCGATTAATATCAGCATTGAGAATTATTTTAGTTTTATTCATCTTTGTAATATTCTTAGATAAAAATTTCATTATTACAAGCTTTATTCGCGTTTCTTTAGCTAATTAGCTATTAAATATAGTCGCTTTTAAATTCATTACTATTCCATTCAAGACCAGGTGAAATAGCTAGGCACCGATTTTCACCAAATCTAATTCTTTGGAATCAGCTCCACAGCCGATTATCATTAAGTATGCAGAGATAAGTGCAGCTAAGCCGAGAGTCCTTACCGTTTAGGTTTGGAGACCAGCTGTTGCCAAGTTTTTCTATCTTGATTTATGTTGAAAAATAGGGGATCATTTGACTTCGTACAGACCTAACAAAATACTATGAACTTAAAAACCAACTCATTCCTCCTGGCGATCTGTCTCGTACAGTACCGCAGCCGGGTGAGGAAGAATTTATTCAAACATCATATGGATAAAAATGTTAAATTCGTGGACGAGGTTATTGTTTATATTTGTTAAAAATGAGATAGATCGTAGATTATGAAGAAGCTAAAAAATTGCGACGGGATATGATCTAACGTCACACGACCAAATAAAGTGATAGATAAATGTTGCACTTCAATAAATATTAACGAATATACAATGATCCACTTTCCACGCTTGTTATAAAATATAGTATGTTCATTAATTCGGAAAATTCGACAAAAATAAAAAATGGACAGACAAGTAGACTAGCGACTTCTTTATTGCATGATTTTAAATCTTATATCATATTGTTTATCATTAGCGATAACACGTTTCATCAGAACTACTGGACATAACCTCCGGAGTGAGTGGAGTCGTGAAAAAAACAGAAAAAAACATCATACTACTTTTAAAATCGATGTAATTATTAATGAACGAACAAGTTAACATCGACTCCAGCGGAACTCACAGAAACCTTGTTTTGCTAGAAATTTAGGCGACAAATAGGATGTAAGGAAGGCAGCCATCTTAATCCTGTCAGTCCGTAGTTGGGCCTGCAGATGATTGGTGTTACCAATCGAAAACGACTGCTATTTCCATGTATATAATATCTATATTTATCATCTTATACAGCAAAAGTGAAACTTTATTATAAGTCTTGTAAAAGTGTATTTTACTTATATCCAGTATTAAAATAATAAAAGCCTTTTTCTTGACAGATAGAGAAGAGCGTCGGTGTCAACATAACCATGGTGGGCGTGGACCAGTGTGTGTCAGAGATGGCGTGCCCCGACTCCTGCACCAACACGCTGAGAGTCAGTCACGAGCCTTTCCTGGTCAACGCCAACCGCACGGCTCTGGTGGGCGTGCAGGTCCGTTTTTAAGAGAACATTTTTCACAATCAACGGAAGTAATGGTAGTTGTTTTCACAATTATTTTGGTGTTGCTTGTAATATAACTGTAATAAAATGTTGTGGGGCTACTTATGAGTCCCCGAATTGAATGAACCCATATCTATATTAAATAAACTTCAAGTCAGGATAATGGAGTTGTGGGCAGCGAATTGGTCGTTTATTCGAGGGTAATTTATAATTAAACAGGCTCTTTACTATTGGCTCTAATTTAGCAAATGGTAATTAATTGTTAAGAATTACATTACTGTAAGTTCAGATTGACCCTTTTAGTATATGGATAGAGAACTGGACCAATAAGGAGACGTGACACAACAGACAGTTACTTACAGTACTTACAAACGGTTACGACGGCGACCATCGCCCAGCGGAGACAACTGGATACGTGGTCCGAAGATACTAACGAAGGGATAGTAATGACCGCATTGTGCCGCGCAGATGATATATATATATATATATCACCGGAAACTTCAGGCGAGCCTCACAGTGGCAACCAATCGTACGTCTCGTTTCATCTGAAATAACCAATCAGGTGGTTGGCTCATCTTTCGTGCCACGCAATTGGTTGCTTACCTGTGACCGGCTGTTCCCATGTCTCTAGTTAATTTCGCCAAGGTTTCCGGATGTAATGTCTCGATATATCACTACAATTTTGCAGAGATAATTTGGGAATCGTGAGTAAAATAATTGCAATCGATAAAGACGAGTTGATCGGCTAATCACGGTCTTGGTTTGGGAAGAGTCTTGGGCTGCCGAACTAACGATCATTTAGTGCATCACGGAAATATTGCTAAGGAGTGAGACGCATTTTATAAAAATATCTAACCACTACAGCTAATTCAATCCGGTCGATACACATTAATTTAGGACTGTGGGTAGTGTTTATTATGCTTCCACTTTTTAACTACCGTAATTATTTTTTATCATACTACTCAGATTATAGTAGTTATTGAATGTAATATGTGGAACGGGAAAGTACGATACGGACGGCCACGGTAAACTTCACTGGTTTGCTTAATATTCCAGCCTAATATAGTTTGAACAGGGAATAGTCTTAGTCAAACATGAACATATTGTATTTGCTGTCTTCCCAAAACAGTGCCGCTTTGAGTTATATTTCAACGTTCTGTAAAGATCGATATACTCAAACATTTTTGTAACAACTCTAAGTTGGTTACCGAGATAGATGGTCATTTTTCACCTCATTTTCAGTTAATTCAAAGCTTAAAATTGAGTGAAAAGAGATTACAAATTATTAGTCAGTTTACAACTTGATCCAGTTAACCAGCAGAAACGATGACTAAGTGACAAGATACATTACATTTCGTTGAAAATATTAATACTATCATAAACGTATGTTCTCAAGTGTTCAAGGCAAACTTTTGATTCTACTTCTCTCTCCGACCAACCAAACAAATAGGAAGGTGTACGATAATAAAAAGTCCGTTTTGGTTGTTACTTTTAATTTACAACCGAGCTATTAAAACTGTATAGTTAAAAGTATTATTTAGCCTGATATTGTTTTGCAAGTTGTTTTTTTATTTACACTCATGCTATAATGTACAGAAGATGTATGACGTAGGTTGCAACGGTGGCGAAGTGCACCTGCGGAGCCAGAGACTTTTCAACAGCAGAAACTTGCAAAAACAAACCGTGTCTGAATGGAGGGAAGTGCTCCCAGCTCAAGTCCACAACTAGGTACGGAAATATAAGCTATAAATTACAAGATTGTCGATTGCCTTCAAGTAATATAATTATTTTTTTACCTTCTATTCCGCTCTTTATAAACAAAAATATGGAACAACAATAATTAAGTTGATGTTGTTATTGCATCGGTCGGATTCTCTTGTGCATGTATATCTTATTATATTTTCAATTTATTTTCATGTCCATTCATCTATACAAATCTGAGTATAGAATATAATGATTTAAAGCATACGTAATAATGTAATCAACCACAACCGAAATCAAGTAGCAGCGTTGTTTGTTAATGCAAAATATATTCTATAGAGGGAGGTGATTAAAACTGAAACTCAAAACAAGAAAGACGATACAAGAACGGATAAGAATCTGTCTCTCTTAATCACCGGCTTCGAGTAAACTTAGCAAGTTAAGCTTCTGAAACTTGTTGACAAACTTTGGTGGGTATCTCCAACTTTTGTCCCTCAAGCGTCGCCAACAAAACCACGGACTGCATAAACTATGATTTTTCTTCTCTGATTAAAGCTGCAATAGTTCAGTTTGATTGTTGAATGATAATAATAACTTGTGGTTGTCCAGCATTTAATGTTTAACATGAGACAGATAAATATTTTACATTTGTAAATGGGGAGAAAATTGCTTTAATATGTAGTTTAGAGTTGGGATGCTTCTTCAGTTTTTTTATATTTATGTTGTATAAAAATACTTAACAGTTTTATCAAAGAAGCATCCTAACTTGAGCGTCTCAACATATTTTTTGCCTAATTTTTAACTTAAAAACAGTCTGCGGCTGTTACATTTTCTAAAACATTTCCCCTTTTTTTATTTATCAACAAGCTTCAAGAACCTTGGCAATTCGTAAAATAAAAACGAAATTTAATTTCTCTTTTATGCATATTGCGATATATTGCTTTTCTAAATTGGTCCTTTCGTTTGGGCCACCGCCAATAAATCTCCCGCTTCGTAGAAATCTAGCTCTCTACACTCTGTCAGGTTTATCGAATCGTATTCAATAATACTTTAGCGTTTCAAAAACTTTGGGTTTTAGATTTGGTATATTAAATATATTCTTTCATACAGCAAAAGTGTTTGAAACAGAAGATTTAGTAAAAAAGTTCTCTACCTGTATTCATTTATTTTATTCCGTATTTCCCTATTGTCTAACAGATTTTTAATGGCAAAAAATAATAAGTACAAAACCCATTTAAATTAACCAAACACAAAATTTGTATTCTTATTTTCGACTATCTCTACATAGGTTAACACTCTTTGTTTCAAATTTATTGTTAGTAATGGTGGGTTTGGTATGTTTTGATATTGATTTTTGCGGACATTTGCCATCATTAATTAGTGATGGTAAAAAAGGTTTAAGACGTTTTATACCAATTCATTCTTCTTGTAAGATTCATTGATTTTTTTGTTTTTAATTGTTTGTTTTACTTTAAGTGAAACCATCCACACTTACCACTGTACAATTTTATACCGATGTAAGTCCAAATGGGCTTTTAAATCTTAATCGTAAATCAACCTTTGGAATTCAATAAGACATTTTTAAAAGCAATTTTTTCTATAATTATATCCCGTCACAGCTGCTCGTGTCCGCTCGGCTACACCGGCCCGCGCTGCCAGCAGACGACTCGAAGCTTCAGGGGGGAGGGGTGGGCGTGGTACCCTCCCCTGCAGCCCTGCCACGAGACCCATCTCTCCCTCGAGTTCATCTCTGACTTGGACAACGGACTGCTGCTGTACGACGGGCCTGTCACCCCGCCGAGGCCGGGGCAGGAGGTCGTGTCAGGTAGGTTAAGAATGAAACACTCTCATACATATATGAGAGCGTGATATAATATTCGTTGGTAGCAATAACAACGGGCTGCTGCTGTAGAACGAGATTGTCACCCCACCGAGGCCAGGGCAGGCGGTCGTATCAGGTAGGTTGGGAATGAAACAATTCAATGTATATATGAGCGCGTGACGTAATATTCGTTGGTAGCAATGGGTAAACAACAAACAGCTACTGTACGACGAGCCTGTCACCCCGCCAAAGCCGAGACAGAAGGTCGTGAATATACGGGAGCGTGACGTAATTTATGTTGGTACCAGTGGGTATACAACGAGCTGCTGTTGAACGACGGGCCTATCACCATGCCGAGGCCAGGGGCAGGAGGTCGTGTCATTTAGAGTGGGAATTAAACACTTCCATGCATATATTAGAGCGTGACGTAATTAATGTTGGTACCAGTGGGTAAACAACAAGCACCTACTGTACGACGAGCCTGCCACCTCAACGAAGTCAGGGCAGAAGGTCGAGTCAGGTAGGGTGAGAATGCAACACTTTCATACATATTTGAGAGCGTGACGTAATATTCGTTGATAGCAATGGGTAAACAACGAGTTGCTGCTGTACAAAGCGACGGGGCTGTCACCCCACTGAGGCCCGGGCAGGAGGTCGTGTCAGGTAGGTCGGGAATGAAAAACTTTCATACATACATGAGAGCGTGACGTAATATTCGTTCGTAACAACGGGTTGCTGCTGTTCAAAGCAACGTTGCTCACCCCACTGAGGCCCGGGCAGGAGGTCGTGTCAGGTAGGTCGGGAATGAAACACTTTCATACATATACGAGGGCGTGACGTAAAGTATGTTGGTATCAGTGGGTAAACAACGGGCTACTGCTATAGGAAGGGCCTGTCATTCCGCCAAAACCGTGCAGGAGGTCGTATCAGGTAGGGTAAAACTACAACAGACACTTTAATACATATTCAAAAGCGTGACGTGATTTATATTAGGTTGGTAGTAGTGGGCAAGGCAGTAATGTCACGGCTCTGGCTCCAAATTCATATATTAATTGTATTATAAAAACAAGTTTTCACAAATTTTAAGGATGATTTGACCTTTTTTCCAAAACTGGGTTTTAAAGTAACTATTAGTGCATTTTCAACCGAAGAAAATCTTGTACTCGTATGATGATCCTTCCCTAATAAGGACCCATACGAACAGAAAAGGAATATTTATTCAGTTAGAGAAGTATGTAAACGGTTTCAAGCACGATGGTTTTTATTTGCTTTTAGCAAATCCTACATTCTAACTACCTTAAAAGATATATTGTTTGAGCTAAAGTTTAAACTTTGGTAGCTTAAGCTTTTGATAATACATCCTCATCTTCAAGTCCTACTTTACCTGAGGACGTGATTGACAAGAAGCCAAAATATCGTCGATAATTTTTTTACATTTTTAATGACTGTATGTATTTTGTGCAGCAAAATGATTATGTAATCATTTTTAATAATATTGGTTTCAATTTAATATAAAATTGAAGAGGAAATATTTTTACTCTTATTTATAAGGACATTTTTCACTATACAATATTAAAATCAACTGTATTCGTTTATTTGTTCATGTCGTATAAAATCATAAAAGTTACTAAGAATTACTTCCCCATACATACTAGACATTTTTTCCGAAGTAAATAAATAAATAATGAGTTTTTTGCGGGCGATTAACACGTAATGAAAACGTGAAATATCATCTATGGTGTGAATAATTACTTTAATATTCATTCAAGGGTGGCTTTTCTTAGAGTATATGATGGAATAATTGTGTTGAAAATGAATAAATATTCAATTTATATGTTCCCTAAGGATAAGAATTCATAAAGGTTTTCAATGTAGCTGCAGACACATTCAGAACGAATGTGATGAGGTTGTTTCATGACTAACACAATTGGAACTGATTGGGTTCAGGGACAACGACACTTGCAATCTTCTATATTTATTCCTTTTATTCATGAAGGTCGGTGTCTTTTAGAATTTGTTCATTTAGCAATCAATAAAAGTTGATTCCCTTATTTATTTTCTGTAAAAAGTCGCTAAATTCAGAATTGTTTTATGGTTAGCTACAAACTAAAGTGTAATTAATTTGTAAAAAAATGTTTACAAATAAATGTGCCTTAAAAACAACTCTAAAAATGTAATCGTGACGAGGCGTTACAAATTATTTTTTGCTCTGAATATTCTTAATATTTAATTAAAAATCCGATTTATTAATTGTTTACTGTTGTTTATTTTTAAATTACTTAAATAAAATTATCATTTTCAAACCTAGAATATGAATTTTATTATTTTTCCAGATTTCATATCACTTGAAATAGCTAGAGGCCAGCCGAGGCTTTTGATAGACTTTGGATCTGGAACTTTAGAGCTCAAAGTGAAAACGCGATCAAGCTTAGCAGACGGGAGTTGGCACCGACTTGACGTCTTCTGGGACAAGGAGGTAATTGAATGAGAAAAAATTAGTATATGTATAATATTTTTCCATAAAACTATACATTAGCTTGTATCTTCATATTCAAAGTCAACGGTTTACATACAAGGAATACATAGACATGCTCTGGTGGCTTAGGCTAACTCTATGAAAAGATCAAACATGGTACTTGATGCTTTATAAAAATGTTCCCTTCAATTGTAATTTGGAAAAGGCTTACACACGCAGGATCCTGAGTGTGGGCCTAGTCGTTCTAAGTAATACTTCAGTGGCTGTAAGTTAATAATTTAAAGAAAATGTACACTTTATGAATTATTTGATTTTTATGGCATAAAATTTATAATTGTATAGGAAACGATACCTTTAATTGGAAGGTAACTGCATTCATTTGAGAATAGAACGCTTCAACTTGAAGAGGGGGGCTAAGTGGGTGGCATAGTCAAGGTTGAAGAAATAGCCAAGATAATGGTCTCAAAATACTTGAATCCTAAGATAAAAAAAATTCTTTGTTTTGTTATTGAAAATAGAAATTCAGTAATATAAAAGAAGTGTCGAAATGTAAGAAGTTGCAAATAAACCTAACCTTAACAAAATATTTGTTTTAATATTTTTTTTTATAAATTAGGGCATGTAAAGAGCTTTGGGATACTGATGAAGTTCTGGTTATTTTTCTATTCGATTTTACTTTATTCTACTTCAAGTGTTGAGGAATAAACTATGTTATTGACGATTGTGAAATTTTGTCCATGGAAATTAAATTTTCTTGTTACATTAATAGCAATATTGATGAAAATAAGCCGCAAACCCATTCGTACTAGTATTTTACAATGACCATGCTGCTATTTACTATTCCGAGTCTAAATGCGATGCTTGAAGAGGCATAATAAAATTTTCAATGATTAAAAGATTTTTACTATTCAAGAAATATAGAATTAAATTACAAGTTATTTACATCCCAAGGTTAAATTTGTTTTTACGTATTGATTTATGTATTTATTTCTCAGCTCGTTTGTTAGAGAACGTATAATATCGTATATCAACGTCTAACTCTCGTACCTTGCCTTTTTACTACCATTTTATATCTTTCAGTGTCTTGCAAATTAAAACTTGTAACGAAGATATAAAATACAAAATCAGATTGAAAGAAAATTAATTACTTATCCGTGAAGCGGCCCGTGTTTAGTTACAGTATATTTTAAATTTAGATCATACAACTTTAAGTACCTAAAGACTCTGAAAGATAGCAGATAAATCTCAACCTAAAATTGGAATCTGTTCTAGGAAAAATAAACAAACACTATATAACGCAAGCCAATATTACACTATGATTTGTGAACCCAACGTAACATAAGCGGACAATGTTCGCAAAACAAAATTTTGAAATAAAGCTACAAACATCCACTTAATACCTGCGGTATTTTCAGTTCGTCCGCATCATGGTGGACCTCTGCAGGACCGCTGAGATCGCGGAGACGGAGAACGACACGCGGATAGACATCGACGACTCGAGCTGCCAAGCCAATGGGACGGTCCCTCCGTTTCATGAGCACCTCAACGTCAACTACCCTCTACAGGTTGGTGTTTCAGTTCCAATAATTCTCTGTACATTTATTCAAGTTATCTAGAGGACGGTCTGGACTGTCCTACCACATAAATGCCAAGTGTATGAGATGACGTTTATCATTTGTTTACAATGTGTTTTTTTCTTTTTTTTCTACGATCGTAAACATTGAATATACTTCTGAATTGCTCAAAACTAGTTGTAATTATGTCAGCTCATGTATCATAAATATAAATATGAGATATAAAATAAATTTCTATTTATTTTCCTTAAGGTTAACTGTTAATATTGAGTCAATATCTCAGTAACCATTGGACATTGAGCAACTATTTACCACTCAACATTGCTGTATAAACAATGTGCCTACGCGACCGTATACAATCGAGCGCTTTAAAATGACTTGATTAACAAATTAATTACTTATATTTTATATGCAGTATGGAATACACAATTGGTCAAATATATAAAAATTTAGAGTGATTTTGAAGCTCGCATCTGAATGTCACCTCAGGACGTTTACGGTGCCTTAAAAGTGTCATCCGACCTCTTCCTTAATTTTCCCACATGCTCTAGTGTGTTTTGATGTTGATTTGTGTTGATTTTTAAGGCTAAAAGGCTATGCAGAGAAACATTCATGTATGAAGGAGTTAGGACATGTTGAACTCATTTATTTGTTTTGGTTTTTGTTTTTTTTTTGCTGGGACGGTGGCGCGTCCTGTAATCCAGCTACTGGGGGGTCCTTACTCTTAAACAAGACCACAAGATCTGATCGTGCCATAGTCATCCTACACTACCCCATTTAAATGTGGCTTGAAATACCTACCTGGTCGCCATTTAATTTAAAGAAAAAGTAATAATTGTATATTTTTCTGTCTATATATGTGGATATTGAATTGATAGACCATTCGCATTAGAGAGACAAAGTAATGTGATTCAAACAGTACATGGCTTGGACTTAAAACAACGTAGAAACGCAACAGAAATGAAATATTAATGACTGAGTCACAAGTCGACCTCGTATCGGTATAGCAAGATGTCGCTTTAATGTATATCACTTCTTTCGTTATTTAGTACCTTATTTCATGATTGAATAGCCTCTGAATCACTGTTAATAACCAAAGAAAGGTATAACATTACCTGGTATACTGCCGAGTGATTTTCAATTGGTTTTTAACGACCAATGGTTTCGGACATCATGTGTCCATTTTCAAGTTTCCATCAAGTTAAAACATATTCCTCTTCAAGGTAGTCATATAGTAATTGAAGAGACGTCACTACTACACTTAAAACACGAAAACATTTTAAAAAAACGGACGAAAAATTACATAAACACAAAAACTGGCCAGTATTTACAAACCGCACATGTGCCGTCAACGGAAGGTGAGTCATGATTCACCTTCCGTTGACGGCACATTTATTATTCCACCATTGGTAATTATTTCACCATTGATTGCACAGCTAATGCAATAAATACCTAATTTAATGAATGTCATTAATTACACGGCATATTGGTAATTTAGGAGGCCTCTGCGGAAAATATGTCGAGGAGAAGTAAAAAACCACGAATCAATTGATTATTTATAATGGTAGCCTAAACGGCAGCAAAGCAAGCGTAACAACAAAGATAATTTTTGCTCGCAACTTTGACATAGTCAGGATTTAATTTGTGTACTTTATCTCAAGTCTCTCTAGTTCGTGGAAATCAACAAAAAAATATTGAGATAGTGTGACGAGCAGATAACGAAACAACAATGGACTTACAAAAAATTGGAGGCGCATAAGGAATATTTTAACTCTACTTACCATTTTAGCTTTTAGCTTAATCCCAGATTGGTGGGTTTCTTACAATATGAGAGATTAAAGCTGGTAAATCCATTAATCTGCTTAGTGAGGAGGTGTCTCAAAATAAAATTTCGCTATTAAAAATGGCGGCTGGAGCAATCGGAAACTGGAATCTGCAACCGGAATGAATAATACATTCCGGTGAGCAGGCGCCTGCGCGCAAGCTCGGTTTCCGGCGGCCACTATGGCCACTTCCGTTAAAATATAAGTGTCAATCCTCTCGCCGAAAATCTGAATCTGAGTCGGAATCGGAACCGACGTGCACTCAGGACGTACCGTTATATGTGGAATGCTTACTGGTCTAGACGTTGTTCATTCGTAGTATGGCCTCTATAAAAATATAAGTTACCACCTTGCCAAGTTATTCATATGTTTGAAGATTAAATTGCTGAGTAAAAATCATATCCTTCTCGTCAGCTGGAAACAAGTAGTTTAGAAAATAATGAGAAACTAAAAGTGGAGCTAGACTGAGGAAGGTTTTTCAGATTCACAAAAACTAGTGATAGCCCTCTGGTTGAAATTCAAATAAAAATTTAGTTCATAGTATTTTGTTTACAATCTTTGCTAAAATCCATATTTGATTGGATTTTTTTCATTCTTTTTGTAATCGTTATTATTCCATTACCAACACGCAACCCATAAGACCATGTAAATATTTTTATGTATCATATTCATTTTTCAAATATCTTCGAAACCCTGGTAAATATTAATTGGATTGTGGATATCTACAGGAAAATAGCTTGATAACAACGTGCTTAGTTTTTTTTTGCAATGCACACGAGCTGAAAAGGTATCACAAAAATAATTATCGCCTACTAATATACATATACATAATAGGTATTACATATATTTTTTCCATCTCTGATGAGCACATTGAATGTTCATATTCTAAAAGGAAATTTCATTTTAACTTATTTAATTTAATTTAATTTAATTTATTTTAGTGTTAATTCAGTGGCTTACTCTAACGGCAGGCTGTATGAATCTGTCCATCTGGGTTTCTGGAAAAACGCCCAAAGAGAATATAGAGTGATCTTTTAATTAATATCCAATCGTCGTTTACTATTTATCTACGATTCAGTATGTTGACACTGCCTTATATAAAATATGTACAGGGATTTTAAAGTGAATCTCGGTGAAGGAAAATTGTTATATGGCTTATTACTTGTTATATCGAAATTAAACTATCTTTTATTAATAAAGTTAAGTTATACAGAATTTTACCATCCGTTTAAATTTTGAATTTACTGCATGGGGAGGAGTTTTTTTCATTATATAAGATCCCGAAGCCCCTTTTGAAATAATGAATTATTTATCATGGATTAATAATTAATTATTTATGATACATAATATTTATGAATAATGGCTTACTCATCCACCCTTCACTCAGTAAATTGGCACGATTAAGAAACAGAGATACATAAAAATAATAACATTCATGCCCCTGAATAAATTTAGTTTCATACAATTTTATCCTTGTATTTTTAGAATGTTTTTCGACCAAAATTAACAAAACGTAATTATATTGTCTTTCGACAGTGAGTTTCAAACAAAGAATGTAATTATAGCTACAAATATTTAAATCTATCTGTTTAAGCTAATTATCTGAGGTATTTGCAACTCAGTTTGTCTCAGCTAACAGAAACTCCCATCCTTCTCCGAACTATCTCTTCAAACTCCGAACTCTAGTAAGTAGATCAGATAGTTCTGAGAGTTAAGATTTTTGCTCAAGCTTTAAACGAAAATGCTTATAATTTAGTTGTTGTCATAAAATATTAACTCTCACACACCCTTAAACTCCTTTTTTTAGTTTAAAACCATGAAATGTAATATAACCATATATAAAAACTGATCATATCTGATTAGAAAATCATAAGTGTTAAATAAGTACTGATATCATGATTAAGGTATTGATAATGATAAAAAAATGTGATACCTATTTTCCATTTTAGCGAATTTCCCCTACAGGGAAAAAGCTATTAACGTAGGTCTCATGGTAAAACTTAAGCCCAAGACAATCATAACTTTTCGTTTTGGGGCCCCCAGAAGCAAAAAACACCATTCGTTCGAGTTTTTAGATATATATATATATATATATATATATATATATATATATATATATATATATATATATTTATTTATTTATTTATTTATTTATTTATAGAGATCATCATTTTTTATTAACAGAGTACCCTTTTTGTAATATATATGTGTGTGTGTCTGTTAGCACGATAGCAGCCGTAAAAATGGTTCGATCTTAATGAAATTTGGTACAGGCATGTAAAATGGTAATCACTCGAACGGGTTCGTGATCCAGCCCGATCGGACCACCGGAAGGGGGAGTAAAGGGGGATAAATCTCCCAGCAATGGGTTTTTTGAGTTTTTTTACATAGTAAAATAAAATTTTTCGATCGATCGATTATAATTTAATTTGTTGGCACCATTGAATTCAGCTCGAAAAAAACAAACAATTTAGTACCTTGCTCTATGACCATTGATTACCGAAATATTGAAATTGGTAAACACAGTACGTTGTCTCAATGTTAATCTTATGGGAAATAATTAAAATTCTATATCTTGCTTATTTCTCAACATATTTTGATGAAAATTGGTTTGTGGCTTAATCTAGATGAGATCTAATGTTTGATAGTCTACAATCCCCGATATTTCCACTTTCAATGCAGCAAAACTACATACTCATTCCCCATGTTATTCTTATGGAGCTTACAAAAACATTTAAAAACTCGCCATGTTGGCTTGAACCATGCTCTTTTGCACTTGAAATTCGCAGATCATGCAGGTCTGCTGCAACGGGGGTATCTAAATACGCGAACCTACACTATTTATTGGAACCGGCTTCACTGTATACTAATAATGCAATCATAATCCTGCGTTACCTAAAACCTTAGAAGTTCTGTAAAGGCTTTATTACAGTTTTTTTAGCCGTGAAAAATGTTTCAAAAATGTTGCACGTGATAAAAAATTTTATTATGCACGTGAAAAAAAGCTAGTTATTAACAATTATCAGTCAAATGTTATTTTGCCAATTGTAATTAAAGATGTCGCATGAACACTGACATAGATATACATACCTATTAATGACCAGGACGTGATCACTGGCTGCGTATTTTAACCGGAATGTGAGTAAAAGATGAATGTAGGATGATTGTGACACGATCTTGTGGTCTTGTTACTGACAAGGGCGACAAGTTCCTTAGGCAGGACAGTTGTCAGCCCAACAGCCAATGATAACTAAGGATCTTACAGTTTAACGTTGGATCCCAATCACAATTCCACCAATCAGTTTTGAGTCAGTCCAATTATAAGAATTGTCTTCAGGATGAACAAAGTATTCACTAGTACGGTCGTAAATCCCCAATCAGGAAGTACCGCATTCAAATGTCATTGCTTATAAATCTCTCTAAGCAGGCTTGGATCATCTGGAACAATGATGTAAAAGACGACGTTCTTTACTGCAGACCCAGTCAGGGTAAGTAATGTCTCTGGTCCTGGTGATTGAAATGTTTAATGTACTTAAACTAGTTTACAAGGGATAAACGATAGGATGAGGGAGGATGCATGAAGAGAGTGTGAGTGTATGTGGATCCAGAAACAACTAATTCAGGAAGCAGGTCAAAAACTGGCTGAGGAGAAATACTTTCAACTCCATCGAAGAGTATTTCGATGCAGATAGTGTAAATATGATATGTACAGTTTTAAATACAAGTTTAAAATTTTATCATGGTTCAGTTTCTGACGAAGTCAATCCACTAATCACTGGCCAGAGATAAAAAACAAATATGATGAATGAAGTAATTAATAATCGTCATCTTAGTAATATTGCTGTTTTAATTAATTTCCTTATTCCCAGGTCGGTGGACGACACACAAAAGGGGTTGATCCAGTTACCTACCACTGGCAGCACGCCCCATTGGCTACCGGTTTCACCGGCTGCATCAGAAACTTAGTGCTCAACACCCAGGTACTCTAAATATATTGTGTAGGCACTAGGAAATACTCAATTCGGCAGATACAAAAGCTAGATCTACATCAATTAATCAGATCCTTACCCCAGCAGATTGAGACTATTGAACAGTTTTTTCTCTGAATTCACATACAGGGTTCGACAAAAGTGTGGAATATATTAAATAACTTTCATTTTAAATAACTTTGCAGAAAGTAATGAAACTTAAAATTTGTGTATTTATTACAAATATAAATGTTTTGGCGTATTTCTTTAGTTTTACACACTACGATTTGACGGTCCATGCTGGAAGTCTTGAAATTCTTAAATATAAGCATACCTCGAGATATACATAATTTTAAAGGTCTTAATTAGGAGATCATAACAGCGCAATCCGTGCCTCAAAAGGTTAATCCAATCAGAAATTATAGCTCCTCAAAGATTTTAATGTTGGCCATTAAACTCTAAGCTAAAATAAGAAAAAACAGCTTTATTACTAATAAAGCACCCGGAATGATGTAGTTGAGTTTTATATGCATGTATTTCTCATTAATAAGGATAATTAAATTATGAATTAAGTTATTTAATCTACGATTAAATTACATTTTTCGAGTGCTTTATTAGTAATTAGACTGCTCTTCTTACTTTACGCTTTAGTTTAATTGCCAACATTAAAATCTTTAAGGAGCTGTAACTTCTGAATGGATTACCTTTTTGAGACGCGGTTTACGCTGTTATGATCTACTAATTAAGACCTATAAACTGTGGTTCAACTCAAGGAGTGCTTACATTTAAGAATTTCAAGACTTCCAGCGTGGAACGTTCATCGGTCAAGGGAAAAAATAATGAAACACGTGAAAATATTTCTATTTAAGGCTGATACACCACTGCAAGGTTTCATCACATTGAGCAAAATAAGGTAGAAGTTATTTCATATAATCCAGACCTTTGCCGAACCCTGTATAATCAATGATTTCGGGTCGATAATGGTAATATATCATGGCCTGAAACACATTTATATAGAGATTTAACCTATTACCATATGAAGTTACCAAGGCTGTTGACATGTCTAAATTCGTTGGCAGTATCTTTCTGTTGATTCGGCCAACAACATTTCTTCACCTTTTTCAGATAAATTAATAGTTTGGCAGACTCTAAACAATGCCTTCAAAAAGGAAATTTTAATTTAAGTAATGATGCTTTAGCAACTCCAAAGTATAAGGTGACCTTTCAAGAGGTAAATACATCCTATTTGACGAAAACCAGTATATATGAAAACCTATTAACGACCGCAGGTCAATGTTCCGGATTCCAAACAACCTTTTCCTAATTTGTTATTTTCCCCCAGATGTACGACCTAGCACAGCCCGGGTACTCCAGGAACAGCGTGGGCGGCTGTCCTCAGGTGGAGGACTCTTGTATCAGGCAGGACCCCTCACTGAGATGTTGGGACAGAGGACAATGCACAGCTAGTCTCTCAGGTAATCTTGAGTAATGCAATAAAATTAGATTTAAAGTATTAGATTAGTCAAAAAAATATTGTTACCAATCCAGCACATCTACAGGTAGGGAAAATACCGGACACTCATTCATTATCAACAAATCCCTTCGACGAGTATGGAAGGAGCAGGACAACATGGGTAGAACATCCAAGCTAAAATACATAACAAAACATAACATTTTATAGAAGCTATGTTCTTACTAGACTAACACTTTATTGCACCCGTTCCTCAGAACTACTTTTTTCACATCCATAAACAGTATCTTTAAAAGTCAAAGAGCTATTTAGGGCGAATTATGATGGTAACACTGCTCATACTTGGGCAAGCTTTGAGTGCGAGTTATTTTTCTACCTACTGATCTAATATCCCATCTCCCTTATCCAATCTGATCCTCCTATCTTCTACCTAGATCTCTTCCTACGTTCTAGTTTACGTCAAATTTATTTTTCTTCTATTATTTCACTGAAAATAAGAAGGATACTGCCTTATCCTAATCATTCATCAAAATTTGTTTCAGTCAACCGTCTGCTATGACACTGATCCAACCAATTCTTTTCAGGAGGGGACGCGAAGTGCGAGTGCCTTCCCGGTTTCAGCGGTCGCGTCTGCACCCACTCCACCGTCCCGACTACATTTCTTCCTCAGAGCTACGTCAAGTACGCCCTCTCCTTCGACCCCGACCCATTCCACACTGAGGTCCAGCTCAGGTTCAGGACCCGGCAGAGTTCCGGCGAGTTGTTCCGCGTCAGCGACCAGCACGCCAGGGTGTACGCCGTCCTGGAGGTCCGTTGTATGCTTTTTTATACTTTCGTGTAAGTGTTGATTTATTTTGTCAAACATTTGAATGGGGTAGAGAAAGAAATTAGATGTTAACATGAAGAGGCTTAGGAAATATTTCATTCATAACCAAGCACAAATAAATGTTTATATTATGAGTTCTATACTGTGAGATGGCATACATTTTTTAAAGAAATAAATTACAATGTCATCTTACAGTTTTAATTTGATTTCATGAGACACCTAGTTACATATACTATATTGGATTTTCTCGCTTTATAACTAACGTTTTAAAGTTATCCTAATTTTATAAACTTTTAAAATAGCTTGAATTCTAAAGAGTAAAAAATCAAATTTGTAGTTCATTTATAATATGAGGGCCATAGCATTTTTCACCAATATGAGAAGAGTTATTATTTAAAAAAGTGCTCAACCTTTATTACTTTCATTTCTTCAATAACAAAATTACGGTTTTTATTTCCTAATATCTTAGGTTTTAGAGCTGCATCCTAAAAAAATATTAATTAATTACAAGATAATATTAGTTAACATTCGATACACACAAACCTATAGCGATAAGTATCAATGATTACGAATGTCTTGTCCAGTTGGCCAACCAGAGGTTGCAGTTCCGCTACAACCTGAACAAGGCGAAAGTGGAGGAGCGGCGTCTACTGCTGTCCTGGGTAGAGGTGACGGACGGCCAGTGGCACGTCGTCACTGTAAGTGATACAAGAAATCTAAATAATACACATGGATAAGCCATTTAATCCTTATATTGAAAATGTATTTAAGTATTCTTGTGACATCACTGCTTATCCAAAGTAAAATACTTCTCATTAGCGTGGATGCTGTTTTGCTCATTGCATGTTGGTATTTTGAATTTCCTAATTTAAAACCCTACCTACTTATTTCGGATGAAAAAAGACTGATTAATCTAGGTTTGACATTATAAGAGACACATATAAATCAAAAAACTAACTGGAGGTATATTGGAGTATTACTAGTCAGTAAAATATCTGAACCTCTTAAAAATCCATCCTTGAAATAAGTTTTAAGCCTACCTGGTTCTTATTGAGTGCTAGGTGAAACAAATATTCATCACAGGAGAAAACGTTTTTATATACACGATTCTTTTTACGAAAACGATTTACGAACAAAATACGATTAAGAAAACTATAAAATCTACCAAGAAAACAGTTAAGCACCAAATGTTATCATATTTTTTACCCTTAAGTAGTACAACGTCAGTTGCCTTTTACACTTTATATTTCCTTTATTTTCAATTCAAACATAACCATACAAGTGAATAATAACGTTCGAGATTAGCACACATAAAAGATCATATCTAAATTGTTAGTGCACTATTTGAATAAAACGGTGACATGCGGTTTTACATTCGTCTTACAAAACCAATAACGGATGTTTCTGTTGCGTGTAATAAAACCTCAACTTAAGGAGTTCATACAGTAAAATAAACTACTTACAAAACATAAAGCAGCGTATTTCCGGCATTTTTTCATAAAAACCGAATCTAAAAGGAAGAGAAAAAACAGAAACTGATACTTACCATGCATACATGGTTTGCCCATTGACAAAGTGTAAAATATATAGTTTTTTATTATGTTATTAGTTTTATATAATGTTTATCGTGTATGATCGGTCATAGTTTCAAACTTTATTTAATGAGAATTGTTTACATTGGATTTTCCATAAGGTGGTTTCGTAGTATATAAACAGAATTTTTTAAAATATTGAATACTAAAACTGTGTCTTCTGACTTATGAATTTTGAACTTTTTTCTAAATGAAATGTATTGGGTTGTGAGTGTTCCTTTTGCTCCTCAACTCTAAAATACCACATATCCAATATGGTATTGGCATAATATATGGTAGTGTGTGCATTATATCCAATCACACTTGCAATTTTTATGGTATATTTTTTAGAAATTTCCCGAATTAAATTTAGTTAATTTGGACAGGCGGCGAGGTGGGGCAGCATGGCAGAGCTGCGGCTGGACGGGGGGGAGGGGCGGCGGCACAACGAGACGTTCACGATGAGAGGGCCCCAGTGGCTGCTGATAGACAAGCAGGAGGGGGTGTACGCGGGCGGCAAGGCCGAGCACACGGGCGTAAGGACCTTCGAGGTCCTGGCAGACTTCCATACTGGTATGTATATGGTGTAAACAGGTTTTTATATCATAATATGTATGACAAAGTTGAGTGGAAAAATTCGCAGCTATTTAATTAAGCTATAAGGTACTTATCTTCAAAGGTTATCGGATATCTTCAAGGTTTTTGCTGGAATTCATAGCATGAAGAAAAGACAGCCACAGAGTTAGCTGTTATGTTAAGAAATATCATTACATATTTATTACTGAAAGATTTAACAAGCACAGCCAGACGAAGTATGCACTGGTGGACAATCTTAAAGTGTGAGGGACCTTGAACCTCAACGAAGAAACGAAAACCTTGGATGATCTTGTTCTGGCTGATCTACAAGTTGTGATGCATGCGTAATAGAAAGCAGGACTTATATTCATGTTTTGGTCAATTGATGCTTAGTAGGATTTCCATCAATTGGTAAGGAAGAAAATATGAACAGACTCCAGTGCAATTTATAAACATCAGATTGAGAAATTTCAAAGTTTTGATGTATTCTTTGCTATTCAAAAATTATTTTTATTGTGAAGAACAGGACTGCAAACATTTTTTTTACTTCTTATTATTGACAAGGTACGCAGGGAATATGTGCCCTATGTAAATGGTGCCAAGAAGTGCTGTCGGCATCTCTCTTCGTGCAACCATTCCAGGATGCATAGACAACATACGGCTGAAAGCTACAAACCTTGTTTTATCCCAATTTAACCATTCCAGGCTGCATAGACGACATACGGCTGAAAGCTACAAACCTTGTTTTATCCCAACTTCAACCATTCCAGGCTGCATAGACAACATACGGCTGAACGCTACAGACCTTGTTTTATCCCAACTTCAACCATTCCAGGCTGCATAGACAACATACGGCTGAACGCTACAAACCTTGTTTTATCCCAACTTTAACCATTCCAGGCTGCATAGACGACATACGGCTGAAAGCTACAAACCTTGTTTCATCCCTACTTCAACCATTTCAGGCTGCATAGACGACATACGCACGGCTAAACGCTTCAAACCTTATTTCATCCCCACTTCAACCATATCAGGCTGCAAAGACGACATACGGCTGAAAGCTTCAAACCTTGTTTCATCCCTACTTAAGCCATTTCAGGCTGCATAGACGACATACGGCTGAAAGCTACAAACCTTGTTTCATCCCTACTTCAACCATTCCAGGCTGCATAGACGACACACGGCTGAAAGCTACAAACTTTGTTTTATCCCAACTTCAACCATTCCAGGCTGCATAGACGACATACGGCTGAACGCTTCAAACCTTATTTCATCCCCACTTCAACCATTCCAGGCTGTCTAGACGACATACTGCTGAACGCTACAAACCTTGTTTAATCCCTACTTCAACCATTCCAGGCTGCATAGACGATATACGGCTGAACGGCTATTATCTGCCTCTGCCGCCCAGCGTCAACGGCACCCAGTGGGGGCAGGCCACCATGGCGCGCCACCTGGGCAGAGGCTGTCCCTCCACCAACAGCTGTGTGGAGGCCCAGTGCCAGCCGCCCTTCGAGTGTGTAGACCTGTGGAACGACTGGGAGTGCTCGTATGTATATTCGTTAGTTTAAAAACTTTTTATTTTGGATAGTATCACCAGGCTGGTTAATTTTTTGCACAACGGTTTATTACCATACCGAGATTACGAACGATCTCACAATAGAGGAAAACCAACAAGTGCAAATCGAAAGTTATATATAAAATTTAAGGCATTTTCATGTTTACAAGGTCTTTATTTACCGGTTATTTACGTAACAATAATTTTTTTCAGCGTAACAAGTTATAATTTTGCCAGTTAGAATTCTTCAGAGACATTTAAAAAAAATAAATGATTTTGCAGCTTGACGTTATTACTGGAGGGTTAAGATTGTAGTAGATTTTTGAAAACAAGTTTAAGATTCTGCTACATTTTAAATTTAATTTTATTTCAATCAGTTTGTGAAAGTAAAAAAAAATTGTGTGTCTTGCTTTGGTGACTGATTTGAAATTGATTGCAAAACACAAATATATTAGTCATATATTTTATATTAGTCATATGGCTCCAGTCATAGATATTAGGTTTATTAATCATAAGTCATAGGTTAGTAATATATTAGTCATAGGTTGAACCTACCACCCAAGACAGAGACACAACATTTACCTTTCCCCAAGAGGCTAAATTCAGAGTCCTTTAGTTGGCATAAGGACGTTTAACTGGTCAATTAAGTCACCGTAGGTTAACCGGAGATAAATGGAGAGGATTCAATTCAGGTAGGGTTACCAGAGAACTAACTCCATTACCTATATACGTTGGATCCGTTTGATTCTATCCCCTATTGTAAAACAATTACTGTTTGTATAGAATTGTTTGTATATAATCTATCTATCAATTATTGCTAAAGTTATAACATCTAGCAGTGATGGGTAAAATAATAAACTAGGCTTAATGTATAACTTTTACCAGTCATTACTCATTATATCTACCATTGTTTTGTCAATGCGATTAATTTTAACCAAACCTTACCTAACTAACCCTAACCTAACAAAAACCTAAACTAATCTAACCTAACTGGACCTAAACTAACTTAACATAACAACCCGACAAGAACACTGTGAATTATCACATAATCTAAACCCTGGATGACTGTTATTTATAGTTCCTGATCAAATTAACAATCTAATATGGCTAATACTTGCTAGTCGTTATTGGCTGAATGATTAATTTACAACTTTAGCCAGCAAATGTTGTCATTGCATATAAATAGCCGGTCATTATACATAATGACTGCTTTATTACTTTGACTGTAACATGGACAATTCTACCATAAAATCTGATCCATATATTCATACTGTCTTTGTTTCGCCCGAGCAAAAACTACTCAAATTTTACTTCACCACTGTTTTACACATCTTCCCCCACAGTTGCGGAGAGGGCCGCTCCATCTCCCAAGACGGCAAGTCCTGCGTGGACCGCAACGAGTGCCTGGAGTCCCCCTGTCTCAACGGCGGCGTCTGCATCAACCAGGAGCCGCGGTCGCGCTACCGCTGCGTCTGCTCGGAGGGCTTCTGGGGCGACCACTGCGAGATGACCCAGGAGCCCCAGACGATAAAGCTGGGTCTGGGGGCGCTCGTGACGATACTGGGCTGCCTGCTTGTCATTCTGCGTAAGTATGTTCCTGTAATTGTGATCGTGTCTCTTATCGTTTCCTGACGTTGCAAGAATCGTGTTCTATAAATGGTCTTACTATGTTCCTGATAGCAGTGATTATTGCGTCCCAGAAATGTTCTTCCATTGTTCCTGACGTTACAGTGATCATGTTCCTTGAATACTCCTGACGTTGCAATGATCATGTTCTTAAAATGTTCTTACAATGTTCCCGATTGTACTGGTCGTTTTTTTCAACTTTCCTACAATGATCCCGATAGTTTACTACCGATCATACTTATTTAATTGTCATGATGCAAGTTTACTATCCTTTGTAATATGTTTGCTATAAACGATGAAAAAGACTTTGTCATAAGGGCTGGACCATCCTTATGACAGCTTTACCTTGCTGCATAAATGCAATTACTGGATTCTGGAGAATTCCACGTGTAGGGTTGGGCTGTCTTCCCGTTATTCTGTGTAGGTAAAAGGTGGGATTAGTGTACGGTACGGCCTTGTTACTGCTTTAATTATGACTTGCGATTAGACTCAATTGAAGATGATTAGGGTTGGAAGTGTGGACGTCAAGGAACGATAGTCACCCCCTTAAAAATTACCTAGATACTTCTTTATGTATTACATAACCTATTTGTTGAAGTGCATCATTTCTACCCATCCTGTCCAACCGCAACCAAATGTATTCCAAGTACCGAATGAACAATGTAGTAATATAGCTACGTAAGAAAATTAATAACATCACTATGAACTAACTAAAAGACTGTGATTCTATGTAAAGCACGAGCGTACTCCTCAAATGATTCTAAAATGTTCCTGATGCTGGAACGATCGTTTTCTTTAACTGTTCCCAAAACGTTCCTGACGTTACAGTGATCGTGTTCTATAAATGTTCCTAAAGTGCAGTGCTCGTGTTCCACAAATGTTCCTACATTGTTCACGTTCATGTTCACGTTGCAGTGCTCGTGTTCCACAAATGTTCCTACATTGTTCACGTTCATGTTCACGTTGCAGTGATCGTGTTCTACAGATTTTCCTACAATGTTCCTCACGTTGCAGTGATCGTGTTCGCGCTGGTCATGTACAACAGACGAAGGGACGAGCCAGTCAAGAAGCCGCGGCCTGATGACGACATCAGAGAGAATATCATCAGCTACAACGACGAAGGCGGGGGAGAGGACGACATGACTGCGTTTAACAGAAGTACGATGAAGGAGGCGGCGGGCGGTGACGGCAAGCAGACTATAACTAGTGAGTTTTTATTTTTCAATTGCCTATTTGTTTGGTAATTTTGATATAAGAATAAAACTTACTAGTTATGACGCTCCTCGGAGGCATTTATTGGGTGTTAGAAAAAGGATAGCTAACTGGTTGACAGTGCCAACAGTAAGGTATGTGGTGTTAAAACATCAGACAACGCGTAAATTATTTAGATACCTAAATACATTTTATTTTCGTTATCAAATTACATGTAGCACCATGTAAATAAATACGTCTCCGGTTAACCCCTGAGAACATAACAGGTGTTTAAAACAACGTGTTTTAAACATTAATAGTAGTTTAATGAGGGTTTTTTGTCCTTGGCTTATTTGATTTTTTTTAATTTTTAGTCTCTGAGCCATCTAGATGCAAGCTTACACAAACAAAGCTTACCGGTTATAGTATACAAATTCATATAAGTTTTCACATCTATACTTATTACGTACGCTACGATTTTTTTGTTAAGACCCATACTGGCCCAAACCAAATTTAATAGTTTACCTAGGAGCCGTTAGAATGAGGTCGACGTTAAGTTTTGCAGGAAGTCAGAAGCTCTAAAAACTTGGTACTTATTTTATAAGATTTAACAATGGATTATAAATTGTATCTAGCCTATTCTTATACTGAAGAGTTTAGTATAATTTTCCATACGTTGCTACTGAAATATTGGTTGTGTTGCAACTTCATCAGCATTTTGGCACAGCAAAATGTAAACTTTAATTTTACACTTTTTTGAGCTTACACAAAAAAAATTCAATACCAAGAAAGCTTAAAACAGAAAAAAGAAACAATAAAAACGAGGAACAAAACAATGTACATAGTGTTTTGTTTTTAAAACACAACCCAAGTTTAATATTGAATTATGTATACAAAATAAGAACTGTTTTGTCAACAATTCGCCATTGATATGAATGAATACAAAGCTGTGCTCTAATCATCAAATCACTGAACATGATGGAGAAAGCACATTTTGTGTAAATTTCAGTGCTTGATTTTTTAAATAAAAGTCAACACGTACGAAGAAGGGATGAATGGTCACCCAGGGTTTTTGGTCGAAAAAAAAGAAGAAGGTGAGGAAGACTGGCTCAGGAAAGAAGAAAGCTGAGCCACCGCGCACCCGCACTGCACAGGGGGGTGGGAGGAGGCATACGCTGAGTGGGTGAATAAACACGGTGGGTGGAAGCTGAGCCTGACCTTTGGGTGTTGGGCCAAATATGATCAAATTGAAACAATGAATTTCATAAAATGAAAATATTACCAAAACAATTCTTATTTTATCTATGTATGAGCATAATTCAATTTTTAAAATGGGTTTCATTTAAAAGAACACCCTGTATAAAGAGTTTTTTTGATAAATATTTTTACAAGTTATGATTTTCCGACTACACTGCGTTTCATAACAATTGTCGATGTCCGACACTTATTTATTTTCCAACGCAAATTGTTTCCACTCGGTCGATTCAATAACACTTGATAAGCTGCTTCACATGTTTGTTATCGTTTCGTTTTTGTTTGTCTAAAAACCCATATCAAATTAAATTTTGCGACCGTTTACTCCTGAGCTTCAATAACATTATCACGTTTATTCTTTTAACATCAGTCCCAAAAGAATTGTACCGTAGTATACTCTTGATTTACAAAAACACATTACGTCTTAAAACATCAGCACCAAAACGAGTTTTTTTTACATAATTGAATTGACATTCACTTAAAACTATATAACATTGTCATTTATCCATAAATAGAAGTATTAAATATGATTCAACCGCTTTTTCTGCAATTTACTCCTCTATTTTTGAAGAATTGCCGTCTCTTCTTTATCAAATAAAACGATAGTTCACAATTCATTTTCAAAGATCACCAACTTAAAATTCTAAGACGAATATAATATGGCAACTAACAGCGCTATAATCTTTTAATATTCAGCCTATGATTGTTTTTAAGTTAAATTACTGTATTTATTTAACTACTAATTAAATCAATTCCTTTGTGGCACTGTCTCTACTACAGTGGTAGAGCTGCCGCCGCTGGAAGCAGTGCGGCAGCTGGAGGCAGCGCACACTCTGCTGCCGTTCGACGACTGCCGCCAGTACTCGGAGGAAGGAAACGGCAGCCTGGCTAGCTCTCTCTCCTCCTTGGCTACAGGTGAGTTTTTTAAATTTTAACTTTTTAATTTGTCATTTTTTATATTATACATGACCTACGAGCTTTCTCTAATTTTACCGGGCGGTTTCATGGAACTTTTAACCATAAGTTTGAAATGCAGTTCACATAAAAAGCCTGAGACAAAGTAAAACTTTATACATTCAAAGCTTGTTATCGAAAACAATTCCAATTCTTACAATATCACCCAGTCAAACTTTTTGGTTAGATTTCGAAAAAAATAAGAGAAGGCCTACTTGATTTGTATAGTTACAATTAATTTATAGTGAAATTTTATTTCATAAGACTACTAAAATATATGTTTTGAAATTTCAAGTTAACTGCCATGTGCGTGCAAAATAATATCACGTTTGCTCAAAAAAAGAACCATGTATTATCGGTAGGCCCTACTTTATGGAATCCGGTTTAGTTTGACTCATCAGTTAAGCAATATATCCATAAGAAACTCCCTTTCAAGCAATAAAAGAAACTGAAAAGACACTTTGTGTAAAGGGGAAACATCCTGTTTCAGAGACTGAGATGAAACAACGAGAGTTCCACCTAACACATCACCAAGCCCTCAAGTTCCACAAGGTGGCTGAAATCTATCTGAGGAGGGAAAAGAGTTCCTAGCTAGACTTCACTGTACACGTCTAACGTGTCGGTTTACATCTGTGTCACGATGTCAGCAAATCACGTTAACGTGTACAAACGTGCAAGTGATCTCACTGAAATTGAAGTTAATTTTATAATCGTGGACTTTCGCACTTGTGTATTGAGCGTTTTGTCAAGATTTGCAGTCGAAATGGTCCGTATGCATAAGAAGAATTAGCAAAACATTTTACATTCATCATTTTGAGTAAATCTTTGATTGTTGCTGGACAAAGGCATGGATCACTCACTGTTCCTTTACTTCTCCTTTGAAGTTAAAGTGTTCCAATTATTATTTATATTTTTCGGAGGTTTTGTTAAAAATATTTGAAGTAAAAGGATCAGCTTCCTTTCATAGCATACGGCTCAATATATTTCACTGAATTAATATTCATAGTGCTCACGCACCATTGATATGTTTTAAATTTACCTTCGGTAAAAATTGTATTTTCAGTCAAAAGAACATTTGTTTATAAAAATTAAGACGCCCAGAAATCGTTTCTCAAGTTTTATCGTAACTGGTAAAGCACCTGTGTTCGTTAATATACGTTAAGTGTAATCTACGCGTGTAAAATGGACTATTTCACAATGTATCGCTATCGATGTGCCTTTTTCATACTCGATTAAAGATAGATTTTGTGGTGATTGTTTCTACTTTTGTAAATAAGCTACGATTAAGCTCTACAAATTAAGGAAAGCATTCAACTGGAAATAATGTTATATTTATTCCATCATGATTTAATCATGAAAATAAATGAAACTTTGATCATGACTGACTGTTTGGTAAGAGTTAAAGATTTATGAAGCTATAAGTAACTAGGCTATGGTTATTGTTTGAGAGCTACCTTAGTAATTTACCACTTTGAATGGCATTAAGTAGTCGTCGTGAGGTTAGATAGCTCGGTCATCTACGATGATGCGTTGCTCAAAGCAGGAAATTTATGTTATTTATAAATAAAAATTATCTCTGTATCTGTGAAGTTAAATGTGATTTTGTTATTGTTTTTAGGTGACAAAGTCACCAGAATTTCGAAATAACTGTGATATTTGTAATATATTGAATCTATTGGTTTATAATTAGATAGTTTATATTGATTCGTACTAATTTTGTTATTATGAAATAAAATATTTTTACAAAGAAAAGTGTGCTTTTTATCATCTGCTTAAAAGTAATATATAAAGATACCTTATTGATTCAACCGTTAAAATATCTTTAGACCAACGAAAATATAACTCAAGATTCCGCTAAGTATTCGTGAGGGTTATTCAGTGTATTCCTGCCGGTTCATTTGTATGACGTTTTTGTCAGATGTCTGACAGTGAATTCTCTTTCAGACTTACTAAGAACTCAGAGTTTGGGAACGTAGCCCTCATGACTCCGTGTTGTTTTCTGTCAAAACTTTATCCGTCGAGGGGGGAAATGTTTGAATATCTGAGAATGGCAACTACAAAAGTGTCGTACATACCGTATTTTACACAACGTAAAAATGCCTATTTTTCTTAATAGTAAAATAAATTACTCTTTTATTTAACTTTGATGGAAAGAATTTTATCTCATTTATCAAGCATAATTCCTTTGGATATACAATTGAAATTTGGCAATTGAATCTTAGAGACTTTTTATAAGGCTTGTGGCTTAAAAAGCTGTAACTGATAAACAATTATCTATAGTTTTACGCTCTGATTTTATTTAGCATTTATTGTGTTATCAGATTGTGCTAGTAAGTCAAAGTACAATCAATTTCGCTATTTTAAAACGAGGTGGGTAGAATTGAATAAAATAACAATTATTGCGATATAAATATATATCTAGATTGAAATATAAAGATTGGATGGATAAAGAACTGGAAGTAGGACTGTAGAAAATATATAACAAAAAAGGATTGCTGAATATCAAATTAGCAAATATTAGTTTTCACATTCCAAGTTAACTGAAAATGATAACTCATTAGCCATGAAATTAAATAAGGTTGTTTGAATTCATAAAAAATTAATTCTGAAAAAGTTGTTTATCGGTTAAAACATTTCAATTTCAAATCTTATTAAAATCAAATCTTATCAAAATATGTTATTTATATCAAAAAATTGTATTTAAAATTTTACTGAATCAATTGTTTACTGAATTGTTTCACAATTTTACTGTGAACAAATAAACCTGCCGGCAAAAATCTCATAATTGATAACATTTAAATGCACAACATCAATCTTCGTCCAGGTTTGAACAAAGCTGACTAGCCTTCACACCTATCACTGTCTGTGTTAGCAGCAATAATTTAACTGTATAGCATAAATCATCACGTGGAGTGCGAAAAACTGACATCAAACCTGGACCTAGTCAGAAAATGTTGCCCAAGACTAATATTAATTCTAACCCTGCTTTCTGGAGGCCTGCGCCAAGATATTTGACTTGACCTGTACAGGGCCTCCAGGCTAGAGTGTCAATAAAAGAACGAATTAAAAAAAATTATGAGTTATCGAAAATCTTTATTGAAAATATAAGGTGATATCATCAAGCATGTTACAACTATCCGTACAATTTTTTAGGGCTTTAATCGTTATTTAGGTTTATAATTTTCGTCACATAAAAAAATAAATGTTTTAAAAGCTTGTTGCCTTATTAATAATCAAGTGATTTAAAACTGGTTGCACAAAACACATGCAATTAATATAGACAATAATTTGCGCTTTAACGTGCAGTGAAACGCATTTTAATGAGATGGATGCTGCAAAAAGGTATGTAGATTTTTATGTTATATTTTTAGAGCTTATTACAAAGATACATTTTATGTGATGGATTCTGCAATAAGGCTTAAAGTTTTTGATTATGTACTTTTAGAACTTATTACGGAGATTCCTATTCCTCAATGATGAACAATCAATTAACAGTCCATGTAAGCGTTTTTTTTTTCTTTTACTGTAGAGTACACGTTTTATGAAATTTCTTTTTCAAAGACGTTGACTTTTTTCCAATTACACTTTGTTTTAGGTTGTATGAAATAAAAGTGCTACTTACTTCATTATACATTTTTAAATAAAATGTTATCTTGCATATTGGAAAAATCACCTTTTTATTTCACTACTTGAGTAGATGAATATGTAAATGTTCGGCGATGTTAGATGGTTGTCTGGTCGTGTTCGATGGTAAGCCCCTTTAAATATTTAATGAGCTTTTTAAGTAGAACGCCATCGATATTGACTTCAAAATGACCCGCATAGACAATGAATGCAATATATAAGTTATATTAAGTAAAAAAATAAATACAAAACCCAAATTACCATTTTTTTTCGTTTCTACTCGATAATGCGCTTGGGGTTTATATATAATACAATAAATTATGCATATTTCCTTAATGTCCATTTATAATTAAGAACTAAAGAATATTAAGTTGAAAAGTGTTACTATGAACTAGAATTCTTCTTCAAAGATTCGAGGACACAACATGCTTTCGTATATTTAGATATATAGCTGAGCTATTTACATAAAGTTTATACAAGTATATCAAAGATAAGGTCTAAACACTATTAAACTATTAAAATAACTATTAAAATAAGACTTTAGCAAAATGAATAGGATTGTTGGTCAGAAAAAACTTAATTTTATAGCAAAAATCAAATTCTAATTTTGGCAGCGTTATCCCTCCCACCTTTATCCCCTACATTTGCCAACTGGAATTTCTCCGCTTAATTAGATTGCTTTCCAGTTCTGTTTGTTTGATCTAATTTTTTTTAGTTTATATTTTACTCACCGCAAATTAGTTCGCATTTGCATAATTTTAACTCAAGGGCTCAGGTATATTTAAGGTACATTTTTATAAAATGTAGGTATTGTGTATAAAAATAATAGAAAAATAAAATAAAAGTCTTATTTCAAGGAAATATTTTATGTCTTTACTTTTGTTTTATGCATGTGAAATGGAACTTATATGTTAAATTTTTGTTTTATTTTTACCCGAGATTTTAAGACACGTCACTTTTTAGAACCATTACAGGAAATGCAATCCAAGTTACTTTTTTCTGTGGGAATAATCTTTGATATTGTTATTGTTGCCCTCAATGATCATTCGACTTTCGAACCACAGGACATTAATTGTAATGGTACCCTGATTGTTTGGTGTACATTACAGGATGAAGGTTTAAAACTGGCAATATTCCTATATGTAATTATAATACGTAATTGACTAGGTCTTAAATGATTTTGAATTTCGCAGTTTCATGAAACTGTATAATATGTCTATAGCTCCTTAAAAGTAACTCTGACCTCGTCCTTCGTTTTCTGTCTTGCTCCATTGTGCTTTAGTGTTTAATTATGCATGTTTTAAATTTTTTTTATCTAAAAGGCTACAAAGGGATGTATTTACGTACAAAACAGGCACGTGATGTTTATTAGATATTTTCTACTTGGTACGGTTATAATTTACTTGTTGCATAGCTAAAACAAAAAGACCAGTAGGCCAATAGAAATGTTAATGACCTTATGTCATGAGACAGCCTCGCATCAGTAGAGTAAGTTGTCAGTATAGATCTACTCACTATAGTCAGTGATATTCAAACACAGCTCTTCGAAGGACAATGATATGTGCTATGCGTACTGTGTATACGATCCACTATTTAGATGACAGTAGGAAGTATTAGGAGCTTCTGAATATGGTGGGTTGTGGAAGTCACTGAATTCGTCCTAACCCCCTCCCTGACTAAGGAGATAATTAGTTCTTTTGCCACTGAATATCCGCAACCCGCGAAAAAATTTCATTTTTGATATTAAGCAGTGCACATAAAATTCGAATGTGGAGAGTCTATGGATTCCCTAGAGGATTCCCTAGAGGGATTTAACGTCTTCACTGGTCAATAAATACTATTCCTTGAGGCTATCTTCATAACTAGACTAGTTCTTAATTCATCGGCGGAATCGTAGTTCGGATCCCAAATAAAACTGTAGATCCATGAGTCTGATTTGTAGTTGGGTTATAATTAAGAGATCTGACTAAGTGCCATGTTGACCCAAGGGAGTATCAAGACTACAAGATAGCGCCACAATCATCGTTCACTCATATTACTATTAAAATACCCCTTACTGAGGTCGGCGGGCGACTTATATGGTAATTTAATAATGTAATTTCATAAGGAATCTATTTTTAATTGTCGCATGATATTAAAACACGGTTTGAAATAATATAAACTCAGAATTATATGTTTATTTTTATTTTTTCAAATGACACCTAAAATGCAGATATTATTCTTCCAATCCAGTTTTGTAAGTTAATCTATTTCAACAGCCCTTTGTCTGGCTTGGATTTCTTCAGATGGAAGCTCTGTTTTGGGCTGGTCCTTACTCGAAGGACGTGGTTCACTCCTTTAAAAATATTTTCAAGAAGTTATTTAATGACTGGAAAATTTATTTTTTCTCAAGAATATACATTGCGTCTAACAAAACGTGAAATGCACGTCCATAAACCTAATGATAAAATTAATTATTCGTGTGTCGTTCATGTCATGCGTTTAGTACTGAATCTATTGAAACAAACTTAATTTTTTGTCTAAATCAAAACAAAAGACGTGTTATCTTATGTATGAAAGAGGGTCAATATTTATTCTACATTTGTACGTACATTCTCACTTTGGTCAGTTGTTTTGTATGTAGTACACACAGTGTGTCAAAACAAAATAACCTTTTTAACCTATAATTTTATTATATCTAAATTTATACGTAATATATGATTAGTCTTAATAAGATTTTTGAAGATGCCTGATATCTTCCTGGTTTACCCGTGCCTGCACTTACGTTTTCTTTAATGTGATCGCTGTCAGTATTAGATGTAAGGCTTAAGAATATATCTGTTCATACCAATAATTTACGTTTTAATGTCTATTAAACCCTACCGACTCACGGTGGGCGCAAACATAAAACAAGATTGTGCTTATAATCAATGGTTCTCCTCTTTTATTACCAGAGGAGTGCTCTACATATGAGATATCTCATCACTCGAATGCACTTACTATTCAATCCTACAAGTAAACCGGTTAAACTTTATCCTGCGAATCCAATAACAGTAAAATTAATTTTTATATGAGATGTCATTAATTCAAAAAAATGTCAGGTTTTTTTTCTTTTGAATACAGTGAACTTCAACTATTAACTGCCCCTCTTTCAGGCTGGGTCAACTATTTAAAGCTCAAATCTATTTAGTTCAGCAACAAAATATTATGATGCAGTTCAAACCTCCAAACGAAACTGGAAAACAGATACATGCTAAAATGAAATATACAGATTTAAAATTAATATCAATATAAAATATGCAGTATTCTTGGTGCTGACGTCATTTCAGATGTCATATTGACATTTCAATAAAAAAAAAAGATTAGATACTTAACTATAAAATAGACTTGGCCTAATCTTGTTTCTGTAGACGTAAACCATTGTCAAGTCCTTAAAATTATGTTTTAGATTAAAAAGGACAAATTTTATGAATTTGCTTTTGAATGACTTACTGACTGATATATACCAACATCGAACTTGTATTGTTTGAAGGAAAGATTACTTTCACCCTCTGCGAATTGATGTTTCCAAAACAAAGACTGAGTTAAAATTATGATATAACTGGCAGTTACCCGTGGCTTCGCTCACGATAAAAATTGCAGCTGATCTTACTATATTACTTTTTCTCTTTGAACTGTCAAATTTATGTATTCACAGCTGTTTGCAATTCAGTATTTGAATGTTTACATCCTCAAAATATTTAATCATCGTTGCTAAGGACGTTCACAGATTTTAAGGAAGTGAATAGGCCTATGTCCTTTTCTGATATAGTGGCTCTTTTTCTACAAACTTTCAGCTCAGTTGGTTCAGTATTTTCACGTCGTTGAAAGGCAGATATTCACACGAACACCCATACTTTTACATTCATAATATTAAATAGGATAATAGCATTTACAAGTATTTTTACTGGTAATTTGCTTAAAATATGGCCTTCCTTTAAGGCCTTAATTGTTTACATCAAAAGGCCAGTATATATTCATATATATTTATGAACATATATGAACGCCCTTGCCCTTAACAAATTTAGTTTAAGGACGTTGAATCTATCAGTTAGATAAAGTCGAATAAAGGCTGTCGAATCTTTTTTTCAATCGGACTCGAGCATCTACACTTACGGTTTTGTTGCAGCGTCACTATTTTATATTTCTTATTGTTTTGTCTTAGAAGATTCGTCTTCGCTTCCTGACTCGTCCCATCTAAAAATAAAGATAAGGTTTTTTAAATCAAATTCTGGGCTTCCAGACTTCTAATAAATCAATATATAATTGAGAAATGTCAAAGATTAAGCCTACTGGATGTTAGGCTATTTAATGTCTGAACTTAAAATTAATTAATTAATTAAATAATAAAATAAAATATATTGACTCGGATCCGGGGTCTACAGACTAAATGAGTTAATAAAACCACGAATTCTACGTAAAATATGTTAGTGTTTTTGCAATATTTATTGAAAATAAGAAGGTGATGCTATCAAACATATAACATTTTTCATCCCGTAAAATTTGTAGGGGTCCTAATAGTTATTCAGGTTTATAATTTTCGCTAAAAAAAAGGTAAGTTGAAAAGACTGTTGACTCACTAATAATAAAGAAAGCTTAAATTATTTGCATGAAAAACATGCGATTAATATCAACAATATTACACTTTAACTTGCAGTGATACACATTTTATATGTTTGATACTGCAATTAAGCTTTATAAATTTTGATGACGTTGTTTGAGAACATATTAAAGAAAGTTCTATTCATGTTATACAATAATAATGAGAAAAACTGTGACAAACAATCAATTAGTAAGTATTTTTATAGCTTTAGAGTACACAAGTTTTTTTCAGACTTTGGTGTAAAAAAAGGTGATTTCCTCCAATTTATTTATATATTTTTTTAGGTTGTTTGAAATAATCAAAACTTAGTTTTTATAACCTCATTTATAAATTTTTTAAATAAAATGGTATATTGCATGATTAGAAGATCAATTTTTTATTTAATTACTTGAGTGGATGAATATGTAAATGTTCGGCGATGCCAGGTGGTTGTCTGGTCGTGTTCGATGGTAAGCCCCTTTAAATATTTCATGAGCTTTTCGAATGGCTGCGCCATCAATATTGACTTCAAAATAACCCGGATGGGCAATGAGTACAATGCATAAGTTAACTAAGCTGTCTGGCTATATACGCCAGACAATCCGGATATCGTAATTAATTGTAGAATAAAACGACTTTGTAATTTTATAATAAATTTAAAATACTGCGTCTCCTACTCTGATAGTAAGTCTCCCGATTTTGATAGTTGTTTGTAGGAGCAGTGGAGACTGAGTTCCCCGTGTCCCTAGTCATTTGTTTGTCATTTAGGCGTTTGGTCGATAAAGTAAATCATCTATGAATAAACAAAGATAAATGTTACTAAAATTTTACAATAACAAAAGCAATTTCTACTGTACTTACTTCAAATTTTTAATATCCAAGGGCTAGGCGAGTTGGTGAGTAACTATGAGTTGTTACTGCACTTATTTCCGAAAGATTGTCTAGCTCAGGCTCCGTTGGTGCGGCTTTCGATACCGCTGTTGAAACATGGATGATGTGGTCGAATTAAAACGGTTTTGTTATTATATTTAACACTTACAAGTAAACCATTAGCTGTGCATTGCAGTTAATGCTACAGCCTTTATAGAACTGAACACTTCTCTTCTGGTAAGGCTGTTGCATTTTAATTGATTCTGTGAAATTTTTAAGCACTACAAGTTAGGGTAATATCTATTATTAGCCATGTAAGTGAATTGCACTACGTCAATGAACTTTCTGAGATAACTAGATATATAAAATGATTAAAATTTAATCTAATGGCCTTTCTTAATACTAAATTTTCATAACGTCGTATTCCTTTTGATTGTATGATTTATATTTTATATCTAACACCTTAATGTACTATATATTTGTCAAATACCACTCACCCATCATCGCCCAGCCCAAACTACTTGACCTATAACCTCGAAAGTTTGCATGAACGTTCCTCTCAGGGCATAGGCATCCACTAAGATCGGATTTTTAAAAAATCCCTCAGGGCTACGCCCTATGATACATCAAAGTTTCAATGTTAAAGTATAGGGAAGCTCATTTAGTTGTCATGGCAACCTTAAATTAAATCATGAATCCAAGGAAGTTTTTCTGTTTTTCCACGGGTAAAACCGTGTTGATTAGCTAGTTTTGTATTAGTTTGAATACATCTTACCCTGATTATAAATATGTTTAATTCAGTGTTTCCGATGGGACTGTGGTCCACGTATACTACTTCCAATAATTAACAGATCTGCTTATTTAAATCGGGGATTTTATTCATTGTTATTATCGATTACAGTTCTAGTTCGGTTACAGTGTGTTCTAAAAATTCCCGTCCGATTTAATAGCTTTTAAAATTAGTAGGATATGTTATAGGTATTTTACACACAGGCTTTGGCCCATAAAATGAAATTTATATTATATTTCTTAGAATAAGGATCATGATGCAAAAACATTAAAATGATAAGGATCATTTATCCTTTAAATGATGATCATGATGCAAAACATTATGTATGGACCCAAAAACATTGGATTATGAAAGAGACGTCAAACAAGTTTAACACGAAATTCTCTGAAGGGGGAGTGGGGCTAAACGTTTTAAAGGTTTGCCAAAAGTTTGGTAAATGATAAAAGTAATATATTTAAATACAATACGAATCCATTTGACATCAAGAATATTGCAGTAAGGGAGATTTTTAGTAAAATCTTTCATACAAACACTTTTAATGTATAATTATTTATTTTGGATATAAATAAAAGAGTCTTGCAGCACTTAAATAGTATATTACGCAACTAGTGCGGGAAGTAGGTGTTTACGTGCGAGCATGATAGTTCACGCGCGACGCTTGCGGAGCGCGGGAATTTCATGCGAGCAACGTAAACACCTTCCCGGATGAGTTGCGTACGATAGTTTTCGCGACACTACCAGCAACAAATATACAGGGTAAGTAAAAAACAACACTTCTATGAAAGTAAAAGATTTAAAAAATATTAAATAAACTGTAGTGTCAGAATACGAATAAAACTATATTTATCTGTGCGGGGGAGATAACAAAAAGCGTTATCTCTGCTGTTCAGCGACCGAGTAAGCCTTTCTAGGAATACGTCTTATCGTCACACAAACGGCAACAATTGAATAAATAATACCGCTCTTTATAACTTATCGCTATTAACTGTACGTGTAGTCGCAACCTGGGAAACCAATTTAGTTACAATTGAGATATTATGGTCGTCATAGTTAAAATGTGTATGTTGTGTTTATGTAGAGTAATGTATGTAAATTGTGTGATATACTTTTTTCTTGAGTTGGCAACATTGAGCGTTTACCGCACTCGTGCGGTAAATGCTCAATGCAAACTCTTTACCGCACTCCAGCTGATTTGTTACCTCACTACAGCTGATATTTGCCGTACTCTTTTGTAAACGGCGACTTCCCACACTGAAACGGAAGCGGAAATCGGCTTCTTACTAGTGTAGTGTTGCGAAAATATATTTACACGTATACTGTATCCAAATACAAGACTGAAAATATACATTAAAGATGGGAAATGGCGATCGATTTCGGTGGGTCACACCAACCATCATTAGGCCCAATGAGAGACTAAAATTATTTATTTTAGTGAATTTAGCCTTATAACATAGTTTTTTTTATTCAAACATTTCAATATAACCTATGTTTTATAGGTAAGCATTAGTCTAGGCAGAATCAAACGTATAAAACATAAATGCAACTTACAGCAAAGAGTACGACGAAAGAGGTGGTAGTCAACATGTTTAAACTTATTAACAGCTGAAATTACTTAGAAATTTTGTTATTTAGCAAAACTAGAATGCTCAAATACGACACAAGAATTGGGTTGGCGAAGTAGCAAGTTACTACGTCTTCGAGAAATGAGATATTAAGCGAAAATTCAATTTAAAAACTTTTTTTTAATTTTGTTCTTCTGAAATGAATGCCATATGTATAGTAACTGATATGCCTGCCGGCAAATACTGTCAAAACTGTCTACTACGTAACATGAAACAGACCTGTGAACACTTTTTTGCAAATAATACTTTTTACTTATGAAGTTTGTTTTTCATGGTTTTCGTTACTAAATAATAAGTTTAATCTACAAAATCGAGAGAAAGAGCTCAACCCTCATCACCCCATTCCCATGATGCAACTGAGCAGCAGACAGTTATATATACAAAACAATTCTGCTAGATAAATTTGCTAGATTCAGCACGATAGATTCACTGAATAAATTTGCGTCTAGAAAGTTATTATGAAAGTTTGAAAGTTATTATTATTATGAAAGTTACTATTATTATGAAAGTTAATTGCTTCTATGTGGGTTTTTTAGAAAATGTAATCATTTCTAAAAAATGACTAAAAGTTTTAGTCATAGCTATAAATACTTAATATTAAACTAATGATTTGAAGTATGGATTAATTTTGTCTGAGCTAACAGAAACTCCCATCCTTCTCCGAACTATCTCTTCAAACTCGAAACTCCTCGTAGTAGATACAGTAGATAGTTCTGAGAGTTAAGTTTTTTAAGCTTCAATTGAAAAATTTGATAATTTAAAATTTCTTTTAAAACTCTCATATACCAATATATATTACCTTTTTTTAATTTTCTCTTTCAATTACTGTAATCAATTAGTAATTTAATCTCTAAAGATGTGAAAACACTGGACCTAGTTCTAGTATTATCAACACCTCAAATGATGATATCACCACTATTTTAAAAATATGATTTTTAAAATATATATGATAAATTATTATGTTTTGTTGAATTATAATTTAAGGTCGTGTTCTGCGGTAACCCCTTTAAAAATATTTTTTGGTCTTCATGAATCGCTATGCTATCAATATTGACTTCACAATCACCCATATAGACAATGAATGCAATGCATAAGTTATCATTAGTAAACGTATAAATATAAAACGAAATTTTCATTTCTTTCGTCTCAATCTATTCTTGGTCAACAAACAAATGCACTAGGTTACAATGGATTAAGCATACTTCTATATTTTTAAGTTGAAACTAAAGACATTTTTGTCGAAAACAGTTATTACAAATTAGAAGACTATCATGAATAATCGAGGTCATAAAATAATGCTACAGTAGTAAATTAGAAATTTAGGTAAGTTATTTATACCAGGTGTCCCATAATAGTCCCTCCCCCTAATTTTAAGTTAGGGGGGGACTATTATGGGACACCCGGTATATTACTAAACCTGTGCCGTAGTAAAAAGTAAAAAACAAGTTCAATATATTATTATAAATGTTAAATTAAAACCTTAACCAAATGAATAGGCTTGTTGGCTGGGGAAACCTATTGTTATTCAGCCTCAACCTAAAATGTTGCAGCGGTAAACCTCCCACATTTTACTACCCACATATACCAACTGAAATTGATTTGCTTTGTTGAGGCCTTTTCAATTCAGTCTTTTAAATTTAAATGCTATACAATATTCATATTTTGATTTATATTTTAATATTTAAAATTTGAAATATCCAAAATCATCTAAGATCATCTAAAATTCTTATGTAATTGTATACTTTCAAATATAACTTAAGGGTGCAGCTATCGAAGCTTAATCTGAAATGATAATTAGATATTGTCATACTACCTTCTGGATATAACAAAACCAAAAATATGATACGGGGGTTAGTTGCAAGAGAACAGTCCAGTTAAATAGCATTTAACTTTTGGAAGTCATTATGAGGAAAGGAAGTTTTTGGAAATTCTGAATTTCTACTCACTCTGTCCAAAAAGTAGGAGGTAAAACATTTTAAATTGAAACCCTATAATGTAATATACCATTTTAAAAGAAAAGATAAAATAAGATCAATTGTGAAAACTAGAGGCTACAACGTTGGCCTTAGGCAGTTGCAGCAAATGAAGGTTTACAGCCCATTAAAAACTACTGTAACTTTGCGTAGGATCAGTTTAGATACAGCTAGCTTTTACCATTCATCTTCTTTTATCTTGCCCTTAAAAATAATATGTTACATGATGGGTTTTCTTTTAAAAATTTTTACCTGTAACTTTTTGACAGAGGATTTGAAAGTACCAAAAACGTCTTTCCCAAGACTTATAATGATTTCATAAAAGTAGAATGCTATTTAAACTAACAAAACATTTTAAAATGGAGCATGGCGAGTGGATCTGTTAAGACATTTGTTATTAAAAAACAATAATAAAATTACATTAACTCCTCTCAAGTCCCGTCTACATTGGATAGGTTGTGTATTGAATCATTTTGTTCAAAATTTAATGTAGATTTTGTTTGTGAAGCTCTAAAGTTGTAAAGTATTCTAGGAAAAAATCACATTTTTTAATATATTTGTAAACAAATAAGAAATATACTTTCTTCCAATAAACCCCCTTCCCACCTAAACCAAACGCTCAAATCAGCGTAACTTTTGTTTTCATTATGGAGGATGCTTATTGAACAATTTGGCCCTGGCTTGAAACTTTTTTTTTGATGTGTGGGTTCACCCCTTTCTAAAAATAATGCACTTAAATATACAGTCTACCAACCTATTACACTATTCGGTAAATACGACAGAATGAAAGATTGACGCTAAAAATATAATGGTCTTGTCAATTATTACCAACCCTTAGGGAGGTAAACCAAATGTATTCCTACTTATACTCCATTAACACTTAAAATATATGTATGTACTCGATGTCAATATATGTTTCAATAACTATGCTTATCCTATATTTTAACTGAAATTAAAAACTTATGTTTAAAACATACACAAAACATAGGGGACAATTACTGGTAAAAAATCCCTTGCACGATTTTATCACTATTTCGTTATTAATTTTTTTTCAAACAACGGGCTCATACAACTTTTGAAATAATCTAATAAAAATTTAAAAGGAGTAGGCCTTGACCACCATTAACTAACCATTAAAAATATACAATATATTAACAAATTTAAAATGAATGTTTATAAAGAGAGGTATTGTTAACTGTCTACATAATATCTTTCTAAATCAATTAAAATGTTGAGATTACTTGATAGGGCTTGAAAACTACCCCGAAAATTTAATTTTATAAGAAGGTGTAGTACGCGAATGGTTTTCTTCCGTTAATCCAAGACTGATTACTTCCAAAAGTTTGAAACTTTACTGTTACCGCATCTGTTCGTAATGACATAAAATATGAGTACCCGATGGACCGTGCCTTACTCGGAATTAATTCATGTTCACCAGTTTATCCAATTACTATAAAATATTTCAGTGTCATAAAAGTGATAGGTAAATATTTATTAATTACACCATGCAATTTTCATCCAACACGCAGTATTTTTTCTTGATGGCTGTAGATATGAAACTGCTGTTATGATTACTTTATTTGTTGCAGTTGACTTGTTTATTTCGCTGCTATAATTGCAACAAATAAGGCTAATACTAAAATTTTACAACTTTAAAATTTACTTTTTAGGGTTATTAGATTTTCTTTGGCTACGTTATCTGCATAGAACACGTTTTTGAGTAATGCATTACTTATTTCCAGACTTTGAAGAAAACCCTCGGAGCTATTTTGAGATGATTGTACAAGCAAGCAAGCACACACGCACGCAAGATAATATTGCTCAAACTAGAGTATCGGACATTACCAAACATGCAACAGGGAACAAACTAATATATTTTTAACTTACTCGTTTTTGTTGGATTACAGAAGGAAAATCAACTTTTGTCTTAAGTTATGTTTTTATATTCATAGTGCATTGGCTAACTAAATGTTTTAAGACATAACACAGTACAATTACGGCTACAGAATTGTAGTAAGAGTTTTACAATGTGTGTAAATCACGATAGATAAAAAACAGTATACAACACAAATTACTGTAATGTCACGATCTACTCGAGGGGTCTTTTTGAACCACAATTAAGAACCACAATAGAAACAAATTTCAATTTCAAAACAAATTTCAATTTCAATTTTTATACTACAATTTACAATCTAAACAATAAAGCCTCAGTTTTTTCTTCCTCACACCACATATTATTAAAACTTAACGATACTTGTTATTTGTACATATTTATTTCTTACCAGAGATATTTTATAGCCATTTTAAAATAGTGGAAAAAATAACCCCCACATATTTACATATTCATAAAGAATATGAATTTGAACATAAGTTCCAGCTTTTTTTCGTTTGAGTGATCTATGTTTACATGCTATACAAAATTGGATAGTAACAAAAAATAAGGTATTAATCGATCATCTTTATTAACTCCTTAGTTCTAAGCCAAATAAAAAAGCTTGTGTCGTCAGGTAAAACTTATTTTTATGCAGCATAAATCCTCTAAAAGTTGGCAGCGGTCACCCTCCCACCTTTTATATTGCCCACATTCACCAACTGAAAATTTTTTGGGTAATTAGGTTTTTCCATTCAGTCTCTTTTAATTGGATTTTATATCACATTGAATTGTGTTTTGTATTGTTTACAGTAACTAATGTATTTTTCTGTTTTTAAAAGTCCAATGTGTACTTCCGAAGTACTTTGAAGGGAACTATTGTTAAGCTTTACTAATACTCAAACATATTATGCAGGCCATCTCCGAATCTCGGGGCTTGGTAAACACTAAAGGATAAAGTATTGACACATGAAATATTGTTCTTGCTAATAACCCTGAGTAGCATGTTAATGTAATGTCCTCTCCTTGCAAACAAGCAACACCTAAAATAAACATAATAAGACCGATAACGGTAAAATATTTTCGCATGAAACATTAAAATGGTTCTCATAAAATATGTATTCACAATATCACTATTTCAAGACGTCAACGGTATCTAGGGGCATTTTAAGGCGAATATGAAAGATCATTGTAAAATGGAATATGAAGTCTTGTTATATTTTTGTACTCGTTTAAAAACAGCATCAAAATCAAACCTAGCGTTTTATATTTTTCTTTAATACCAAATGTTTTTGGACATCCAAATCTAAATTTAAAACAGATAACAATCGAAGCATTGTTAAAAAGATACAATGTACAGGATTTTTAAACATGAAAAATGTGCGTTATATAGACGTATATGAATAAACGTTTTAAGAATATAGAAAATATTTAAAAAAAATAAAATCCTTTGCTCTTATTTTACACACACAAAAACTATAAATGTTATGTAAAATATTTCCAAATATTTAAGAAGAAGTAGGTAATAAATAAGACTTCTTAAGTCCACAAAACTTAAAACTTCAGTCTAAAGACGGCGTAAGCATTGGGTAAGCTTTTATCATGTAATCCCAGACTGATTTCATCCAAAACTGTGAAACCTCCATACGATCATGCCCGCTTTAAATGCTAATCCGGTATTTTTAAGCAAGCTAAACCCTGATTGCACCTGATTGTAAGCTTATAAATTTCTTGAATTACAAAATTTACTCACTTTTATCAATTTATTATATGTTTATTGTATGCCAAGGTATAATTTGGCAAAGGAGCAATAAAAAAATCTTTTAAATACAACTTCTGATATTAATATAAAAAGGCCAAAAGAAGTATAAGTGATAAGATTTTAGACCAATGTAGGAAAAATAAGACTTGTTGCAGCAGAATTATTTTTCAAAGTTTAAATAGAACATTTATGAAGCACTAATTTATAAATTTGCTAAAACTGAATTATTTCATAAATATCCTGAACTTTTACAGTTGAAAAAAGGGTCCACTAAATTTTTATCACAATTTTCAGACAAACACAAAGAATTCGTCAATTAAATTTGCCAAAAGATGGTTTTATCGCATATTCAACTTATCAGCCTCTAACACAATTAGATTGGAAGTTAACATAATTCAAAAATAGTAAAAACTAAATTTTACATACTTTTCAAACATTAACGATTGAACAGAAGCCCTATGAAACGGTTTCTCAACAAAACCTGTGTAACTTACGACATTTTTGCCCTCAAAAAAACTTTTTTGGGAGTATGGATCTCTTCTGAAGTTTAGGTCAGAACAGATAGCCTACAAATGTAAACTATTAATACACTAACAAAAGTATTGAAATAAATAAATAAAACATAATTAATAAATGTACATAGCCGTACTTAACCCCCCCCTTAAACCCTTTTAAAAGTTCCATACACAATATTGGCTTTAATCCAGCATGCGTCATAAACTGAACTTTTACGGTACAGTTTCTTAAATATAAAATTCAAGGTAAAGTATGCGAGGACATAGTTAATACTACTGCAAAAATTAGAGAGGTGAAAAACTGTTACAGAAGTAAATTTTATATTATAATAACATAAAGCTACGTTTTTATTGATAAATATAAACTATGTTAAACAGGTTAAAGCAAAAGAGTTTCATAATAGTGATAATGATATCCGAAAAAGTGGAAAACATTATTGATTTTATTATCAACTAGCTGTTCCCCGTGGCTTCACTCACGATTGAAATGATGGTGAGATAGTAACCAACATCTACTTAAGAGTGAAACCACAAATCTATATATTAGCACGTGAAGAATTATTTTTTGTTGTCATATATCGTTCACGGCTGGCCAAATTTTAACGTATTAGACATAAATTTAAAGGTATTTCTTAGTAAATTTGCCAATAACTCTCAAAATTATAATACAAGTTTCAACTTAAGTACAGTGTATGGGCGAAGGTTCTTAATTGTGGTTCTATCCGTCGATGTCGTAGACATTGGATCAGATACACACTTTGTTTGCACTTGTTTACTTTGTGGAAGCCAATCTAATCTGGGTTATTGTTCTATTTAATTCCACATCTACTTCACTGTAAAACCACAAATCTGTATATTAATATGTGAGTAATTTTCTGTTGTCATAATTCGTTCACCGCAAGACGCTTTTCATCAATTCCGTATAACGATTTTAATTATTACTCCAATTTTTCTCAAGTTTTGATTATAATGTAAACAAATAATTTGACAGTTCATCCAAATAACAAATTAAACACTAAAAAGTCACATGTTGATATTGAAAGACCAAAAAATTTTAAACATATGTTAAATCTCTTTTAATTTTAGTTGAATTTAAATTTTATTTGTTTTATGAAAACAAATCACATGTCTTTATAGAATTTATTTAAATTATATTATATTAAATTAAAAGCCCACTATACAAAATTTGAATAGAATTATTAAATATAATACATACAATATAAAATATAAATTATTGCTCTATATGACTTTTCATTCCTTACAACATACTCCACTCAACACTTGTCTTATGACTACAACCTACAACTAACTGCAGCTGGCCATGGAATACAATGTTTATTCAGTCATCTGGATAAGTGAAAAATGATTAATACCAAGGGTCATAAGATTTGCATTGAAAATTTGGAGTCTTCTGGAATGAAAACCTCTGGGAACTCTGTAAAACCGTTTCTTAGTACGCATCTATGGCCCAAGTATAAATACCAAATTTCAGCTCTCTAGGTCTTATAGTTTTAGAGATTTGCTGTCCGAAGGAAACCCCTTCTCCTTTATATATATATAGATTTTTAAGTAGAAATCAACTTGTACCAAAAAAACATGGACATATTCAGTGTGGTATCTATTGTACAAATTGTAATCTAAATCCAAAATTCATCAAGAGTTTAAATTCATAAGTTGATAAAAAGAGAATTACTTGTTTGTGTATCGTTGTTCTAAAGCATAGTGTTAATGTGATGTTTGGATTAACAACGGAACAGAATTTGGACTTAGAAATAATACATCAACTAACAAAAAATATTCTTTAATTGAAACTCCTTATGGGTGATAATTAGTGTTGGTTTTAATTTTTTAGGGCATATGTCATTACTGATTAGTATTTTTGTTTTATGGTAATTGATGTCTAATGTTTTCAACAATCTAAACCAGACAACATACTGCTACAAACCATAACAGATACTATTACGCAACATTTATTTAAAAAAAACTAAAAGTTTAATTTACATAAAAACTAAGACTATTAACTTGTTAAGAAATCTTCACTTATTCTTGTTTACATATTAAATTATACGTGCCTGAAATATAAATTACCTGATAACTTGTATTTAAATTAACCTTGTGCAGAGATAAGGGAGTTTACTTTAAATTGAAATCCATAACGAGAAAATAAAAAATTTATGATATCACAAGTGGTCAATAATTAATGGAATCTTACTCTTCTATTTTGACCAGTGTCTTGCAAATGTTATTTATTTTAATTTAATAATTTATAATTGTTGCATATATTGTTAATTATGGTTGTTGTTTTTTTCATATCATGTCGTAATAATTTAGCTAAATATCTTAAAACTCTACACGTTTAATAATACGACCTTTTTTAAAAGCTATTGATTTCTTCATAAATAACAGGTAAAAATATCTCATTAAACTATTTTGTCATATTCCAGTTCACAGAATGTTTTTAAAGTGATCTAATCTATTAAATGGAGTCCTTCTCTTATGTTGGAGCCATGTTTCCTTGACCAAATCTGCTCCTTTCTCGCCAATCATGATGACCGGAGCGTTCGTGTTCCCTCTAGTGATTGTGGGCATGACTGAAGCATCAATCACTCTTAGGTTTTTGACACCTTTAACCCTCAACTTGGGGTCTACAACAGTGCCTGGCCTGTTTGGGTCTCCCATCGTACAGGTTCCCACCGGATGGTATTGCGTTGTGGTCACATGTCTTAGAAAACAATCTCTGTACTCTCTGGATTGAAAAGGAAATTGTAAACAAACTGGGATTTTCACTTCGAATAACTTGGCACCAATGCTTCGTAAAGCCTCAGTATTGATAAAGTTATAATATAAATTGTAGACTTTTATATATGCGTCGACATCTCTAGGATCTGAGAAATATCCGGCAGTGATCTTCGGGTGGTGCCTTGGATCTTTGCTTTGGAGCTCAATCCTTCCCCTGCTATATGGTTTTAAATGGGAAATTTTCAGAGCTACTACATGTGAATGCTTATTTACTTGTAGATACTGCTGTTTCACCTCTTCAACAAAATTGGCAGCATCTAAATACCTCGATAAGGATTCAGAATCGTTCTTAGCGAAGTCTGAAAACAGAAGTTGCATATCTGGCCAATCGACATTGGGATTTTCCGTGTTGATGTAAACATCAAAACTGTCCATTCCAACACTAGATAGTCTACTTCTTTTTTCAGAGAGAAATCTTATTAGGTCTTCTTGAAATGTTTGATTGCTGGAAGGCTTAATATAGTCGAATGCTATCATAATTCCTTGACCAAATGCGTGGTCCTGGAGGTTCAATCCTACAGGCAAGTCAGATATTACTTTTATTCCAAACTTTGTCAAATGCCGTTCCGGACCTATGCCTGAAAGCATAAGAAGTTGAGGGGTGTTTATGGATCCAGCCGACAATATTACTTCCTTTCTGGCAAATATTCTAATAGTTCTTCCGCTCTTATCTAAAGCTTCTACTCCATAGGCGACTTTATGTATATCATCTAAAATAACTTTTGTCACTAATAAGTGCGTTGCTACTTTAAGGTTTCCCCTTTGAGAGATTGGTGACAAAAATGCCTTTGCTGTATTACATCTCCTACCGTTTTCTAGGGTGGCTTGAAACTTATTAAACCCAGTCTGGAATCTTCCGTTCGCGTCAGGGTTAAACAAAAACCCAAACTCCGCCATACCCGCAGCAAACGCGTTTGCTATCGGATTTTCATAGTCTGTATAAAAATCTTCCACTTTCAAGTAACCTCCTATTCCATGGTATTTTAGGAAATCCGGAGTTTCAAGAACTTCAGGAGACCTTATGTCCTCGGATTTCTTGAAGTAAGGGAGAACGTCCTCGTATCCCCATCCAACGCATCCCATGGCTTCCCAACTGTCGTAGTCTTTTGGGTTTCCCCTCATGTACTGCATCCCGTTGATGGTACTGCTGCCTCCCAACACTTTTCCTCTTGGCCAATTGCACCTCCGCTCTTTACAGGCCAGGCAGTTAGGCTCTTCAGGGTTGGTCTTGTATTGCCAGTCGATGTCTGACAACTGGAGCTGGACGGCGTACTTGGGGACCTCAGATGTTTTTGTTGGATAACCTCCTGCTTCTATCAAGAGCACTCTCCATCCATGTACCTATTGGAAAAAATAATAAAGCATGATTTTTTTTGTTTTAAATGCTGTTTGCTCTATTTTATACACATAATGATCGAAAAAAATCATACTTTTTTATGAAGTATTGATACAAATACCACAAATACACGAAATCGTTCATATTCATACACATAGGACCGTCCTCATAATTTGACCAGTTCGTAAAACTGTTAACCAAGGATATTGTGGTTCGGAGTCCATGTTAAAATGTAGGTCCCTTAGTTGCTATTGGCTGTTGGGCTATAATTTTACAGTCCTGTTAATTAATAGCCCATGCTAAGGAACACGTCGCGTCGGCCTTAGTCAGGAATAAGACTAAAAGATCGCACCACAATCATCATTCACTCATCTGTCATTCATACCTGGCTTAAAAAACCTACCTGGATAGGTCGCCATTTCAAGTACTTTTTATCTAATGTATCGATCAGTATAAACTGCAACAATCCAGAATAACTTTTTGAGAGCAGAAACAAACTTTTATTAAGGCTGACTGTGATATAAAAGTTTACATTAAGAGGACAACAAACAATAACTGCATAAAATGCTTATTGTTTTAGTGGAGATCAGTAAGGTTTTAAAAAGACTATTAAAACAATCTATGATATTGATTAATGTGAAATCAATTTTGATTTTGTATCAATTTGTATTGATACAAATGACATTTGTGAAATTGAAACGAAAACAACTATACAGCAAAGTACTGAGTGAATATTAGTGGAATGCAGTGAACGAACACATCAAAATAGTTACTGGATGACTTGGACCATCAAACAGTGCAATGAAGGGGGGGGGGGGGACTAACACTTAAGGCTAGTTTACAATGCTTTGAAACAGATTTTGTAACAGAAAAGAAAATCAAAAACAAACATTGAGTATAAGCTAAAGCAGTATGGCAGGATATTGCAATCAATGTTTGGATCGAGTCGCAATGAATGAGTATTACATCCTGAATTCAGTAGAAAACTATTTATTCTCTCCGCCTGATTGTGTGTTGTAGTAAACATATAACAAACGGGTATAGGTAAAAGAGCATTGCACACTAAAAAAGATTATATTAGGATTGGTAAAACCCAAAATAAACAAACTCAACCAATCACAAATAATCTTTATAAATATAAAGATATAAATAATTAATAATATCATATTTAAGGGCAAACATAAAAATTTAAGTACTCTTTTCTCAGCTTCTTTGCCCCTTAGGACAATCAAAATACACCGTTAGAAAGGCATTTTTCTGTGAACGTGCACAGCATCAATTACATTAGTTTTTGAGCAATATTAAATTTCAAGGAAATACAGTCATCTGTACAGATCTATTCAGCCATGAAGTCTTGTAGGGGTGGAAGTGCGAGAGAGATGGAGAATACCCTCACCACTGTTTTTCCTTATCGGTTGTGTATAGTCAACTTAAAATTCCACATGGCCAATGACAACATAACAAATATTATTGCAAACAAAGAATCATATGTCTTGACAGATGAGTTATATCGAAATTTGACTGTACTGAGACTCGCGGTAGGGGAAATCTTCACTGCGCGTGCGCGTCCCACAGGACTTCTGGGCTGAACAGATCTGTACCTGTGTTTGTTGCAGTATCGATTAAAAATAGTTCTTAAATATTTCCTGGTTAAATTGCGCCCGTTAGGCAATCTCTAGTTAACGTACTCAACGAAATATTAACTCATCTGCAATCGGTTAACCACAAAAACTAAACGCAAACCATCCAACATACCTTATAAGATTTTTCACTTCAGATATTAGTTTTATTAGCGAATTTCTCCTATAGGGAAGAAGCTATTAGCGTAGGTCTCACGGTAGGAATGAAGCCCGAGACCATCATAACTTTTTGTTTTGAGATTCCTAGATTCCAAAAACACCATTCGTTCATTTTCATAAATATATATACTGTATATACAAATGTTTTTATACATATTTGGAATCAATAAAGAGGTTATGTTGACTTTGAAGATGGCACAAATTGCCGACAAACAAAAAACAAAAAAAAAACAAAAAAAAAGAATAAATAAGAGTGTTTTGTTAAAAAATGTTTATTAATAATATTTATAACATCCCTAACTAATCAACAAATTTCACTATATATATGTGTGTGCGTGTGTGTGCGAGTGTGTGTGTATGTATGTCTTTAAGCACGATAACTCGAGTAAAGATGGTCCAATCTGAATGAAATTTGGCAGAGAGATGTAAAGTAGTAATTATTCGCACGAGTTCGAAAAGCCTGAACGCACAATTGGAAGGGGAGTAAACCCCTCCAAAAATGGATTTTTTGGTTTTTTTTACGAAGACAAATTAAAATAATACTATTGTTGTTACCACCATTGAATTTAGCTCGAAAAAACAAACAATCTAGTATCTTGAATCGTTGCTCTATGACCATTGGTTACCGAGATATCACTAGTGTTAAACATAGTACGTTGTCCCAATGTTATTCTTATGGGAAATAAGTAGAATTCTATAAATTGCTTATTCCTTAACGTATCTCAATAACACCTGGTATATGGTTTCTTCTAATTCAGATCTACTAAATATTGAATTAAAACCACCCAGTTTTAACGTACCTGTTGCAGCAAACCTACATACTCATTCCCCGTGTTATTCTTATGGAGCTTACAAAATCGTGTCAAATCTCGCTTTGTTGCATTGAAATGTGCTCTTTTGCATTTGAAATTCGCCGAGTATGCAGGTCTGCTGCAACGGGGGTACTTTGTTTTCTACCTCAGAGAGTCGATTGGCAACGACACAGCCGGCCGAGCCGGCGCCCACGACGATGAAGTCGAAGACATCGCCGTCCCCCGGCAGGTAGGGGGGCGGGTAGTCCAGGGGGTTGGCCAGGTTCATCTCTCCCTCCACCACAGACGAGAGGAGCTCCTGGATATCAGAGGCTGCAGGATCATCGCAGAGAGTTTGGTGGAAGAAGGGGTTGGAGAAGTGTGATCTGAAATAGTTATACCAATAAGGGGTTAAGTCATTTGCCAAAGGATACAATTAAAAACAAACAAATGTGGTTCCACTTGTTGAAAATTATATTAATTAATGAAGAAAATGAGGCTATATTCAAATTAAATTAAATTAATTTACAGTAATTAAGAGGTAACATTTGTCTTGATATAATTACTTTTTTCAATAAGTACCCTACAACTGGATACAGCTTCACAGTAAATGTAGTTCAATAAAGTGATATAAATGATATCATTGATTATTTTTAAGTATTTGAAGCGTGGAGTCAAGAAAAATCTGTTTATGCTGGTTTGCTTCAGTAAAACAAATACTTCAGCACAATATGTACCTTCAGCATATATCATTTTATTTTAATTTTTCACGACTGAAAATATCAATAGAATCTACAAAACCCTCAAAGGTAGGCCTTTTGTACCTAAAGAGCTATTTCCTTCACTGGTCAAACGGGTGTTCATAAGATTGCTTAAACAGGTTAAACTGTGAGTAGAGTCGGATGACTGACATTTTTACAAACTCATGTTAATAAAAATGTGAGGGTTTAATATGCTAAATTAGTTTATTCTCTCTAGACGTTATATGTTAACATGTGCTATAATAATTATAGTAATATATTAATTATATTAATAGAACTATGCAAAGGTTTTATAAGAGTAAGACAACCTTCAAACCGTCCTGTACATTTATTCGTCAATTATATTTTACTATTACACATCAACATTCGTGGAATATTATATAATGCTTGACTATACTAATAAGACATGCGTAAGTATCAATAAAAAATAGATTAAATCAATTTTACAAACAATAAGGCAAATGGTTTTTAACCTAATAATAGTACAACAATTAGTTAAGCTTATAAAAAATAGGAACAACAAAGTAATTTCTCTAAAGGCTGGACCTCAGAGAACGTCGTAATATCACCATCAATCAAAATAAACCCCCCAGCACTGTCGCAAACTCCAATTACATTTCAAAAATTCCTGTAAAGTGAAGCTCAAGACGTACTTTTTCGAATTGATTATATATTGTTCTTGGTTATTATAACTGAGCTTAAAGCATCGTGTAATTTATTATAAGGGAATTAATCGTTGTCTTATTTACTTTAACAAAGCTAAACCCACTTGCAGAGAGTTGTTTATAAAAACAGTTTTAATGTAAATAATTTTTCTACAAACCCAACACCAAATAATAATGTAATAATAATAAGTATTTTGGTCAAAATAATATTTACGGTGATTTTTTACCGACCAAATTAAACAATCATTAGTTTTAAGAATTTACTGCTACTTACATAAAAAAATACATCTCACGTACCTGTCAGTATGGTATGAGTATACCCCGGGCGTGAGTAACACTACAATAGCGAGAAACGCCATGGTGCTACTGACACACATTTGATTATTACAATTCGATAAAGACTTGAGCATACAACCATAGCACACTGATAAAGTGTTAACTTTACTTTCCACGTCAGAAAACCAAGTATGATTTTGCAAACGAAGAGTGTAACTAATTAGGATTGATCAGGTTTCTGTAGTACTTACTTGTTTTTTTTTATGAAAATTGTGTAGTTTTGTACTTAGATAAGAAAAATTAACTGTCTCAGGAAACTGACATATACTTTCTCTCTTAAAGTAATTTAAAAATAAAAAACTTACAAAATCAAATAAAACAAATTAACAATTAATTATCACACAAATGCATATCAAATTTTATCTAAATCGGTTATCAAATAAAGGAGATATCGGTTTTTTAAATATTTGCTTTAAGAATAGCATTGGACAACGTACTACGTTTACCGCCAAACTAAAATATCAATTATCCCTGCAACCAGTTGAAGTAGACTAATGATTCAAAATACTGGATTATTTAGCTTTTCAAACTTAGTGGTTTCAAGTATATTTTCTCTAGTATTTACAAATTTTGTGAATTTTCAAAAATATGATTTTTTTACATTTAAACACCCATAAATTCTGGACCTGAATTTTTACAGATATGCGTGGTGTCACTTTGTTTGTTATCTTAAGCTCGATAAACCGTGAAATTTTAATCAAAATTGTTAGAGCCGTTTGTGAGAAATTTGGATTTTTGCCGTTTTTTATGGGTTTTTATGGGGTAAATAACCTTGAAAATCAAAAATTAAAAAACATAAAGAGCCACCTGGAGATATAATTTTTTTATACGTACATGCAGAATTTCATGAACATCGGACTTCTGGTATGGTCTCCAGCTATGTTTACATCCAACCACACATACATACATACACACACCAGACAGATACCACTCCGACAACCATTTTTTTTTTTTTTTTTTTTTGGAGTCAGGAGACACTAAAACAAATATATTCACTCACAACTCAAATTCGAAAATTTTTACGAAAACAATACTTATACATGTACTTATCCTACTATGTATAAGGGGAGAAAGTAAAAGGGTTGACTAAATAGTTCTACGAACCCATAAACATGTATACCATTTAAATACCAAATATTTTGACCTTAACCCAACTTATTTAAGAGTATACTTTAAAGTAATACGTTTAAATATCAAAATAAGGTTGTTATTGTTAGTGAAGCATCCCTACCGTAAGTAGAACGACCATGACTCTGGTAAAGCATTTCCAAAGATAACAGCTGTTATCGTTTATGTCACCAGAGGTAAACAAACTTATCAGTGTCGTGCAGTTCCCTATGAAACTTGATAATTACTGGGAGCCCAAAGGAAAAGCTCCCGATTTAAATCTTGTTATACTTATTCTAAAGATGATTAGACTAATATCATAATTTAAAAAAAATTAGACAGTTTCATGCCAACTGAGATATTTATCAATAAATTAATCAGTAATAAAAATGGGCTATTCAGTAAAAAAAACATTAAAATATATTTGATCTGTTGCTATGTTTCCAATAAGGGGGAAAGAACAAGAAAATACCTAAGAGAGTTTTCTGGCAAGATAAAGTAAAGTAAGTCAAGAAAAGCAATTTTGTTTTCTTGAAATAATGTGGTCGAATCTGTAAGACTGTCTCATCTACTATAATGGGGAAGTGGGAAGAAACGACGATATAAGTTTAAGTAGTAAGATACTGACTATTATTCCAAATTCCTTCTTACTTTTACAAAATAATACAGAATAATACTCCGAATTAATAGTCTAGTTAACAAAGGAGTACTAGCGATACAGAAATCGTATTGAACTGAGTTTAGTTCTAAACTTAGTTAATTACTTGCCTTTAGTTTCCTTCACTTCTCCCTCTGCACCCATTCAGAAATTAAATTCAGAATTAGAGAAATTAGAGAAATCCATATTGGTATTTTTTATGTTGGCCCTCTAAATTGTGTATCGCTATTTATAATTAAGAAAGAGAATTAACGTTCTAAAATAATACATTTCCGGCCGAGTATTTTTTATAAGTGTAAATTATTTATTAACGCCACATGAACCCTAAATGTATTTACTGAGTACTTTAACCAGTCAAATAAAAAAATGTTATACGCTACAGTTGAAAATTTTGTATAATCAAAAATCAAACTAAATAGAAATGTCTGAATAAATATAAAATAATAATGGGGTAGTAAATCTTTGTTATACCTTGTATAATCGGTAATCGTGCTGAAAATGGTCGCTGCGAGATGAGGATAAACAACCCAACATCCGGACAGGAAACAGACTTCCCACACCTGGCTTTACCACTTTTGTCATTACTACTTCTTGTACCTATCACAAATATCATATTACGTTAAGGTTTCGACAAAGCTGTATCAATTATGGTACTTTTTCAACTATTTTGAAGATTTTAGTTAATTAAAACGTTTCTGTGGGAATATTACCTACGGCGAAATCCAGAAAGATACAAGTTATTTCATATTGCAGCAATTTATGTAAGTGGTACATTAAAATTAGAATTGTTTTGTAAAATAAGGTTGGATGTAAATTCCCAAATATATTGTCTATCGATATCACTTTAGAATGTGTGCATGGAACGTTTAAAGCCATTTCAAGGCACTGCAGCATAAGAAAAGTTGACAACAAAACAGAACTGAAATTAGAGTCAACAATACATGGGGGACATCACTCTGCGAGGATACCAAATTATGGATGATTTTATTTCCTTATAAGATTTTATTTGGGAATTGTCGTTTCATTAGTCAGATATTGAGATGACTGAAGACAACGAGAAAGTAATAATCCCTTTACTTAGAATTTAGAATTCCAAAGGTAAAAATATGGTTGGAGGAAATCCTCACAACTAAATTACCAATATGTACAATTATCGAGTTATCATAATTTTGCCCGTTGAAGAACTTTTAAATATTACTTTTAAAACCCATATAAAATTATCTGTATTCTACTATTCCAAATGAAAAGCCTTCCACCTTTGTAAAGTATTTTCTAATATTTAAAAAGAAATTTAAAAAGAAAAAAATGCTTATGATTTATTTTGTTTTAAAAATAAAATTAAAATAATAAAATTGTAATTTTTTCACCCAAGAATAAGTATTTTGGGAACAATGAAGAATATGTAATAATGCAACAATTCTAGAAGGAAATAACGCGTTTTGTCTGAGGTAATATGTACTCTAATGCTTCCTGACACGACGTTTGTTTGTCTTTCTTTTTGTTCTTCTTCTACATGTCAGTAGAAAATCTTACATTCGTAAAATGATTTAGTATTATCTTTCAATAGTTCAAATACTAAATTTTTGACAGCTACTTTTAACGTGTGGTATTATGAAAGAATATAAAATGGTAATTAATAATATCAGAATTTCAGAATTCATAAATTAAATACTAAATAATGAAAAATTGCATGAAACATTTTACAGAAAGCTGCCAGCTATGCGTATTCAAGCTGTCTTATGTCTGCTTAAATGTGTTGTATTTCATAATAAATTAATTTCTTTAACAAAAAAATGTAGCGTTTTTCATTTATTCGCCTAATGTGGGGGGAAATTATTTGTTAAACGAGCAAAGATTACATTAGTTTAAAGGGAATTTATTATAGACTCTATTTTATCAACTTGATACAGTAAACGCATTTTTTGTGCATTGTACGGATTTATTTCTCTATTTAAATGCAAATTTGGAAGCCACTTCTAAATGGAGCGAACATAAATCCTTGGTCAAACTATTCTAAAATTCACCTCACCCAAAATCATACTGCCAAACGTAAGCAAAAGCTGTACAAAAAAAAATACCCACGATATTTACATTCATTACTGTCTCAATGTACGACATTCGTTTTGCACAGATAATCATGTATTGTACTCAAAGAGGCTGATTACCAGAATGATTCTTACAGTTTTTCATTTAGTATTTTTGTGTTACCACTCTGATTGTTATAATTGATTATCCGATGAATTTTTATATGATATTACCTGACGGAAAAACCAGTTTGACTTTAAGAGTGGGAAAGGGAAAGCAGTCCGTTCTGCAAGACATTCACGAATATAACTTATATGACCTCAATACATTTAGTGAACTAAGTAATCACCTCTTAACTAAGTGTATTGAGGTGATATAAGTTATATTCGTGAAATGTCTTGCAGAACTGACTGTTTTTCTTTTCCCACTGTTTTCACTCTAGAAACGAAACGATCTCAGCCTAAGTAGACTAAGATCGTTTCGGTTTTAAATCCACTTTTTCTTTATGAAAAAAGTTTTAGTGTGTTGATGCTATTAAGTAGGATACTAATGTTTGATTATTTGCGGGATTCCAGGGTGGAACTATTTCATTGTTGAGTTTTGCTGTATAACTTCGTAGCAGATTGTTAACCAACCGAAGCAGCGGTTTTCCTCAATGTTTCAGTAGGACCTATGAAGTTAGAGTTTCACCCTTATTTCATAACCCAGTATATCTAGACTTGTAATTTTCCTTTGTGATTGGCAAAAATATTCATTGAGTTGTATCCGTTCAAAATAGACCCCAATATCGTTTTATCAAAACATTTAAATACTTTTTCTTTATAATAATTTTGGAATATGTTTAACATTATTTGAGCAGCTAGTCACCTCCAAACTTATTGCGTTTGAGCAAAAATTTATTCGTAGATTTATATTGAATAATCCTTTGATTAGTTTTTGTTCAAATTAGTTTTATCGCTCATTAACTTAGGTCAACAAGCATGAGGCGTGACCAACAGATAGCAAGATAGCATAATAGTAAGTCGTAATAGGGTAGTTTAATTTATCACAACAATGTTAATTAACTTAGCAATTTTAAAGATATGGATTATATTCCCCCTAAACTGAAAAGAACCAGGCAATACATTTGTAGTGCTTTCGCAAGTGTTTTGGTTAATTTACATTTGTATGAGTGGTCCAACACACATTTTTGGTTTATATTTTTCTTTCGTCATTAATTTTACTATTGCATTATAGCAATAAGACAACCGTGGAGAATTGGATGGCCTAAGATGATATAAACAGATGTTAATTTATCGTAATCGAAAATTGAAGAAAATACAAATAATGGCAGAATATAAAACAATAATATTACAAACTATGATATATACATTTCTCCTCCAACCGTAATAAATATTCTAAATAGCCTCTTGGAAATCTAATTGATACTGTTTCAAAATGTCTACCAAAACTTCTTTGAACCAAGTTTTGAAGGGGTGCAGCCACCTGAGAACAAACACTTATTCACATCATGAACAGACGTTTAGCCTCAAACTGCGGCATTGTTTCCGTGAACAATACATAATTTACGGGCAGACGTAGTGGACGAACTACATATTTGTCTGTAGTGCTATTGTAGGCATCACTCTCAATCTTTTAATGTCATAGTGCGGCAATTTGTTAGTTTTTGTAACAGGAAATGGAGCGTTCTATATTAATTACGCTTAATAAGCTGAAAAGGGATGAATATTTTTGTAGCTTTGTAAAAAAAATTATTGCTTAGACTCAACCTCTCGTCTATAATTTAACAATCATACCTAAAAATGTATTTAGGATATTTTGGTTCTTGGTAATCTGATGAAGTATTACTCCCTTGAACAGAAGAATTCATAAAAAAAAGTAGCAGTATAAGTAATTGGAATGATTACATGTAATCATCCGAGGAAATATAGATCATCCGTCGTAGTTCTGGTGAGACCCGTCATAGGATTTTGCGGCAAAACTAATTTGCAGTTAGAACTCGTTTCGGTCTTAAAATAATCCATGTCACCATCTCGTCTCATCTTGCTAACATATTTGAAATAATGAAATAAAGATCTATATTCCAGAAGATTAAACTATTTACAACCATTATACTATCTAGGAACATTTCAGAATTTGATAGAATTCGTTCCATAACATACTTTTAAAATATGTAGTTACCAAAGTAATGCGTCTTTAAACAAAATTGTCTACTTTGTGAAAAAGGATATTTGATTTGTTTCGATGTCCTAAGATAGCCATTTCCGTGGTCCAACTGGTTTTAATAGATATCAAAAGTTATTTCGGTTTCATAAGGGATTAGAAATATACGCAAGTCATTATGACCACTCGTGTTCCAACAGGAGAGGGCCTCTGCTGCGATTCCAGAAATATCCAAATTAATTAAATATTTATAGTTTGAATTATATGTATTATTTTAATTTAGTTTAAATTTATAAAAATATTGTATAAGGTAAGCTAGTATCTGTACTTCCAATTAATTGCTTTAAATTCAATCCATTAACAAACATATATGAGGATTACCATTAGCAATGGTTCTAGGAACCCAGTTGGTTCTTCTTCAGAAATATTTAGAATGTTATCGATTCCCTTGGATTTTTTTGTAAACTGTAACATTTTGCTTCGCCTTACTTTTCTGATTTTTAATAGGCGTGTGCTTTATTTATATTAATAATAAAGTGGTGAAATCTTTAGTTTTTTTGTGACAGTACAACTAATGAAAGTTGTATCTATTAGGACGTAACTAATGAAGTTTGAGTTGTCAGGATGTACACTTTTTATTAGTCCAACTATGTTTCAATGGAGACCAACAATTTTACATTACTTTGATGAATAATAAAAGCCTCGTTTTATTGTATTTTCCTGTTTAGGAATCTGAACCTGGCAAGTGTCCCTTTGCTATTTAAGTGCCTAATCATGTTTCAACATTGTTAAATATTTGGCTTTTTATAGTATAGTAAGCATTTCTTATCATAGTTAATACTTAAAATAATAAAACTAAAATTAATTCTTTCTAAAATATTCCTCTCATAAAAATATTTTATTAGTTTTTTTTTATAACAGTTAATAGTGTTCTATGTGTATTTTGTATTATTTTGTATTATGTGTATGTTGTATAACATACGGTAAACAGAAATCGTTACACTTATAAACATATTTTTATGGCATTTATTTTTAAAGAAACGATATATTTTATTTCTATTCATAGTTGGTATATTTCATTTATTTTATACCAAAGGCATGGTGGATGTAGAAAAACATTTAATTAATGGTATGAGAAAATGTCAAAACATTGATAACAAAGACAAATTGTATATTGTTCTTAAAGATGGCTATATCATATATATATATATACTTCAATTCCTATGGATAAAATTTTGTTTCTTACGGCATTAAATCAAACTGTAACATTAAATTAATATGCCTTTAAATTAATTTACTGGTAATATTTATGACACTCGATAGCGGTATGATTGTTATGAAACTGCTCCAAGTTGCAAGAAGCAATCTCACATGCCTGGAAGAAACTTCAAATTGCTAGGGTGGAGACCACAACAGAGCGCCAGCAAGGATGCATAAGGACAATTCAGTTCCAATATTGTTGGTGGCGGCATGTTGCATTATTTACACACTCTCAACCATGTTCATAATCACCTTGGTGATGGTGATGTAAAAATAATTGTTTGGATATATTTTAGCGAATTTCCCCTATAGGGAAGAAGCTATTACCGTAGGTCTCATGGTAAGACCTAAGCCCGAGACCATGATAACTTTTCGTTTTGGGGCCACCAGAAGCAAAAAACACCATTCGTTCAAATTTCTAGATATATATATATATATCTATATATATATCTATATATATATCTATATATATATCTATATATATATCTATATATATATGTGTCTGTAAGCACGATAGCGCTCGCAAAAATGGTCCGATCGGAATGAAATTTGGCACAGGCGTGTAAAGTAGTAATTATTCGGACGAGTTCGTGAACCAGCCCGATCGGACCACCGGAAGGGGGGGTAAAGGGGGGTAAACCCCCCCAAAAATGGGTTTTTCGAGTTTTTTATATAGAAAAATAAGATTTATCGAATTTTGGTTAGCACCATTGAAATCAGCTCGAAAAAACAAACAATTTAGTATTTTGAATCATTGCTCTATGTCCATTGGTTACCGAGATACTGAAAGTGGTAAACACAGTACGTTGTCCCAATGTTAACCTTATGGGGAATAAGTAAAATTCTATATCTCGCTTATTTCTCAACACATCTTAATGAAACTTGGTTTGTGGCTTCATATAGATGAGATCTAATGTATTTTAGTATAAAATCCCGGATATTACAGTTTTATGGCAGCAAACCTGCATACTCATTCCCCATGTTATCCTTATGGGAAATAAAAAAATGCAATATCTTCCTTATTTTTTAACATATCTTGATAAAACTTGGTGTATGGCTTCTTCTAGTTCAGATCTACTGAACATTGAATTAAAACCACCCAGTTTTAAAATACCTGTTGCAGCAAACCTGCATACTCATTCCCCATGTTATTCTTATGGAGCTTAAAAAACGTGTCAAATCTCGCTATATTGGATTGAAATATGTGCTTTGCAATTGAAATTCGCTGAGTATGCAGGTCTGCTGCAACGGGGGTATTTTAACATTGTTGGCTTTTGGTTGGAAACTTCGTTGAAAACACAGAGTTAGTTACTTTGAAATCGCTCTTTTTGCGTCTACTCGATGTGCTATTACCTCCTGATTATATTTGTTTTACATACCCCATAACAATTAAAATAATATTTATAGGTTTTGTTTCCGTATAATTTAAGGGCCTTAACAAAACCATAAACCTTAAATTCAGAAAGAAATAGAGTATTTATGTTTCGATTGAGTATCTGTAAGGCTAATAGCTCATCATCAGGTTTTTTTTGTATAATTAGAAGACACGTACATCGAAATTCAATTGTTAATATGATTTGGTATTACACTCATTGATACGTTTTTAGTATTCAAAAAGTTGTAGTGGTCCGCCTCCTGGTGGCGTAGAACCTCTTAACTTCTTGGGAGCAAATTAAACGCAATCAGGCCACAACGGAGCCTCAGCAAGAACACATAAGGAAAATTCAGCTAATATATTGTTCGTGAGGTTACATTATATTAATAAAGCACTATCAGTCATATTATTCTTTGTCACCTTGGTAATAATGATGTAAAATAATTTTGATATAATTTTTTACATGGTTGGCTTTTAGTCACAAATTCTTTAAATATGAACGAGTTAATTTTTAATAGCTTTTCTAGTTTTTACTAGATTGTGGTACCTTCTATTTCAATTTTACTTTGTTAAATTAATGACATTTACTCCGTTAATTTCTGGGTAGTAATTTTAGGTGGTAAAATAGTATTCGCGAATAACTTAAGGACTGCAAAACCATAAACCTTCAATTAGGGATATAATGAGTGTTTATATTTAGGTAGAGTTTCTGCAAGGCTAATAAACTCATCTTCAGTTTTTTTCTGATTATTATGTGATAAGTACATTTACAAACAGCCCTTAATTCAATTTTGTACTATACATATTAATATATTTTAGTGTTCAAAATGTTACTAGCAACTACATTTCATTCACCGTAAGAGCATCTCATAGGTTTAGGGCCTACTGCCTTAATCGACGCACAATATAATTAATACTATGTTTATAATCTAATACTTTTTCCAATAATAATCTAATTTCGTTGTAACATAAGTTCCAAATAGTTTAAAAATACAATAAAGTAAAAACAACTGCAGAAATGCATATTACTCAGTCGGATGTTAGAGGCATTGACCGGAGAAAAAGTTTAACCGGAAATACTCTTGTCCCTAAATCCCTCCCCAAGCCTGCACCAACTTAGCTCTATTTGACCAACTTAGCTATCCATCAAATATTGAAAATCGTATGTTTATTCCAATATTTATGGGAATATGAGTAAATCAATGATGAACCGACATTAAAAAAAAGAAAGTGTATATTAAGGATACATATGAATTGTTTTTAGCACATTCAATTCTAAATACTACCATCTTATGTTGTACGAAAGGTTAAACATTAACTTGAAAGTATTTTAACAAAGTGAAAATGCTGTGTATTAAAATGATTTGATATTGAGATAAAATATATTGTCGTCATTATCTACTTAAAAACCAAACTATTTCCTACAATCATTTGATCACCTGAACGCTAAAATGATATTGAATTTTTGTTTAAATAAATTCCTATAATGTAAACTAGTGTTCAATATGTTTATCAAGGTAAACAAATTATGGTCCAATTCAGGTTCAAACAGGTTAATTCATTACGAGTTTAGGTTTACTGTTTTCTCAAAGTACAAAAATATTAATACGTGACAACGTAATGAAAACTCTCGTTTTGGTTTACAATCCTAAGTATTCATAGGCGCAACGATATTCCGCCTCAAAATCCAGGTAGATACCGATATTCCGCCGCGACTCTAAATATCGCCCCAGGGGTATACCAATATCCCACCCCGGCCCTTCTTAGAATCACAACAGGGAGAGGCAAGCATTGACTCCTCGCCTTCGAAGTGGGAAGACAGGAATTCCCTCAAACCCGTCATTATCGCCTCCTGGGAGGAAGCGGCGAGAGGACAAAAAAGTTAAATCTGAAAGTTCGTACGGTTTTTTACAGTACTTTCTAAACCACAGAGCGTGTCGAGTTATGCATACTGCTTAAAGTATCTATAGTACAAATAAGATAATTACTCTGAACGATGACGTTAATCTAACTTACATTTATACATATCAAAATTCTTTTGTAAACTGTTGCATATGTAATTGAAATAACTCACCTGCAATTTTGAGATGCTTGGGGTTAAACATTGTTGCCTGTTTAGTAGCCCCTTATATAAATTACAAGAATCAGGTTCAGTTTCAGGATCAGGTTAAAATTTACAAATCAAATCTCGAAATTTGCGAAGTGGCCATTAGGCTTTTTTGTTTTAATTTCAAAACTTATGCAAAACTGACCAATATTTTCCGGTAACGAATACTTCGTGGTTCACCGATTGACCTGACCGTGGTACCTCCATCAGATGACAATCCTGAATCATTGCGGGGTGTGAGTGCCTCGGTACCTGCTACAGTCGGGGCGGAATAAAGGTTAGGGGATTAGGGAATTTTTTTGGTAAGTTTGGTATGCGGCAGAATATCGGTGCGCCGGTTTACACTGACAATGATCCTATTAACGTGCGTTCTGTAAAGATTGTTGGTATATATTATTGGTGGACTATACTGTGCTCTGGAGGGCTTATATTTTATTGGCTTCATGTATCTAAGGATTCCATAAGTGTTGAATTGGGAATGTCATTACTTAAAATTTACTGTATAAATTTAACAGTAAAATTTACTGTGTCATTACTGTAAATTTTTTGTACTACTACATATCGCTTGAGTGAATAAATTACATGAAACAAGAAATTAAACAAATAATTTAATCATGAAAAATAATCAGATCAAAATTATTTGGAATGATGAACAAGCAAGGAAACAATAAATGAAAAAAATGAAAAAATCACGAATTTCCAAACCAATATTCACTTTTCTTCCTGCTTCCATACGACGTATGATGTTCGTCAGATTAAATACCACACGATATTTGAATTTAATCCTCTTTTCTGTGTATTTTTACCTTAGAATAACAATAATGGGACACACTTCTGTTTTTGTACGCGCATTAAAAATTGTTTTAGTTGCAGTTATTTTTATCCTTAAATCGCACGTCGATTCAAAAGCCATGAAAATCATAAGGAATATTTTACTTCAAGGCCAATAACCTATGAACATTAATTATTCCGGGTGACTGGATGTTGAAATTAGTAGCAAATCTTTTTACATCCTACTCCCTTTGAGGGAGTTTATATATGAAAATTATATATAAATTAAGCAATAAAGTAAGTTTATATTTACATTGAGGCCATAGACGTTGTAAGTTAATGACCAGCCTATGTGGTTAGCATTGCAACTTAACTTGTTTTACATTTACCAACTATGATATTACTGTATTTTTATTTTTATTTCTCCTCTCATTTTCCATTTTTTATCCCACATTTTAAAGGGTAATGACCAGCGGTGAAGAGGTATCGTAAGTGTCTAAGAATATTTAAATTGAACAATGTATATGCATATTTCTGGCATAACATGTCAAAATAATTTAAAATTACAAAAGCACATATCATAATAAATTTCTTGCTGACTACGAAAGTTTTTTGTACTATTGTATTTCATTCTCTTCATGGATCATATCCAAGCCAAGAATTATTGAGGCCGTACATCAAAGTCTCGGATTTGATTCATGTATCTTTTGTTGTTTTTGTGATGCAATGTTATAAAAATATACATTAGGAAGGAATATCACCAATAATAATAAATTAGAATTATGTTAGACTTAATTTAATTTCAATAAAGAGATAATTATTAATTGTGGGGGAGACAGACGTCGGTCTTAAAGTAAATCAATATTAAACAATCGAACTTGAAGGAAATGGGCAACCATTTTCAATTCGGCAAATTTGTTGGTTCTTTTCGGCTGTTTTTAATGTAGATATTTTTATTACTTAAAGCTATTAATATTAGGTTTCCCATAAAATTTTAATTGTTCTGTGGTTCGTAATTGCAAAATCCGTTTTCAAAATATATAACTTTTTAATATATTCTTTACAAAAGAGTTTGAATACTCCGGAGTGACGATGATTGACCGGATTTACACGTAGGGAAGTCGGTTGCTGACGTCAAAAAGTGACGCCATATATGTGCCTGTATCTCTGGATAGAAATAACCGTGAATGGGAAGATGGTTGTTTTTTTGTTGGTTTGAAGACCAATAAACAATACTTTTACTTTGAAGTTCAAGACTTCAACAAGGAGACGTTCAAATATTAGTTGCCAAAACATTAAGTCGTCCATGTAATTCTACCAAAAAAACCTTCACCTATTAACCTTCACCTATTAAAAGTCTACCTTCATCAACTATACATTAACTGTATTCTGTTTTATACTTAACAAATTATAATTCATCTATAGATTTATTCATTCATCCATTAAATAATTGTTCATTCTTCCATTGTTCAATTTCAATACATTTTTGTGCTAGAATGGATGTCATAGTGGACATGTACCGTACTAATTCTGTTATGTGCTTTTGTATTTATTCAATAGTACAGCTCAAGCTGGATGTATTGAAAAAGCATTATACTCGAATAAATATAGACACAGGCGAATGAAATAATTGTGTCAACAATGGCCAAATTCATTTTACTATTGTTAAAAGCTTCACTGAAGTAGCGGGCACGGCGAGTTGAGAGCTATTGAATGCACCCGTAAACATCACAGATATCAAAAGGTCTCTGATTCACAAAGCTTTGTTCATAAAGCTACTGTGAGAAAAACGTACTTCAATTATAAGTCTTTTTAAATATTCTTTATTACGTCAAATTCTTTTTATTTATTGGAAAGTCTTTATCAGCGAGGAAACATTTTTTAACTAAAAATATAGCTAGGAAAAACTGTTTCCCTTTTAACTGTCTGTGAAGTAAAAAAACTACTTGGGTTTTATCATTTACGTTGCCACTTACGAGGTTGTGCAATAAGTGAATAAATACTTCTTGATTATTATATTTAAATAAAAAATATAATAAGCTAAGGTACACCCTATCTCGCAACCATAAATACCCCCGTTGCAGCAGACCTGCATACTCAGCGAATTTCTAATGCAAAAACAACATAATTCAATCCAACATTGCAGATTTGACATGTTTTGGTTAGCTCCCTAAGAATAACATGGGGAATGAGTATGCAGGTTTTCTGCTACAGGTATATTCAAACTGGGTGGTTTTAGTTCAAAATTTAATAGATCTGAACTAGAATAAGCTGTTTACAAAGTTTTATCAAGCTATGTTGAGAAATAACCGAGATAGATAGAAATTTACCTATTTCCCATAAGGTTAACATTGGGGCAACGTACTGTGTTTACCACTTTCAATATCTCGGTAACCAATGGACATAGAGCAGTGATTCAATATCCAACCTACCTGTGGATAAAACCTTTGGTTTGATCACCATGAAACCTCTCCCATCATCCTGAGAGCTGCCTAACATAACACACATAATTGCAAGGACAGTTACCGAACAAGAATATAGTCTAACAGATAAGTTCGAATATAGCTTAGTGTTAAAATCACAATCTCGTTTTAAAAATTAATATACTTTTGTATAACTTTCAATAACGAATTCTGTGGGCGTTTTGAATGGGACATATATTATTATTATTTGAGAACCCAATCAAATTTCTGTCTTTTTATAGTCCCCATCCCAAAATAGTTTCGTCCTGATCAACATAGCTTTAATTGCTACAAAATATATCCTATGATGGAGCCCTCCATAATCCCTATTGAAGAGCCCCCTTTATTCCTTATTGAAGGAGGAATTTGACCGTTGAAGTTAACAAAGTTAAGTTTGTTTTTGATTGTTTGTGTGCTAGGAAGCGCTGTGATCCATGCGGTAAGGCAATTAAGCCAGTACATAAATTATGTTTTGTTCTCTTACACAATACCTAGGGGTAATGTTGAACACCTGCTGATGATTTAACTGCAATGCGAATATATAAGAAACTGATAAGAAATCGACTATTTACCCTTGTGGAATTAGGGGAGCAGTATGGGATGGTTTTTCAAGAAAAACCATCCCATACCGCTGGTTGAACAACCATCCAGCACAAGTGCAGTACAAATAAACTTATAAACAACCAAAAAATTATAACAACCACAGATCGGTGTAAATTATTCAATAGTGGCTAAAGATGGTTGATGAATGAATTAAAACCGGTCTCACTAAAGGAAATAAAGCTGACACCGCTGGCTACAAAATCCACATTTTATAGTAATATTTAATCATTTCCTCTTATGTGTACATCATAAGCATGTAGCTAGTGATCCTGAGTGCATTTTCGTAGTGATTTGGTGCAATACCCAACGTTTGTGGAAACTGAGAGTTTTGTTATGAATCTTAATAAGAAGCTTCTATCTTTAATTTAAAGCAGATATTTGTAGCTGAATATGAAAGCTATTTAAGCTTCAATACTAGTCCTGGGATTTCTGAAACCCTGTTCAGTGCATGCAATTTACGAAGAGAGCTCCTAAGATCTTAAGAGGCAGCCCAAAGAAGATTTTGCTCTTTCCAAATCATCCTCTTAACTTTTACGATACATCAAATTCCCTCATAACTAAATTACGTTGAAACAAGAATTCCTTGCATTTTACAATAGTAAATGTACGATAGCCGTCATAATTTGCACTGCATTTTTATAGGATATCCTTGCATAGAGTTGGTAACAATTTGTGTTTAATTTTCTATACAGTATGTGATGCAGGAGAAGAGAGTTGTAGACCGTATTATTAATGTTTTTCGTACAACGTAACATTTCTTTCAGTCTTGTCAGTTAGTAAAACAACGCAAACGCAAGGTGTTATAAATCTGATATCCAATAGACATCTAAAAAAAGATTTCCTGACTCAAAAGAAGTATTATTTATAATATGCGTCAATTCTCATTAACTTCTTCAAAATATTTGTATAAAACACAAGCAATGAAAATATAAATTGGAAGAGGTTTTTGTCAAATACATTTTGCCAAGATTTTAATCTGACTCCGATGGGCCAAATATGTATGTTAATTGTATGATTTTGTTCACACGTTAGGACTACTAATATTATTAATAATAATAAATAAATAACTGAGTATCCTTTCATTTAGTATCGATTTATTCGATCAACTAGTTTCGACACTTAGGTCATTTTCAAGATCTGAAATAAAATAAACATAACCTATCTAAAATTATTTAAAAATATCAACATTGATCACATCATCTGATTTCTTAGTATTCTTTTGGTTCAGTTGTTTTTCTTAGTTAATTCATTTTTTATTATTTTTATTTTATCGTATATTGGGTTTTTGATTTTACTTGAGAATTCAGTACTTTGTCTGGTTCTGTTAAACTGTTCATATATATGTGAAACATTTCTTTTGAGTTCATTTTTTCTCCTTTAATTTCATGAGATAAAATCTGCATATTTTCTTATATATTTCTGTATGAGTGGTTGGATTGGAGTAAATGTTCAGCGAAACTGGACTTCATGGACGTATTGTTATTTGTCCTAAGCGCTTGAATGTGTTCTCGGAATCGATCTTTAAAAGTTCTTCCGGTTTGGCCGATGTATATTGCGTCACACTGTGAACATTTTATTTTATATATACCGGGTTTGTTGTAGTCTGGAGTATTGTTAACTTGGGAAAATAACTATTGCATAAAGAATACATCAGACTTAGTAAAAAACATAAAAAATATAACTATACCAAACAAATGCCAGTTCCTCACATTTGATATTAAAGAGATGTATACCAACATACCTATAAATGAGACTTTATCAATTCTAAAAGATGACCTATCAAAAAATAACACACTAAACACAAATTAATCATAAAACTGACAAAAACTTGCATGGAACAAAATTATTTCCAGTACAATAATAAATATGCCTATTAATATAAAGATTATCAACAAAATAAGGGATTACCAATGGGTTCACCTCTGTCAGCAGAGCTCCTAGCAAATATATTCATACACCATCTAGAAGAGTCCAAAATCATTCAAGCATCAAATCCACTGAAAAATAAAATTCTTTATTGGTACATATATGTAGACGACGTAATTAGTCTATTCAATGGAAATAACGACGAAAGCGTTGAACTATTAAACTATTTGAATTCGCAAAACAACAATACTCAGTTTACAATAGAAATTAGAGACAAAGAAATAAGTTTCCTAGATTTAAACATTTCTAACAACCAAAATAAACACTCGTTCAAATTATACAGAAAGACAACTCAAAGTGACCTTTTGATTCCACGTAATTCAAATCACCCTTGGATACATAAAATGTCAAGTTTCATATCCATGATCCACCGAATGTTAAATATACCCATGAAGAAATCTGATTATGAAGAAGAAAGAAAAAATATTAAATATTTAGCATTTAAAAACGGTTATGACCCAAAAATGATTGAAAATAGGATAAAGAAAATAAAACGAAGAAAACATTTTCAGTCAAATAACAACAACCAGGAAAATAACAAGAAATATATCAGTGTACCATATAATACGCAAATTAACAAAGCTATAAGAAAAAGATTTGAAAAATCAAACTATTATTTAAGCTACAAAACAAAAAACAATACTTTTCAAATGATTAATAAGCGAGCAGCTGAAACAAGAAACAATACTCCAGACTACAACAAACCCGGTATATATAAACTAAAATGTTCAGAATGTGACGCAATATACATCGGCCAAACCGGAAGAACTTTTAAAGATCGATTCCGAGAACACATTCAAGCGCTTAGGACAAATAACAATACGTCCATGAAGTCCAGTTTCGCTGAACATTTACTCCAATCCAACCACTCATACAGAAATATAGAAGAAAATATGGAGATTTTATCTTATGAAATCAAAGGAGAAAAAATGAACTCAAAAGAAATGTTTCATATATATATGAACAGTTTAACAGAACCAGACAAAGTACTGAATTCTCAAGTAAAAATCAAGAACCCAATATACGATAAAATAAAAATAATAAAAAATTAATTAACTAAGAAAAACAACTGAACTAATAGTAGTTTATGCAACAATTGTATAATGAATGCCTTTAAGCCACGAGTGAGATGTAAGTTAGAACACGAGCGAAGCGAGTGTTCTAAATATCTCACGAGTGGCTTAAAGGCATAATACAATCGTTGCATACACTATTTTATCTACGACCAACAATATACGACAAAATTTCCCCCGAAGATAAACAAAAACTCATGACTTTTACTAATGATGGAATAGGTCAACTAAAATTTGAGGTTAGGCAAATAAGCAGACTGAACCATGAATCGTTGTGGAACAATCAGCTGTTGGGATAAGTAAACTCAAACATGAATCGTAATGCAACAATCAGCTGATGTGCGAATTGCGTAATTGTTATTATGACACTACTTCCGTCAAATGCCGAGCTCTCATTGGTCTAGAACCAGTACTCTAAAGTGACTCCAGTACTCTAAAGTCGTCATTAGAGTACTGCTTGGTTTTTGGTGTTTTAATGTATATCATTATAATGTTTATTGTAATACCATAATTGGTGCTTATTGTAATGGTCGTAGATAAAAGAATGCTAAGAAACCAGATGATATAATCAATGCTGATATTTTTTAAATAATTTTAGATAGGTTAAGTTTATTTTATTTCAGATCTTGAAAATGACCTAAGTGTCGAAACTAGTTGATCGAATAAATCGATACAAAATGAAAGGATACTCAGTTATTTATTTATTATTATTAATGTATGTTAATATAGTATTATGTATTCTAATACGTTAAACACTAATACAGATTATTATCTCAAGCAGTCATCGGGGAAAATTTGTTTCCCTTGAAAGGAGCCTTATCCGAAAAATGCGCAGTAACTTCATACCTCGACTACTTAAACTTTTATGAAATAAATCATTCAAAGAATTGCCATAATCAATCATCGACTGATTCCATTATTATTGTTTTTAGTTCAAGATTAACTACATTTAAAGTGATAAAGGCACATCATTCGAGTTAGTTCTTAGGATTTATTTTTATATTTGCCCAATATTTTCAATAAACTTAAGCAACATCACAACCTCATCACGCCTAAAGAACGTTAGAAATGGTATTAGTAGCCTTATATCACTAATACACTCACTATATTGTGGATTCAAAAGAGCATAAAGGAAATACAGGGTTTTCCATGGTCTTTTTACAAAATTTGCTTCTTAAAATTCACTCAAAACTCAAATTAATTTTAATGTTCTGTTTGCTTGAAATGTCTACTAACACACATGGAAGTAAAAATCTCATGAAAATATCATCCCACATACAACTCCCTTTTCACCCCCTCTTCAAAATTCCAAATGGCAACATACCCTTTGTGGCATACCACAAAAAAACATTTAGGAGGAAGAAAAATTAAAATCTCTTGATGCGTTCTTGAGATAATACATTGGTTAAGAATTCGAAGAAAGTGTGTTCTTATCATCGTGACCTCCTACCTCTTTTTTACCATTGTACTGGAGTGGATATTAACCATGATAAAACTGTAAAATAAAAAAAAAGTTATATAAAAACATTACATTTTTTAGTATACTGATGTTTTACATTGATTTAGCGCAATCAAATTATTTTGCTGACAAAAAAAGTATAATTAGCCCTTAGATAATTGCTATTCCACTTTAACATTTGTTGGCTGACAAAGTATTTATCACAAATTTAAGAAAAAAGATACACTGTGAAAAAAGGAGTTGTTATATTACATACGACCAACGGTAATTGTTATTTTAGTTTTTAAAGAATGAACATAAAACGAACGTAAAAACGTAGTCCTGGCTTTTTGATTTGCAAAAACCTTCGTTTCGTAGTTGTCGATTTATTGATTTATCCTTAGACTTTCAGAGACTTTGGAATGAAATTCCTCTAATCCATTTTATATATCTCGAAAAATGTTTAAAAGAGTCATAAAACTTTTATTATTGAGGTTCATTTTTTCAATTTAGCACTTAGTCCCTGACAAAAATATACATTCATGAACAATTGAATCATATTGTTCTTGGTGTATAATTTATATTGATTCAGCTAAATAATTTGAAGGATTTTATAACTGCATTTGCACATTTAAGAGGCTAACGAATAAAAAGTAAATCATAGTTATGATGCACACTTGGAGATAAGTACACAAAAAAATTATTGTTTAGTAGCAAAAATGTCAAAAATCAAAGCCCATTTTAAGTTTACGAATTAATATGATTAATTTAACAGTATTTATAAAATCAATTATCATTTAATGTATCATGAGCCATCGAAATGAACCATCTAATTGCTCAAAATATTATCCCTCCTCTTAATTTTCTTGAATTTTTCTCATGTAATAATTAAATTTGTGGTTTGTATGTACACATCAAAGTGAAATTCACATTTCATCCTTTCACTTCAAACTTTCTTGTGATCAATATAGTTTGAATCTAATAACTAACAGGTTAATTCGAGACTCGTTTTCAACTTTATTCGACTGTGAGAGTTCCACGAATCCAGTCTGTGGTTTACTTGATCAAAGATTCAATCTAAACACAATTAATTGTGAAACTGAAAATAGTGTTGATTAACCTTTTTCCTTTGTTGATCTTGTTGCATATTGAAAGCTTTTTAACTAGTTACTAACATGAACATTAAACATCTACTTCAGGAATCACTCTTTATTATCGTCCTGCATTGATGTTTTATTAAGATTATATGTAGTTGTCATCCTGAAAATACAAATACGTATAATTGACATAAATAAAAGACTTCTTACAACACGTATAATATATTTACACTTATACTGCACTCAAATGCAATTAGGTAAATATATATATAAAATATGGGAAAAGGTTAATTTTGATTGATCATAGTAATTATCATCAAGCCCAATGAGATACTCCACCGATATTATAAGTTTTTAAGACTCTTTATTTATATTAAGTATGTAGAACAACACATATGGTAGTAAAGATAGTAAAGATGGTATTAATAAATATGTCTCGTTTCAAATGTAAGTGTATCACATTATAAAACCGGATAACAAAAACCATTTTATTATCCTGAAAACCCCCGAATACTCACCTTTGCATATAATTTAATTAAGGGATGTACAAAATTCAGTTAAAGGGTAACAATTCTAGTCAGCGACATAATAAAATTTTAAATTGATACGCTAAGATTTTCTTTATCTTATTTCATAAGGTATTAAAGGCAACGATATTCAGAGGCCCGTTCAATGGACGTTAAGGATGCTGAGAGGCTATATAACAGTGCCTCTCTATTTACCACGCACTTTCTTTTCTTTTAGGGATTTAAATGAGTTAAAGTCATTGTCTTAGCTGATTTGAATAGTACCCAAACTTGGGTTGTCACAATTAACATAGGTTATTAAGAATTTTGAAGATTTTTCTGAACTGCGAGCTATGGTTTCGGCTGGTAAATGACGATCGCGTTCGATCCCTGTTGAAATACCTTGGAATTTATCTTTGAATAATGAATTAATTGTAAAAGTAGGTTAAATAGAATAGAGTCTACAAAAATTTGAAACTGCGCTTTTCGTTTTGAAAATCTCGATATTTTACATGTCAATTTTCATTCTCACAATTCTTTTAACAAAAGGTACACTTAGGTTGACGTAACAGGGTTTTTATTGCGATCTTAAAATTTAACTGTTACTCTTATACTAATGGAAGCTACCGGATAATCCTCTGATTTATTGGAAAATCTTGAAAAAACACTAATACTATGTTTAATAATTAAATGTAATCTAATGGTTTGTGAAATACAACGTTACAGCGTAGGTAACTAAACTTAAATAAATCATAGTTATTATAAGTTTTATTAAAGTCAATATTGTTAAAATAGCTAAAACCTAAAGGATTTTTGTTAAGGGAAGAAATAACTAAATTGACTCAAACATCACAAGGTCTATACTCTCTTGCCTTATTTACTGTGTGTATCTTTGCTATTCAAATTCTTCTAAGTGCTGTGCTGTTTACTTACAACATGTCATCTAATATCGTAAAATCTGAATTTATCTGTACGGTAGGCCTACTATAAATATGTTGGATATTCTCTTACGATTTATAAAACCATAATTAGTCAACTTAATAACAATGCCCATCATAACTATCAAATTTTAAAGTAAATTTTTAATTTGACACAAATAACTATATTAATTAACACCATATTTTTTTGTTTTATACACAATCCGGAAATTAAATTTTAACTAGCACATCAAGAAAGTAAATAACTTTCGTATAAAACGTAAAACGTAAAATTAAACAAGAATATCATAAATGCCATAAATCCAAAGAAGTCCGCAACCGCAGCGACTTTTTATCTCAGAATTTCTTCTTTGTTATGAATCATCCAGCCCCAACAGATCATAAATCAACCAGTCTTAGGTATTCTTATTTAGTCTTAATTTTTTCTCAATTACATTATGACAATGTCAAACATCCATCATTGCTAATATATAATCAAGAAGGTAACATAGCAAAGTTATTTAATATTTTTAATTAATTGCAATATTATTAGTGCGATTAAAGCTTTAAACTTAATAGCAGCTTTTGAAAAAATTTAACATACAATAAAAAATGAATTGATTAAAAGTGACCAAAAATTAGTTTACTTTTTCGTCTGCCTTAATCACTTAATCACTTTTTAAGACAGGTACCTCATGGAGGACGTTACCCTGAATATGACTGAAGGATAAGTGTGATGATCGTGATGATAGTGGCGCGATCTTGTAGCCTTGTTACTGACTAAGGTTGGCATGTTCCTTAGACAGGATTGTTAATTAATAGCCCAACAACCAATTGCAGCTGGTTCCAGAAACAACCCTTCAAAAAGCTACTAACTTTTCTCGGGATCGATCCGGCTACCTACAAGTTTGTAGGCGGGCACTATAACCACTGCACCAACCAACATACTGTATATTTTCCAACAAATACTGCCATAATAACATGTCCTATTTGTGGGAAACTCGAAAACTATGACCAGGGATTTACTAAATTATTTGTTGACATTACTTTAGTGAGTCGGTGGCGCAGTTGGTGGCACACTCGGCCTCGGAACTGTGGCCTCAAAGCGTCGCATGTTCTAGACTCGGGCTTGTCGCATACTATTAGCAGTACTGTTCACCCTTGTACTGTACCGGCTCACTCCTTGCTTTTGCTTGATAACGTCCACGCTCAGATCAATAGTCTATGTAGTCGGGGCAAAGGCAAGGTGAAAAAGAGACCGCCACCCCGTTTAAAAATAAAAAATCAATAAAACGTAATTTCGAAAAAAGGTTTGGCCTAAAAGGGTTAAGAGCTCTTGCGAAAAAATATTTTTTTAGTGAATTTCACCGCGTAAATGAAATGTTGAAGCTATTTGATGATAAAAGAATGTATTTTTAATATTTTCTAAAATACCTAAAATCAATTCGTATTTTAGGAAATCGTATGTATTTTGCCGAACGTTATAATTTATTGATTATAAGAAGCCACATATATACAAAACCTGTACAATTGTGTACATCCATATACTATGTATAAATGACAAATGCAAACACAGCAAAGAGACGAGCATTAAATCACAATCAGAATAAAAGAGCTTTTCTGCGATGATGCAAATTGGATCGCTGGATGGTCTTTGATTAGGAAATTTGAAGAATAAGCATAAAGGTAAACAAAAATTACCTTTGGCAGGACTTACCTTTTACGATCTAACTCACGTGTTTATATATATATATATATATATATATATATATATATATATATATATATATATATATATTTATATATATATTCTGTCTGGCAGAAATAAAAAAACAATACCTCATTTATTTCATTACGTTATCATTTCATAATTTTTTTTATTCCTAACTCCACTACTTATATTTGAAACTTTAAGATCAGTACAAGAATCACGAAATTTCAAGTGTTTTATCTCTTTTAGCTGCTTTAAAACCTCCTTAAAAAGTGGTTTGAATTTGAGCACTCAACAAAATTGTGTTTAATTTTTAGTTCGATATGAATTAATTATGACCGAATATTTATCTACAAATAACACACACTGAATATTGAGTTACATTTTACTTAATCAATAATTATTTTCAACAGAAATAAAATAAACATGTTGTAAAATGTCTACTTAATCAAAGTAAACGAATAAAAAATACGAAGGTAAATATTTTTATTTTGACATATTCCAGATAAATTCGCACATGATAAATGTGTTTGGCAATGTCACGAATAGTGAATGTTGGAAAATGCAAATCGGGTCGACCAAAACCATTGTATATTCATATCCGACCACTAGCTTTGTGACGTGTACGAAACCCCTCGTTGGCTGCTAACTATAAGGAGTCCCGTAAACGACCACATTGGGAATGTAGCTCCATTAAATAAAGAAGAGACATGTTTGCTGACAATGAAATTAATTTGACCGCAGGCTAACAAAATGCTCATTACATACTTATACTTTATAAAATAACATCTTAATACAATGAAAACTCAAAAAAGACAACAAACATTTCTTTTACTTTTGTAAGCTAGAAGCAAGCCAAATATGTTAAAAAGAGCAAATTCAGTTAAAGATAATTCAAAAGGGTGTGCAGCCTGGAATTTTGTATGAATATAAAATACATTAAATTATAAAGAACCGAAAAACTAAGATTACTGAAGTAGCCCTGGCCTGATGGGCCACAAACCCTGAGGCCCCTCGGTCCTCCGACACCCCCAAAACTCCCTCCTATAAGCAAATGACCCCCAACCTCTTGTCACCTGACCTCCTTAAAGCCTGAGTTCTCAGTCAGTCAGCATAACAAGAGTCTGTTTAATAACAATTCCAGTCTACTCACACAACATGCTCAAATACTTCCCCTTTATAAAGGTCAAACCACCCAACCATCACAGCGCTACGAGTTTCCTTTTTTGAAATTTCAGAGTTTGGAGGATCTTTTAACCTCCTTATCGCAGTTTTCATATATAATTTCATTGAAATGTTTATCATTCACTTACATAAACAATTTATACTTTAAAATTTGTTCAGAAAAATCCATATATTATAAACAAAATAAAAAAGCACATTAAAAGAAGTGCGAACGAGATCTGGTAAGATTTTCTTTTATGCCCCACTGCGTCCAAGTATTTATGAATTAAAATTGTTTTTATAATAAAAACTAATTGTTAATTGCATTGAAGTCTCAAGAACAAGATTTAGAAAGGTCGTTTTATTTATCTAAAATAATTACGATGAAATATTTTATTCCTTCAGTTTAAATATAATGATTGAATAATAATCTATGGTCCTCCACAAATGAGACAACTGGCAAATAACACAAAAAATATAACTAATGTGATGAAAAAGTAACTGCACATTACCTTTAGGTTAAGTTATGGATAAATTAAGTTTATGGGGCATCATTACTACAAACACAGAACATCATCGCTAAATGCAAAAAGAACTGGTAAAATATTGTTTAATGTTTACATCATTCATTGTCAGCACATCACAGTTGAACGAAATTAAAATAGTTTTATGAAAAATTTACATTTTCATTTTTAGATCATTACTCACAAATACTTCACATTCACATTCACCATCACTTCCAAGTAAATTGTTTTCTTGGAGTGATGGTGAATGTGTCCTCTAGGTGTCTTTGTCAAATCAATCGAGTTCCTCTAGGTGTTTTTGTCATATATAAATTATTAGTTAAATTAATTATTCTTGGGATGGTAATAAAATAAATAAACCAACACAAATATTTATTTGAAAATCGACAGTACATTTGTTTATAAAACACACATGATTTTAAACAGGTTGTTTCAAATGGGTACCGGTATTGTAAAATTATTATGTTTTCAAAAAAACTACACTTTGTTTCGTAGGTTTTACATTATTATAATAAAACTTTCTGTACTTCAGTATCCACGACTGAGAAATATATCCCGTCTCAATCTTGAGCCGAACTGAAATGGTTTACTAAATCTACTCATAAATAAATGTTTAAAGTTTGCTTCAAGATATATATTCATTGGTTTCAATTCCATTTAAAACACCTGGCTTTGCTGAAAATCTTTGTTTATTCCACTCAGCTGCTTTGTTTGAAATTATATTCCTATGTTAAATCTTATGGACAAATATGAAATTTTAAGGGCGTCTATGGCTCTTCCCTTTAGTCTAACCTTCATAAATTTTATTTCCTGCAAAACCTCACGCCAAGCTCCTTCAAACGACACCTAAATTATTGAAATCGGCCCAGTAGTTTCGGAGGAGTAATGATCACAAAAAAACCCCTAGCGTATTAAATAAGTATAAATGGATTTGATAGTGTAATGCGGGCCTTAATCTAAACCCATTTTCATGGAAATAAGGGCTAGTGAATTTTTGACTTTATATATTATGAATTTCTTTATGCTTGTCCATATTATTTCTCCCAAGGCATTTCACCAGGTTAAAACCAGATGTTCGGGAGATTGAAAGTATGATTAGACTGTACATTTATAGATTTCCTTTCCTTGCAGAATTGTTGTATCAAAATAATAGAAGTAGTGCGCAACAATTTCTGAGGCTTATTTATAAACTCAATATGATAAATAATACATTGGAGTGCAATATCAAATCATGGTTTACTCAACTGGGTGTACTTGGATAACGACAGAGACTAGTGACGTCATCAAGGAATGTCAGCCCCAGCAAGACTGGAGGATATTGGACATTAAACTGTGACTGCGATCAACTGCACCAGAGGGACCTCCTGCTGTCGACAACTAACTTGTAACAGATGAGAAGGTCTTTCAAATAACGTAACTTTTATTCATTTGTAGGTTTAATTTCTTATTCTTTTTATAGCTATGTAGTCATAATTTCACTAAAAAATAAACTTTAAATATTAAAGTTCTAGTTCTAGTTTTACGTTGTGCCTTAGGGTAAAACCCAGTGAAGCGGCGAGTCAAGAGGCCAGCGAATAGTCTGGCTACTCATTGGACTGCATGCTTTATCAAAAACAGCTTTGCTAGACTCGCTGCTTACCTCTTGACCCGCAGCTCCACTGTGTTTTCAGACACAGAAGATGGTTTTAAAGATGTATTTTATCGGATCAAAATCATAAATAGAAACACAGATGTAATTAAAACAAGATTACTACTCAGATTAAATATTGTCATATTAAAGTATGTTTTTTTGGTCATAAACCAAAGACTACGAACATATAGTTTAGATATTGGACAATATTTTGGAGTTTTATTTGAGACGTTAAAGTTTGGGGGTGTTGTTTGGCCGAATTCAAAAACAAGAAAGTTTTGTGTTGCCGCCAAAAGACACTGTCATTCAATCTTGTGTCTCAAGGGACGGAATGGTACAAGGAAACAAAATATAAAACCGTTCTTAATCTTATCTCACCCAAAAATTGTGTCAAGAATATTCAAGGAAAATATTTTGCTAAAGTTATGGGGGTGTCCCAATTTCCACGTAGTGATATTCCAATGGCCGATGGTACTGAACTCTACATTGAATTTCAGGACTCCTAGCGAAGGTTCAGTAAGCTTGTGTCTAGTATGAATTGTAAAAAATGATCAAATTAAATAATAAACTATATTAATTATAAGCATTGGAGGAAAGTAGGGCAGGCTGTTTAAAGATTTCTTGCATCGCTGACATTTTTTAATCAGCTGATAGGTGTAATCATAGCAACTAACAATAATAAAAGGTTTTTGCAAGGAAACTGATTCATCAAAACAGTGAATAGACCCAATATGGTGGCTTGATTCTGTATCTTGTTGTAATTTTAACCTTTAAAAAGTTTAAATAAAAATTTACAGTTTGTCAGACCTAGAACGAATCAAATAACCCTAAAACAACTAAACCATCAAACCGATTTAACCACAACAATAAACAAACATTGTTGTTTAGATGTAAACAACAAATCTATACTCAATTCCACGTTCACTTCTCAGTACAGGCCTTATTGGAGATAGCTATTCTATTACCTTTGCTGAGAGTATTTGTCTACTAAATTTATATCATATGATGATAAAATCATCACCTGATTATTATTTAATATGGGTAGTACAACCCTTATTGTAATTTGAAACACATGGCTTATGAAAATTCCATACTGGAAGGTGAATGTGGAATTGAGTATATTTAAATTATTTATTTTATGGATCATCTAGATATTCCTCTCATATTATTATCGAAATCTTGAAAATAAATTTTAATATCGAGATTGTAAATCCTAATATGTTTTCAAGATTATTCATGTGATAAAAATGTAATCCTAATGTCAGTTTTAAAAGATAATATAATTGTAACTGAAATATAATGGCAAACGTCCTTGAAATTAAAAGTAAATTACATTTTAAGTTCTGTGATTTATACGTCTTACTACAAGAAAACAGAAGATAAAACCTAAGTTTTTTTGTTTGAATAAGAATGTTAAAGTTAATTCTAAGTTGCTCCAGGTGGAGCAGCCAGTCATTAACAAATATTAGTGTGACACAACGTCACAGAATGTCAAGTCACGTACAGCAATAAGTTTTGCCAATATTGCCTCATGACGTAAGCAGCTTCTGTCACATGGCAGGCTTGTTTGTCACACCCACAATATCATCCAACTGAAACGAGAGCTTTTGTTTCCGTTAACAAAGTTTCTTCATTTTAAATTCATCTAGTTTAATTGCTTTATTTCCTTTTTTATGAAAAATATCTTTTTTTGAAAAGTAATTTAAAATATAACTAGATAACTCGTAATTATATGCAGTGGATGTAATATAGCAAGGTTACTCGTGAGAAAAAGGCCCTATATGAAAATTTAGTTAGTTTTCTAGAAGTTATTTCTATTTGCTACTGATAAAACTAGAATGCTCAAGTCAAATACAGAAAAAAATTTTTCGTCTTTTTTTCATAACCAAGAACTAAATAATAATATGAAATAACTGTCATATTCTGAAGAACACTATTCAAAATTTGCCTTATGGAGTATAATATAATAATAGACGCTCAATATTTCAATACATTATTTTAGATTGTACGGCCATATCAACCATGCATGGACGATATTGAAAGCGAAAAACTTATTGCGCAATATTTGGAGCGAGCTTGAACTGTTTTGAAATATAATTCAATATATCGAATCGTAAATTGGCAGAACTGTGTAATAATATCCTGTCAGTTTTTAGCAGACGTTTGCTGACTTTGGGAGTTGGTTTAGCAAAATATTGAAATGTGTGTTTAAAATACTCTTTATAGTTTGCGTGGTGTTGTGTATAACAATATCGACCTTGTTATTGCCTGCCTGAGAGGCAAGGCAGGGACCTTGTTATGTTCTGTATTAGTGGTTTTAGAGCATTTCCCCTATATGGAAGAAGCTATTACCGTAGGTCTCATGGTAAAAGCTAAGCCTGAGACCGTGATAACTTTTCGCTTTGGGGCCACCAGAAGCAAAAAAAACACCATTCGTTCGAAATTATATATATATATATATATATATATATATATGTGTGTGTGTGTGTGTGTGTGTGTGTGTGTGTGTGTGTGTGTCTGTGAGCACGATAGTGGCCGTAAAAATGGTCCGATCGTAATAGAATTTGGTACATGTAAATTAATGTAATTTGGTAATCTCTCAGACGAGTTCGTAAACCAGCCCAATCGGACTACTGGAAGGGGGGGGGGGGTAAAGTGGGATAAACCCCTCCAAAAATGGGTTTTTTGAGTTTTTTATATAGAAAAATTAAATTTATCGCATTTTTTATGGCACCATTGAATTTCGCTCAAGAAAACTAACAATTCAGTATTTTGAATTACTGCTCTATGACCATTGGTTACCGAGATATTGAAAGTGGTAAACACAGTACGCTGTCCCAATGTTATCCTTAAGGGAAATAAATAAAAGTCTATATCTTTAATAAGAATGTCATGTTTCACTAATCTCTAAATATTATTGAAGTACTCTTTTTTTCTCGTAATACTACATCCCTTATAGACACGAAAACTTAAAGTATATTGAATATTAGTATTTGTCGTGTTATCTATATTTTTGCCCATCAATTAATCGACAGGTTTATTTGTAATTGACAACAGATGAAGTCTTATAGAAAGTCATTCTACCTTAAATAAATAGTTGATGAATGTTTAGATTCATATTACGTGAAATCTTGGAAATAGTTCATCATTGTTACAATAGTACACAATAGTTCAAACTACCGACATTTTTCCAATTTAATTTCACGCGAAGGGTGAAATTAGTTCCAGGATTTTAAGGGTCTGCAAGATAACCCTTATAAACGTTATCGCATAAGTAACAAGGATCTAGCTAATCCTAGCAAATCATTGAACTGTGTTTTGCCGATCCTTTTAGTAATTTGCTAGATGTACTGTTAAAAATATTGGTCATTTATGAGCTGTTTATACTGATACATTTCATTAGTGGTTTTATGATCCGTACTTCAACCATACGTTAACCATGGACGCGTTGTCTATAAGAATAGTGGGATTTGACTATTGGCCTCAGCAAGTAGTCCACACAAGTAATCGTTCGTTGGAAGGGATTTATTACAACATTTATTTTAGTTACTAATTGTTGCTTTTAACTTTTTCGATGTGATGATGTTATGTAATTATTCATTTAATGACCTTATTTTAAATAACGGTGAAACATTTTTTACAATAGATATATATGTAAAGTTCTTGGTACCTTTTTATGAAGCCAAAACATGAAAGTCAGTATTCTTGTTTCACCTTTCAGACAGGATGAAAGAAAATGCATTTCAAAATTTTTTACCCAATAATATTTAAATTTTAAACCCAGAATAAGAGATAATACAAAACATTAATAAAAGTATAATCAGTGATACTTAACATGCGGTTATAGGTTTAATATCTGGACATTTAGCTTTAAAAAATTATTATTAAGTAATTCAGTCTTACATTAAAAACTCAAACATCCACCATAAAGGTTGCTTAAATTTAATTTACAAGTGCCTTTTACTCCTGTTACTAAGAAAATTGAATTCCAAGACTACTTTTACTATTGAATTTAAAGTCTTTTTCGTGTAAAAAATCACAATATTGAAAAGCGTTTCCTAAATTTAATTTATCAAAAGGCTAGCTATCTCCAATTTGAAAATGGTGCGTGTACTTGAGTTAAGTCGCTTAGTATACAATAGAAGGGCACTTCCTCTAATGGGTGTTTCCTGCACTTAGGATGTTATTATTTTAACTCCCTTTACTAAATACAAATTTGATATATAGCATGATGCAGTGTTTTAATCAACAAACAGTTATAGTACTTTCAACTAGTGTTGGATAAATATTACTGCTCAGTCAAAAGTTTTTTTTTTCTCCAAAACTATTATAATCTTTTAATTAAGTTTAGCAGAAATTAATTTAGTTTTAGTGATTAATACATGGAAAAATGTTTTAATTTTTATATTAACACGGCGCTTTGGCAAGAAAATTATTAAAGTATTCAGTTGACAAAGCAGACAATATCTTTACTCAGCGGATATTGGATCCTTAGAGCTTTCAATTAACTCAATTGAGTGAAAGTCTAAGTTAAAAAAACAGAATTTCTTTGAGATCGACGATAAATTTAACTGTGGATTGTAGTTGAATAAAATCTTAAATTATATTAAACTTAAATATTATTCAAATGTTGCAGTTATTTTGTAAATAATTAAAATCATTTGTCTCAATGCTATCGACTTTTTGTTCAATACAACCGATTGGCGTCTAACAGAAAAAATAATTTCCCGTTGTTTATTTTAATTGAAATAACTTACTATCCAACAAAAACATTTTAAAATATTTAAGGGTTTAGTTACATTTATAATGCTTTTAAGTAGGCGAAGGAAAAGAAAAGAGATAACCCCTTTATCTTTGTACTCAACATTTTAATAAATGTTCTCAGCATAAAAAAATTAAATTTATAGATATATTGGAAAGTAAATATAAAATCAAACTGTTAAAATTTACTCTGCCTAAACTTAGGTTTTGGTTGATGTACATATATGTATGTAGTTCGAGTGGAAATAAATATTCTTTTTAGTTATTACTACGATTAATCTTCAAATCGGATGCCTGTAGACTCTGTTTACAACTGTTTTTTGCCAAAGTGTATTTTAACTATCCTTATTTCTTTACTTCATCGATCAACTTCCTTTAACAGATGAATTTACTTCTGCAAAAAAGGTGTAGTGGAAGAAGATTTAAAACACAGTGTAACCAGTTTCAAATACGTTTTTAGATTCTACGAGATTTACCTTCCAATTTCTATGCTAATTTTCAGGACGGTAAAACAACCGAACGAGGTAATGCCTTCACACATTTATTTTCGAGTTGATATTTTTGCCCGATAGTTGACTACAAATAATTCAATTTGATATTTCGTTTGCTAATAAAAAAATAAATCTTGCTAACTTTTTTCAAAACAGTGGTGAAATTGTTCGTGTGAAAACGGTAAATTTGAAAATATGTTAAATTAGGTTAAATATTCATTTGGGACATTTTTCAAATTCCCGATGTCAGTTTCATATCATATGATATTTACTTTTTCCTGAGTCTTTAGACTATGCAATATGGTATTTATCTGTGTAAATTACATAACGAAAATCTGTATTAACAGGCAGTCATATTAAACACCCAGAGTAAAAAAGGCTAGAGTCCTCGTATCAAATAATGCGTTTCATACATGATATTAATGAATTTCACGGTTTCACCACGTGGTGATTGGAAATTATAATTTATGACATAATATATTTATGCTTAATCATAAAAGTAGCACATATCTTACAAAACTATTTCTCAATATTTTGTCTGAAAATCTATAATAATATCTGACAACTATTTACCTAAGACCTATTTGACAACGTATAGATTTTATCAAGAATATATATGAGACTCTAGCTCTAAGTATGTACGTTTTTTTCACGATCAAACCCTTAGCGTGGTTCAATAAGCAGATATCTTGAATTCATTGTTACATAATGATGAAGGCAGTCAATATGAATTCATGTGTCATGTACACAGTCTGTGCTATGCAAACAATCCAAGGCAAAAACTAATTTGTCCAGCTTTTTTCTATAGGTAATACCCCTTAGCTTTTAATATTATTTCAAACGAATCATGGATATTTCACTCCTCTTTTGGCAAAGTTAACCTGACAGAAGCAAAATAGTTTCTAATTATTTTTGAGTAATTAATCACTTGGATGTGAAAATATTAAAATAATTTAAACACTTTCATCTTACAAAAGGGTTTATATTTTCACAAAATAAGCCGTTATAACAATGTAATAAGAATGATTGGCATTATATTATAAGGGAGTTATTTGTAATTACAGTTCAATAGTTTTCCTTCAAATTTTCAAGTTTTTGATTAATTAATTTTTTATTAAGGTAGATTATAATTCTACGTCGAAGCAATTAAAATATATATTGAAATTATAATAAAAATATGTTAAATAAATATAATTTAAGAATTATCTCTGAATGATAAAATGAATAACCTTGACAGGCCACTGTTACTCAAAAGACAACATGTTTCTATCCTCTTAAATTCATCAGGTCTTAAAGAATGTAACTACATTAAACAATATATCATTACATTGTAGCAAATCAAGTGGTTCATTACAATGTTAACACAAGCAATTACAGTTTAAAGTTGCCATACTTATGAGATGGTCAAACATTTAGAATAAGATAACACATTCAGTGAATCAGAGATGTTTTGATTTAACATGTTATTAAATACCACAATGTAATGAACCGTTGACTAATGTAGATGCTCACTTGAAAACATGATTATGTTCTGAAGAACGAAACATATTGCCTTTTCAATTATAGTGACTGGTCAAGTTAATTTATTTTATTATTTTATTTACCAATCCAGGGTCACAATGAATAGATTATCTATGATTATTTTTTGACTGATTATATGTCACTAAAATACTTAATGCAATGCCTATAAAAATAATTGCAGATGGAAGCAACGTTATCTTTTATAGAACATTTATGAATTCTGTTATTTTATCGTTGATTTGGCGACGGCTGCTATTTAAATTCAAACCGTATGTTTAGAGACTAAAATGTGTTTTGTAGAACTTTGAGAGCAAGTTATTCCGTTTAAAAAAAAGTTAGGATTTTTTTTAACTTCTTCTTAAAATTTATCTTCTTCTCTCCCCTCTCAAAAAAGAAGAAAAAAATATAGAGCACGGCTGCCAAATAGCTTCCATTTATACATCACCAGGATTTATATACACTTTTAAGATCTATCATAAAAATATTTCTTTTGAAGAATGTCTTTTATGCAACGAATTATTAGTCAAACCATATTATTATATTTATCTTTTATATAAAAATAACAAAATGTTTATAACCTGATAGTTTTGGGGACGTTATAGGAAGTTGAAAGTTCCATAAGGCATTCACTGTTGGTATAAGGTACCCGATGATACTTAATACGGATTACAAAAATAATAATGAGTTTTGGATTGGATGTTTTATATCTACAGTCAAGTTAAGAAAAAATACGTAAATACGAATTACTGATCTAAATAAATACATTGCAATCAACATATCCTGGAGGAGCGTAAAAAGTGCGTAACTTCTCAATGTATACCCACAGAAATAAACTCCTGTAATCTTAGCTGCTAGGGATATTACGACGATGAAGGGTTGATTGTTACATGGAAAACCTCTTCAAACCTCAGTATAAAATAAACTAACTCGGCCTCCGTAATCCTAGTAAGAAAAGTAAACTTACTTTGTGATACCGAAAATATATACAGTCCTACTGTACTTCCCGACTGCATCCTTAACATTGTCTGTTTTGTTAATTTGGAGAATCTTCTGTGGATAGTATAATCTTTTTACTTTGTTTAAATAATTACAAAATCATTGTGTATGTTTGATGACTTATTATCTTTATCAATTATCTTAATATGCATAAAAGGATCGTTTAAATTTTTTATCTAAAACAGTAAAACAGTTCTGTACGGTATTTATAGAAAAATAAAGTTTAAATTCAAGTGGTAATATTCTTAGTTTTACATACAAGGCCTGTGAACCCTTCTTCCAATCTGGAGCTGTGCCAATGTGGCGTGTCAGGACGTTACTGTACTGCCTACAATCAGCCAATATAATTTTTTGCCATGCTAATGTGTTATGCAAGTAATTCTCTACAGATAATTAATTTGTAAAACCTTGATATTTATTAAAATTTCTACTTTTCCAATTGTTGGTAAATTTGATAAAATAATACATAATTATGAGTTGAACCCAAATTAGTCATAGTTGCATTGAAATATTTGACGAATCAACAATTTATCACATGGTAATAAAATTGAGTTTTTTACTTTTCAAAAGCCACTTTCTGTAATAGTAGACCGGGAGCTGGGAGGTCAAAAATTACGTCATAAGGTGCACATGTAAAAGCTGTGCCATTTTGAAGGGGCAACCTGGGGGGCTTCAAAAATGGGTTTGTGAGCCCTCAATCTGGGGGCTTTCTCTAAGGTGGACAAACTTGAATGTGACTTTTTTGTATTCTCCATAAGGATAACATGGGGATCAAGTTTGCAAGTCTGTTGCAACAGGAATATAAACATTCGATGGTTTTAAGTCAATGTCCAATAAACCTCGACTAGAAGAAGCCTTATGCCAAGTTTTATCATTATATGTTAAAAAATAAGTATGAAATAGGCTTTTATTTTCTCCCCATAAGAATAACATGGAAAAAATGTGTGCAAGTTTACAACCACGGAAATGCAAAAATGGGGGATTTCAGGCTAATATACAATAGTTCTTAACTAAATTAAGCTACATATCAAGTTTCATCAAGATATGTTGAGACATAAGCGAGTTATACGATTTTATTTATTTCCCATAAGGTTAACATAGGACGACGTTTTGGGTTCATCACTCTCAGTATCTCGGTAACCAATGAACATAAAGCAATGATTCAACATACCAAATTGTTTGTTTTTCTAAGCTGAATCCAAAGGTGTAAACTAAAATTTGATAATTTCAATTGTTCTACATGAAAATTGCAAAAAACCCATTTTAATGGGTTATTTTCAAGTTTGTCCACCTTGGAGAAAGCCCCCAGATTGAGGGCTCAAAAACCCATTTTTGGCACCTCCCAGGATGCCTCTTCAAAACGGTATAGCTTTTCCATGTGCACCTCATGACGTAATTTTTGACCTCCCAGCTCCCGGTCTATAGGTGTTAGTGGTTTTTGAGATACCGTTACTTTTATGTCAATTTACGCGTTACTTAATTCGTATAAGGAAAGCCAATTAATTCAAAACTTAACTTTACTTACATTATTGTCATAGGCACTGCTCTTAATACAAGACCTAATTTTAAATGTATTCCTAAATTTTCACCAGAAAATTATATACATAATCACTCTTATCATTTCAAGAAAACAATAAAGTCATAACTTATTTCTTTGGGATTAAAATCTGGAGGTAAATTATGCAGTTAATGCTAGAATTCCTACTAGCCTGGTTAATTCTTGTAATAAATTATACCTATATTTTACATTTATTCTCGTCGGCAGAGGAAAATATTAGTTATCAGAGAGTTTTAGAATCTAGCGTACCAACAAATCAAACATTAACATAAATATTTGATGAATAGGTATTGGTCAAAACGGATATTCCATTATTCCCAAAGTAATAAAATGCTACATGGATTATTCACTTAATTATGAATTCTCATTACAGTCGGATTGAGACTGCTGTATAGTGGATAAACACTGACTATTGTGTTTACGGCAACATTGTTTGCTATAAACAACAATGTAATGAACAGCTTGTTAACTGATTGTTTGACCCCAACTGCCAACGATAAGCCAGGAGATAAGTAACGACTCTAATCTATGTGTGTGTCATGTGTCAACAAAATATTAGGGGCCTATTGTTTAACCCAGAAATACTCTGGGTACATAATTTGTTGTACACTGTGTACTCTCTATTCGTGTGACTCTGCATGGCCAATAATAAAGAAGTACTCTATAAAGATAACGGAGGAGCTTTAAAGATATTTACGCATTTTAAATTCGCTGAGTATGCAGGTCTGCTGCAACAAGGGTATTTATTTACTATAGCAGTTGCCTAGCGTAAAATTCCATGTTTTGTTTCTCTTTTGGACTATCACGCACCTTTCGTTAAATAAATGTAACAGGTAATACCAGGTTTTTTAATACCAATTGAAAAAAAGTTTGTTTTGTTTTTTAATCTATGGATGCTGATTAAAATCTATACTTACTTTTTTATCATTGCTGTTGAGAAACATCTACTTTATAACTCAATGCATAACGTGTGATATCGGATTCAGCTAACCGTCAGCCTTCAAGTGAGTTGACTCTTAATAATGTCAGACAAAATTTTAAGTGACTTATGAGCTTTCACTCATAATTTCGTTTTATTCGAATAATTTTACATTTCTTGAAGGATTTATGTAGTTTGAAGGAAGACCCGAAAATCGTAAAGGTCTTAATTGATTTAGTAGATTATTGGCTTTTATGTGAGTCATAAACTATTATAATAGGTTTCGGTTAAAATTACCAGTCCCTGGAAATTATTGAAGCCCACGTTGAGCTACAAATAAATCAAACGACTACATAGACCGATCAAGGATGGTTCACTTCATTCTCAGACAGCTGGAATGTCCCATGTTTCACTGTGACGGCAGAGCAAGCTTCAGCAGTTGTTTAAGACGGGCCGTGTATATTTATAAGTTGATTGTAAAAAGTTTAATTTTCTTGTAATTAATATTTACTTATATAATTACAAAATAATATAATTATAATTACACTTATAATTACAACAATTCCAATAAGAGATTTAATCAATTTTTTATTGAGTTAACGACTTAAATATCTATTTTAATTTTTATTCATACCAAGGTTTTATTTTTTCAGTAGTTTACTTGATTTTATTATTTTGTTTTTTGGTATGCGTTGAAATCTTTTCGAAGAAAATTCAAACTAGCCTAAGCAGTATGATAATAATATGATACGGGTATCATATTCTATTTCGCTGATATATTCTAATAGTTGAAGTTGACGCTTAGTCAAATCCCAGAAATCGTTTGTTACACAGCTCTTTAACAATAATGAAAAAGTTGGTGTTGCAGCTTTAAGACGAAATCAGATTGGTATTATAATAAAGCTGATTATGGAGCCAGATAACGTTATACCGTCAAAATGAAACATTAAAAAAAATTAATGGAAAAGCTGCTCGTTAAAATATTGTTTTTGTATTTCGTTACAAACTATGAAAAAATATAAGGCTTCACGCATATGCACAGTGAATGCAGTGCGTATGAATATCCACGAAAAAAATTCAACAACAAGATCAATATTTCTTAATATATTAAAAAGCTTCAAATTGTGCAAAAAGGATATAATTTAAAAACAATAGTACAGTTTACTGAAATATACAAATCAGAGGATAACCAGATATCAAACGGATTCCTCTGAGCCTCACACATAACCACTAACATAAATACTATTGTATTTCCTTTGTGAGACTGTTATCGGTCCCATACCTCAGTGTATTTGTGATGCATTTTACAATTTAAACGAGATATTTTCTACACCAATCGTTTATTAACTCTATGGGATATATGAAGTGTTTGCTGTTTCACTTTGTTATAAAAAAGGCGTTAAGATTTTATTTACCATATATACCGTATCATTATATAACGTATTTACGAATCTTTAAAATAAGACTTAGACGTAACATAAATAACATTTTAAAAGTGTTTGTTTTTGCTCCACTTTTTATCATTGCATTGATAAGGAATTAATATTTTGATGTTGAGAGAAATAATCTAAAAATATTCATTGATTCAACCAAAACAATCTGTAAGAGAAATATACACAATTCCTGGGTAAACGTAATTAAAATCCATATTTATAGCCCCTGAGCTGCGATATGACTAATTAACATATAAATACCTTCGTCATACAGCTCCTATGTTGTAACGAACGTTACGGCCGTTTCGGCATTAATATGCCATCTTCAGACTTTGAATTTCAACCAAAAGGTGTCGTTAAGATATAAAAAAGTCACTGCACATCACACACATAACACAAAATTTACATTTACAAAAACAGTAAATGTAATCACATGCTACAGTAAAAACACATGCTCGTGATCGGGGATGTGCGCTACCGCGAAAAAGGCCTGTTTTTGTAAATGTAAATTTTGTGTTATGTGTGTGATGTGCAGTGACTTTTTTATATCTTAACGACACCTTTTGGTTGAAATTCAAAGTCTGAAGATGGCATATTAATGCCGAAACGGCCGTAACGTTCGTTACAACATAGGAGCTGTATGACGAAGGTATTTATATGTTAATTAAACGTAATTGTTTACTGTCGTAATCTACAATTTATGGTCCCATGATTTTTTTCTTTACACCAGAAAAAAATGTAATCAGAACAGCCATCAAAATCTAAATCAATATGCACCAAACATCTGCCGCCAGAATTCTAACAGAATGAACATTAGGAAGCATTAATTGTAACATGCGTCGAAACAAGTCAATTACGTGTTTAGCCAACATGTAAAACTTTAGGGCCTAAGCTTATCAATGTCGAAAACTAAACCATGAGTAATACTGTAGTAATTTTTTTTAATAATAACAAAAAGTACTTTAATTCTACTAACAAAAAACTTACGCATGTAATGCGTTAAAAATTTCTAAAATGTCACCAATATCAAGTTTTTTTCTTTTCTAAATGATGTAATTTGAAACCGATTGATTTGTCATTGAATGAAAACCTATGTATCTCAACTCTTTTATCATTCATTAGGGCAATAAGAACTACATACGGGGTTTTAGTTATGAAATTCAAGCTGGATAGATAGGTGCAAGCTCGAAATAAACTACAATATTTTATATACCCAGGCCCTCTTTGTTTCAATTCTATACTTTTACTGTCCATAAACACGAAATAAAATATATAACTGTACAATATTATATTCATTAAAGTTAGTTGTAGTCGCTTCAGCCGAACTAGACATTATTGGAAGAGATAACAATATGATACAGTTTGATACAATGTTTTGTTTAGAAAAAATCTTCTATTTACATCAGGAAAATAATATTTTAAACTATTTAATTGCAATTTGCAGTAAATCGCTGGCCATCCGTGAGTCTTCCAAGACCGACTAAAAATATCACACATTTTGTAACAAATGAACCTTTTGAAGTGCGGTTTGCGGCATTGAACTCTACTTGATTAGTCCTTTAAAATGATGTGCATATCAACCTATGCTTACATTTAAGATTTTGTACTGACTCCTTGTGGGCCGTCCCCCACTGGGGGCCAAGAGTCAGTAAACACCTCAGAAAGTAGTTCTTTTACATAGGAGTGAATGCACAAAGTTTGATTTCTCAAACCAATTCGGTTCAAAAAATATTTAGCCGTTCCGGGACTTTTCAGCACCCCTGTATATTTCAGTCAGATCTTATTTGAATATTTCTATTTATACTAAAAAAATAATAACACTTGTTTTAAACAATTTTTTTAAAGGTTTTTGTTTTGCGGTTAGGGTAAAAATTTTCGGTACATTTTTTTCGCGTTTAAGAAAAATAATTTAGGCTAACAATAATTGTCTTGATGACAAGGAGGGAAAGGTCCCAAATTTGTTTTCCGATTTTAATTTATATTGTTGCTGATGTTAGAATAGACAAGAGAACAAGCTGTACTATGCTAAACTGTCATCAGGGATTAGATGATAGGTCTTGGAATTAGGTTAGCGTAATGCAATAATGAAAATTGATTACTATATACTAAAAATCCGTATTGGAACTAATATTTGACCATGAACCTTCTAGAAAACTGTATTATGATCAGTGAAGGTAAATAATTCAGTATAATCCATGGTCAATTTTAAGACGTGATTGACTTTCAATTGACGTAATAGTTTCAATAGGTGACAATGATGTTTAATAGGTTCAATAAAACCGATTCTATTCTTTCCGGTTCTTCTTTGCTTACAGGCAGCAAAGATTAAGAGAAGAATCAAAGCACAGAATTAAGATAACTTTGTAATCTTAAGCATAGTATTCCAAAGGGAAAGCACTTTGTCCATGTCTTTAAGACTGATGGTTGTGATTTGGCCCTTAGCCACACGGCCGTAGTCCAAGATGGCGATTGCTCGTTTGTTTGGAGGGATTTATCACAGGTGTTATAATGGGTACTGATATTAAGGGTGAATCCTCCTCATGGGTGGCAATCTAGCCTAGATTGAAAGATAACATTATCTATTGTAAAGGGGTCTTGCTTGTTCTTATTGCAAAGATTCAATTGCTTGTTTTAGATTAATATACCTTGTTTTCTTTTTTTTTTTGTTAATTGATAGCTTTTTCTCGGGAACATATTGCGCGAGCATGTTTTGGTTCGGATAAGTTGGAAGTCCTTGTCTAAAAAAAGTCGGTGTCATCATCTGCAAAAGCTTATTTATTTATTTTTATTATTATATTTCTGAAAAGACTTCTTCATTATGTAGTATTTAATGACATACTGTGAAGACCTCAAGATTTCTTAATATTATGTTGCTTCTGGGATCTGATGAGGGTGACTACAAAAAAGTCATAGTCCTTCTTTTAAGATATGAGAGTAACTGATCATCGAGGTAATTTTACCTTTGTTTTTATAGCCTTTTGGATTTTTTCTGACACCTTAAGTGGATTACTGTTTATGACACAATAGCATTATAGGAGTCCAATTAAAGGTCAAACAAATGGAGACTCGTTTCATACAAAATGAAAATATTTCCGCCGAAAAGAGCCATTTTGTTCCTAAGGTGAAAAATTTAGATTTTTTTACTTATTTTGCTTTTACATGTTAAAATCTAGATGTAATCAGTTTATATTATAAAATTTAGTTATTTATAATAAAGTTTATTTATAAAATTTATTCTTCAATCATTTATAAAAATAAAATGACTTTTGAACAATTAAAATACATAAAAATATAATTACACTAAGAATGATAACCTTAAGTCTCCTGAAACTCTATATTTTTAAGAGAAAAAAATGAGCTGCATAGCATGTACAATTTAATAAGGAATAAACACCTGGCTAGACTAGATAGATGATATCAAATCCTTTTAGCTTTGTTAAACCTGATGGATGTTGATATTATCTTTTATAGCATCAGAAACCACTCGTGTTAGATAGACTTAATCATATCATTTCGTCCTAAGGTGAGCTCAGCATCACTTATGACTAATGACTCATTCAAAAGAGTCATTTACAGATAGCCATGTTTCGTCCTTTGCAGTGATTGCAGTCAATACAGTTGTATGAATCATTTGTCAAGGCATCATATGAAAAGTAATAATTTAGATCATCCTCAGCTCAGACTTTAAAAGCATTTATTGAGAAATTAATTAACTGAAATTGATTCTTATACTTATCTAACGTTTTCAATCAAAGCAATATTGCTTATTTATGCTGTGTTGGATAATTATCGAGCTCATATAAATAGAAGCGTGACAATATTGTTCGTCCAAATATATTTTACAACAAAATTTTGAAATGACCATGAAAAAAAATATTCTGCGTTAATATTACGAATTTTGAAGGGTTGTCGGGGACATAAATTGGTAAAGCAATAAGGTATAAAAGACCAATATTGCATTGCATAAGTATTAAATTAGTATTTACGACATCTGAACTATTTACTAAGCTGAGGATGTTCGTGATAACTTTTCTGATAGTTCTAAACGAATTTTAAAAAATTAAGTACTAGAAATGTATAAGAGCTTGGTGTAAATTTTTGAAGAAAATTTATGAATACCAGACTTAAGGGAAGAGACTTAGGACCTTAAAGCTTTTCAATTGTCTATAAGAGTTAACGTTTTGGTATAAATCAGTTAAAACAGCTGATTGTAGGAGTCAAAAATGTGTTCTGCTTGGTGAAACAATGTTTCTTCTTAAAAAATAAATATATTCGTATTGGGACTACAACCATTAAAAATGTATGTACTTAAAAGCTACAGGTCAGTTCACATTCACTAGTAAATAGCAAATATTTTAACATATACTATTTGAACACCGTTGGCTTCGTTAATGTTAAATGTCGAAATATTGAACATTCTTTCACTATATAGGATATTATAGGTAGAATTCCGAAACCACCCAAAAACCTTTAAATATGCGGGAAGATTAATTCAGTTCAATAGTAGTTGATAGTGGCGAGACGCCGAAAGCGCTCTGGCAAATTACAAAATCAGTGCTGCCCGACGGTCCACGGCTCATCCACGTCATAATGTGTCATCGGCGCACGAACTTCCACATCTTCATTTCATTACAGGTAAATGTGTAGGTAAGTATGTAGAGCTTCATTACATTCTTTGGCACAATGTAAACTCGAAGTAAGCGATCACGTGTCAAACTTGACTTGCAACTTTGATAACTATTCGCGTTCTAGCATACTTTGGGGATGTTGGTCGGAAAATTACTGTCTACAGTATATTTTGCTAAGAAATTTTTTTTCTGCAGAAATCCTCTTGCCTTGATTACCCATCAGATCGAATCCTCTTGCATCAATATTTTCATATCCAAATAAGAATAACATCTTTTATAATTGAAAAGTAGGAAACCAAAACCAGTATTGGATGATATTTTTCTATCTATAATATCAGTTAACAGACCTATTTGTTGAATGGTTACTATACCTTATACTGCAATATTGATCAAAATTTGTCTGAAATGATGTTCTTGTTGTGTTTGATAATGTAAAATACATTGCAATTGATCATGATCAAAAGGTCTGACAAGTTTGTTTTCAAAGAAAGTATTACATACCAATTAATTATAAAACCAGATTTTTCTTTAACATAGGAAGAGAACATTTATATTTTATTGTTGACTTCATGTGAACAAAACATTTCATACTTTATGATAGTAAATAATTATAATTGTTTCCACTAAATAAAAATACTATTGTAATGTTAAAAACGATGGAATTTTATTTTTTCCTCCTTTAATAACTAACGTACTAATTTAGAGGAGCCATCGAATTTGTTTCTGCAATGATTTTACCACCATAGAGTAAACATTTATTTTTTATTCATATTGAGGTCAAGAGGTAAATGGTAAATACATTTTATCTATTAAATTCATAGAAATGTTTACTGAATGGAAAATAATTTCATAAACCAACTAATTCAATCTTTAACTTGTCTTTAATTCATTCTTTTACCATTACTTAACATCGATTCTGGATGTAAAATCATGAATAAATTTAATCCATTCTCCTTACGCTAAGTAAGCACTCGTAGTTGAGTTTTGTTTCTTCTACGCTTGCTGTAACTGGAACTCTGAAATCTGAGTTCGCTGTAGTACAGTGACAGCTGAAACAACGCCACACTGGCTGAATTCTGCTGTTAGTCTTTACCTGAAGAGACGAAACACGTCGACGCATGACACGGACGGAGAAATCCGAGAAGTGTCTGAAGAGATGGACTAGATGTTAGTCGCATCGATGTTATTAAAACATGTTAAAGAATAACATCGATGCGACTAACATCTAGTCCATCTCTTCAGACACTTCTCGGATTTCTCCGATCGTCTCATGCGTCGACGTGTTTCGTCTCATCAAGTACAGACAGACAGCAGATTTCAGCTGTCACTGTACTGGAGCGAACTAAGATTTCAGGGTTCAAGTTGTGGCAAGCGTAGGAGAAAAAAAATCAACTATGAATTCAGTTCTTGCCAATAACATCGATGCGACCAACATCTAGCCAATCTTTTCAGAAGTAAACATATTGTAATATGTGGTTCTGAAACACTTCGGAACACAAGGCAACGAAGTAAAATGGTGTTAAACTTACAGCTTTCTTAATTTGTTTCAATCTTACCTAATTCGACAGCATCAGACTTAGAAATCTGTCATTTCTGAGATGTTTTGTTGTTCCCACTTAGCTTAATCTAACAAACAACCTCTTCTTCTTACAATCTTTCAAGCTGCTTTTAGATTTATGCCAGTGACTCAAGCTCTATTCGAGATCAAACGAAAACAACAAATGCAATATTAATGCTTAATAATATTGTTTTGTCAAAACGGTAGGAACGACAAATATAAATTATATTTTTATTAGGTTTTGTGATGATTACAGTGTTTCCCGAAGACCCAGTGCGTGTAATGATTGCTGCTCAAAACATTTCATTAATCAGAGCCAAATATACTTCACTTAAATACTGTATTAATTTCTCTATTTCTGGCCTCACTACCATTTTAGCCGTCAAATTAAAATATTATATCAGTTTATATTGCCGCAGGAAAATACCATTGAAAGTATTTTATTTCTTTTATTGTGAATACAAACAACAGAAAACTAATGGAAGTATCCGAGATCAATGTGTTTGTGCCACTACGATCCAAGGAAAAACAATTATTGAATGAAATATTCGTTGGAAGACCTTATGAATATTACCAAAAGTAAATCGAAGTTGAAAAGACTTTAACAATCAAAACCTCAGATTTTGTCCAACTTCGTTTGCCAAACTGGGAATTTTCGCCAAAACATTAGGTTTAATAGGCATAAAACCCATCTCCTCGTGAACGGTCTTTAACTAACTCTTGGTTTACGAGTCAACATGCGCTGATAGTACCACCATTGATTATATAACATAATCAATGGTACCACTAACAACATTTTAGCTGACAGTAAAGGCTAACACATTTAACTAACTAATTGGTTTACAAGTCAACATGCGCTGATAGTACCACCATTGATTATATAACATAATCAATGGTACCACTAACAATATTTTAGCTGACAATAAAGGCTAACACATTTAACTAACTAATTGTTTTACAAGTCAACATGCGCTGATAGTACCACCATTGATTATATAACATAATCAATGGTACCACTAACAATATTTTAGCTGACAGTAAAGGCCAACACATTTAACTAACTAATTGGTTTACAAGTCAACATGCGCTGATAGTACCACCATTGATTATGTAACATAATCAATGGAACCACTAACAATATTTTAGCTGACAGTAAAGGCTAACACATTTAACTAACTAATTGGTTTACAAGTCAACATGCGCTGATAGTACCACTATTGATTATATAACAGAATCAATAGTACCACTAACAATATTTTAGCTGACAGTAAGGGCTAACACATTTAACTAACTCATTGGTTTACGAGTCAGCATGCTCTGACAATACCACGAACTACATTTTGGCTGCAGAACTATAAAATAATGAACTATTCGATAATACAAGCTAAATTATTGTATCTACACTCTTTCCTAGAGTAACAGGCAGATAATTTAGCTTGTAAAACCTACTACACTATGCTGACGGCTTTGACTTTGGTCTTTCGACTTTTGCCCTTTGGCTTTTGTCTTTTGACTTTTGTCTTTGCATTTTCAACATCCATTCGATGACGTTACAATATGTTAAGTAGTTTTACATTAAAGGCTTACACATTTAATTAACTCATTGGTTTACAAGTCAACATGCACTGACAATAGCACGAACAATATTTTGACTGCGAAACTATAAAATAATGAACTATTCGATGATTTTACAATATTTTGTTTAGTTTGACATACGTAACATTAAAATAGAATTGTTGATGGTACATATCAACTAAACGTCCTTAGCATGCTAGGTAGTTTTATAATGCTAAAGCGTGCTAGACGTGTACTAGTCTCCATGTTTTGACAACAGTTTTTACTCGATTAAAATTCATTATGGCGTACTCTTAATTTTGTAATACTTTTTTTAAATATTTATGGAAATGTAAGAAGACAAATAATATACTCAAATGTGTTTTTACAAAAAACGTTTTGATTATTTTACTAAAATATTCTATTATTATATTTTAATCAGTGAAGCTGAATCAAAAGAAACAAAACAACTTATGTTGTTAATATTTGTTTTTATTTCCTCCGTGCAGCTCCAATTTACAAGGAAGAAAACAAGGCAGCGTTGATTGTTTCACACACGCGCAACATCAAATATACAGGAGCCTCTGTGTAACCTCCACACGTCCAATTTTCATTCTTTGTGAGAATATTTTTTCCCTTGGATTTTGCATGTATACAAATATGAAAATATTCCTGTATAAATATGTCTATTGTGTATATAAAAGCTACTTTAGTTACATTACTTCAAAATCCTTGCTTGATTCCATATCTTGTATTTTAAGTGAGTAAGTTACCTAACGCTGGCTGACGACCATGTTTAGTAATATTGTTGTTTTACTAAGATAAGCTTATTGAGGTAAAAGCCTTGAATGAAATAATAGGTTATATGAAATTAAATTAAAAACCCATCTTTAATCAACCATTCTATTTTTATGTTACAGGTTCAACACATGGTACCAACAAGTCAACATGTTAAAACACCTTATACACTTCAAGGAAACATATGTTGTATCTGTACTATACGTAAAGGAAAAGGGGTTTTTATCGGACAGCACATCTCCAAAACTATAAGATCCAGAAAGCTGAAACGTAGCATATGTACTACCCTTGGATTCTAAGTGTGTACTAAGAAACAATTTTACAAAACTCCCTAAGGTTAAGGCCCTGCGGTACTTCAAAATTTCAATGTTAAAGTATAGGGAAGCTCATTAAGTTGTCTTGGCAACCTTAAGAAAATGTGACAAATTAAATCCCAAAACCAAGTCTTTCTGTTTTCTACGAGTGAGACCGTAGTGAAAGAAGAATAAATTTCTCGGCGCCGAGATTAAGGACGGGCTCAGGTATTGTAAGTTCTCGATCCCTTCGGTAAACAATTTTACACATTAACAAGTGACTCAAATGAGTCATCCAAGTTTTGTAAGTCATAGGTGTTGTCTTTGTAGATATTCGCTACCATCTATTTATCTAGACTGCTTTATAATTAGGTAGTAGTAATACATTTTGAGTAATGCTTTTTTTCTATGTTATATGTAGTTTGTGGTCTTGTATATGGACAGCAAAAAAGGCATATAACAGTATTTTTACAACAAAAATATGAAAGATTATAATAGGGCTCTTGACTGACGCATGGCCTTTCATAATGAAAACGACCTTGACTCTGGTCACAGGCCACCCTCAGGGATAACAGCTGTTTTTATTTGTGCCACCACAGGGAAAACAAATTTACACGATGTCGCGTAGCTCCCTGGAAAACTTGATAACCAACGAGCAAATGAGTTTTTCATTTAAATCTTGTCATACCTATTCTAAAAATGTTTAGCTTGACATTAAACGTGATTTTGTAGGAAAATTCTAATTAAGAAAAATAAAGCATAATTTAAAAACCTTTTTAAGACATTTCCGTAGTAGCCATGATATTTATTAATCAATTTATCTCTAATAGAAATAAACCATTTAGTATAAAAACACTAAATACATTGGACTGTATGATTATGTTATCAATGAGGGGGGAAATTAACATCCTTAAAAGACATTTTCTGGCAAAATAAAGTAAGTTTAGAACAGCAATTTTGTTTTCTTTAAATAATGTTGTCAAATCTGTTGAACTGTCTCATCTACCAGAGGAGGATATGGCGAGAAACAATCTTTTGAGTTCATGTTCATGTTCATTTTCATAAACTGTCAATTCTTCTAAAATCCTTCTTACTTTTAATAAAATTAATACAAAAAAATTTTAGATCAATTAAGTTAACAGAGGAAGACTGGCGATACTGAAATCATATTGAACTGAGTTCAGTTCCAAACTTGGTTAATTATTCGCCTTAGATTACCCTTAACTTCTCCCTCTGTACCAAGAGTTACTCTATTTGCTGGTTTTGATATTAGCTCTGTATGTTGAGCATAGGTGTTTCTGATTAAGAATGGAAATTATGGTTCACAAGAAAGTACATTTTAGAGCGAATATGTATACATCTCTGCTACCATTGCAGTCAATTTAAACTAAAGCAGTGTAAACTATTCATTGTCAATACATGAGCCATGATCTTATATAAAAAAGCAATTTACGTCATGTACGCTATGGATGACAATTTGGTATGGTCAATGATGAAACTAAATACTGGTGTCAGAATTACATAAAATAACATTTAGAATATTTAGCTTTGACATACCTAGAACAGCCGGATATTGTGTTGAAAATGATCGCCGTGGGATGTAGGATAAACAACCCAACATCCGGACAGGAAACAGACTTGCCGCACCTGGCTTTCCTACTTTTGTCATTACTACTTATCACAAATATTATATTACGTTGAGGTTTGAACATTGTTTGGATTTGCACCTACAAATATTATATCCAAATTTAGGGAGGCCAAATTGTCTAGAGGAACTATCATTGAACGTTACGATTATAACTATTTTGCCTAGAAAGTATATTTTTATCGTTATAAATTACATTGGACTAAAATCAATCATAGATTTCACGTAAAGGTACGTGATCACTATCGCAACGAAGAACTACTAATACAATTTTCCGAGTATTGGTTCTTTGATGCTGCATTGAATAAAATAACAGCCTGAAATTGATTGATCAACTCAATAATAAATAGATTAAGATATTCTCACTTAAACTTTCCGTCGGCACTCAGTGTTTGTAGTTGAAAATGGCGACAGCCAAAACGCGCGATCTAGTGAGTTTCAGTCATTGCGAGCAGACGAAAATTCAAGGGATGATATTATTCTCGATTTATCCAGTGCCACACGAATATCGCCAAGTACCATATCTTCAAGTAACTAATTACTGTTTAAATTAATATTACGTAAAGGCGTAAAAGATATATTATTGATTGTATTTTTTTAGATTTAGTCGGAAAGCTTTACTGCAAATATTTAAAAATCGAAAAAATTTAGCAATATACGAGTAATTTCATTATTTTAAATATAAAAGTTGAGTTGGCCTATGTTATTGGTAAGGTTTAATTTATTTTATATAATATTAGATCAGCAATTATTTTCCTAATACAGTGTCTGTTCATACAGTGATATACATATATACACATACATACAATGTATCCTCCTAGGTCCATATGACGCGACGGTTGAATCTGTGCATGAAACGTTCAAAGCCATTTTGTTTTTGTTTTTTTTTTGGTTCTGCTGCTGTATAAGAAAAATATTGATGCAAAATAAAATCGAAAATGAAACCCACAACGCAATGGGACCATAGCCCCGGGAAGACTCCAAGCTCTGTTTTTTTCTTGCTTTCGGGGCTTGTCAGGCTACTTCTCAATTATTTAAGTACGTGAAGCCCAATAAAGAAAAAAATAAAACTCTGGTTTGATAAAATATCACTCATGGTGTCACCAAAATTCCTGAAATGTATAATTATTACATTATTATAATTTTTGCCCTTTTATATTCTGATTCACGTAAAAAGAGTAAAAAACGTTTCAACTTTTCCGTTACTCCATATGTGTAAGCCTTTCAGTTAAAAAAAAGTGAGAAGAAAGAAGGATTTAGGAATAAATAAGTAGTTTATATTCATTACATTTTTTGCGTGTGATAAAAATGAAACCATTTAAAAATTATATATTTGAAAATATTTGTATTTTCTTCTAAGAATAATTAATTATGCTCAAACAATGATGAAAACACTTATGAAACGTAACAATTATTTTAAGGAAATAACGTGTTTTGTCTGAGGTAATGTATACTTGAATGCTTTTTGACACGATCGTTTGTTTGCCTTTCTTTTATTGTTACTCTTCTACCGAAAATCTGACATTTGTAAAATTATTAAACACTATCTTTAAGTAGTTTAAATTCTACATGGTTGTCATTTCCATGTAACCATGTGGTATTAAGGTAATAATAAAATATATTTAATAATTAAAAATAAAGTAATAAACGATTAAAAAATTTACTAATCATTTTACAAACATTTTCAATTAAAATTTAAATACTTGCTTGTTTTTTTATTATGAAAGAGAAAAACTTGTTGTGTCTACTTGAATGTGTTCAGTTTAATATTATATTATTGTTTGGTAAAACAATCAGCTGTTTCTTCATGTATTTGATCAATGTTTGGGGGAAAATATTTTAAACTGTTGATTGAGGCAAAGATTACTTTAGTTTAATGGAAATCTAAAACAATGTCTAATTTTATCAACTTTATCTATGGAAAGCATTATTATTTTCTGCGTTGCACGGATTTATTTATTAATTTAAATGCAAATTTGGGAGCCACCTCTAATTGGAAAAAACATAGATTTTTGGTTAATTTATCTCACCCAAAAATATGCTATAAAACGTGAGCAACAGTTAAAATAAGATAGAAATCACCTATAATATTTATTATATTGCAATCTTAATTCCCAGCGTGTTTGCACGAATAAACATGTTTGGCCCCAAAAAGGCGAATAATTATTAATTATATCGGGTGTTCAAAAAGTCCCGGATCGGCTTCGTAATTTTTTAAATATTAAATATTTACCCACGAAACTTGTAAAATATCTCTTGGACACAAAATACTATTTTAGCACGTATTCAGTGACCCCGTGACCCCCTATCACCTCAGGGGGACGGCCCACTAGGAGTCAGATGAAAATTTTAAATGTAAGCATAGGTTGATATGTACATCAAATTAAACCTCTTTTTGAATAGAGTACAATGTCGCAAATCCGAGCTCAATCGGATCACCCAATCCAAAATAGCGGCCCTTTAAACTTTTCTCAACTGACATTTTTAACCTCCTTAAATTTTGATTTCAGACGATCTAAGCGTCCATAATTCTGCTTATAACCACCAATAATCAGAGCTAATTTTACTATAATTCTTCATGACAGAAGAACTTATTAATTTTATTTAAGAATAATAAAAGGCTCAGTTCTGCAAAATATACCACTTCAATACACTTAATTAGACTTGGGATGTTTCGATTTGAAATTCAATTTTTGTATATTAAAAAAGATTTCGTGTATCAAAATTACTGCTGTTCTATTTTTTTCTTTTTCCTTATCGACCCAACTCCAGAGTGAAAACAGTTAATTTCATTTTTGAGATTTGCGGTTTATTAATAACTATCCAAAGTTGACGGCTAGTCCGTCAAGACTTGTATTCTCGTTTTAAAATCAATATTTGTGTTTTATTTGGTCAAAATAACATCCGATTTGGATTGTCTACAAAATTTCTACTATCTTTTTCATGATAATATAACGAGAATCTGTTTAACGCTATTTGAGGAGCTATACCCACCTGCAAACTTGTGGCGTTTGAGCAAAAAGCAATTCCTGGATATTCTTGTTAATATTTTATTTTATTACTTTCTGTTAAGTAAATCCTCAATTGTTCATTATACCTTAGGCCAAAAGGCCTGTGGCGCAACCTAAAATAGCTTGGTACCATAGCGGCAATAAGTCACTTAGGGTAGCCAGAAAGGGCACTCCTGATAGAACAAGAGTTGCCCGTGGATGGTATAGAACTAGCTGTATTCGACATACTGGGCCAACGCTTTACCTCGCAGCTACCGCCTCGGTAAACCATCCTGAACACCGAAATACTATCATAATATCCTGCTGTTTGTCTTTTATCAAACTGCACAAATTTCACAAATACAAAACACGAAAGACAAAATTGACTTTTTTCCGCACTTTCTATGTTTGGACGCTTTTTACTCCTTGTAATGCGTGAGTAAAATAATAATTTGTCTCCGAGTGGGTGTAAAGTGGTCTCCCGGTGGGAGACACAGTAAACCTGTAAGAATAACATTGAAATCAATGTTTTATCAAATCAGAGCGTCTTCAAATTTTCACGCAGACATGAAAATATTTTGCAGCTCATCGAATGCAGGCGCTAACAGCTGACAAAGTGACAGGAATAAATAAATAAGAATAACATCAACGACAATCAGCTGTGAGAACGTAGAGAATTAAGTATGTAAGAACGTTGCAACACTCAGCTTATTTCTGTGCATGAATGATTGCAGCTTCTCAGATGCAGGTCCTAATTACACATCGAAACAAAATATATATAGTTTGTAAATCACTAAGTCAATGAAATAGATGTTAAAAGATTTTAAATTTATCATTACAAATGGAGGGAGTATGTTGTGTGTTTTTCGAGAGCAAATCACATAGTCTCCCTCGTGAGACAATACTGTACTTTTTCACTCAATAGACAAATAACATATGCTGTTGTTCTCTCCGCATTACATATCCTAAATTAGACCGTAAAAATCTACTTTATATTGTTTCAACATTCCAACCAGACACTCATTGAACTTAGTTTTGAAGGAGAGCAGCCACCTAAGAACAAACACATATTCACATCATGAGCAGACGTTTAGCCTCAAACCTCGGCATTGTTTCCGTGAACAATTCATAATATATGGGTCTACATAGTAGGCGAACTGTATATTTGTCTGTAGTGCTTTTGTTGCTGAGTGAACTACATTTTCGTCACTCTCAATTTTTTTGGTCTGACAGTTTGTATGAACGAAAAATGATTTGCATGACTAATTAAGCAGTAGTAAAGTGCTTAAACATTTTTAGATGATTTAACAATAAATATAATGCATAGACCCAACCTGTCATCCTCAATCGTCTAAATAATTCAATACAAAATCTATTTAGATTTTATAAATTTTTTATATTAAGAGTTAATAGGACCTCTTTGAACAGACGTATTAAACACAAATTAGCAGTAACAGTAATTGGAACGAGTACATGTAAATACCTGCAAAAAATGTAGAACACTCGTCGTAATTCTAATTTGAGATCCATCATAGGATTTTGTGATAAAAACTAATTTCCAGTCAGAACTCGTTCCGGGCTCAATATAATCCATGTCGTCAACCACCCAGTCTCATCTTGCTAAAATATTTCAGAGTATTCGTTCAGTAACTTACTTTCACAATATTTCATTACCTATGTTTTGCGTTTTATTTATTTCAAATGCCTCTTTAGTGAATAAGGATTTTTTTTTATTAAATTCCAGCCATACTTACACTGATATTTCAGCAGAGACCAGATTGAGTTTGCTTTAATCAACAATTAATTGAAGCCTCATCAACAAAAGTCTTTTCATTTTTAGGAATCTGAACTTGACACGGTGTAATTGTTATTAATTGATATATAAATTTTTATTTTTATATATTTTTGCTTTTTCATGGTACATTATGCATTTTTTACCATATTTATACTAAAATAAAATTTTCTTGCCTCTTTTGTAAAATGTTTGTTGTGTTTTTTAAAATAAATTGTGTTTTTTCAATAATTGTTATCCTTACTTATGATTGGAATACCTCATTTATTTATAACCAAAGGCATGGTGAATGTAGAAAAAACAATTTAATAACAACATTGAATTCTAAGAAACACCGGTTATTGTTCCTAAAGATGGCTAACATTAAGCTATTATACACTCAAATTGCTATGAAAGATATTGTTTTGTATAAGACATTAAATCAATTTTTAATATACTGGTTATATTCATGAGACTCAATAGCGGTATGATTGTTATACAACTGCTCCAAGTTGCAAGAAGCAATCTCACGTGCCTGGAAGAAACTTCAAATTGCTAGGACACATAAGGACAATTCATCTCCAATATTGTTGGTGACGGCATTTTTTTTTTGCATTTTACAAACTATTAACCATCGTCACCTTGGTGATGGTGATGTACAAAATAATTTTGTTTGGTTATTTTATATTGTTAGCTTTTAGTTCGAACACAAAGTTAAGTTACTTTTAAATATTTCTTTTTGCTTCTACTCGATGTGCTATTACCTCCTGATTTTATTGATTTTACATACTCCATAAAATTAAAGGCTAAAATAATATTTCTAAGTCTTGTTTCCGGATAATTTGAGGGTTTTAACAAAACCATAAATCTTAAATTCAGAAATAAATAAAGTATTAATGTTTCGATTGAGTATCTGTAAGGCTAATAGACTCAACTTCAATTTTTTTTTTACAATTAGAAGACACGTACATTGACATTCAGTAGGTAATATAATTTGGTATTACACTCATTGATACTTTTTTAATGTTATCTCAGCAACTACATTTCATACACCATAACTAACACCTGACTTAATCATTTTAATCGTTTAGGCCCTACTTTTTTAATTTACGTTCAATGTATTTTATACTATAATTCTATTTTAATATTATTTTCAATAATTATCCATTCTCCTTATAGTTTTAGTTTCAAATAATTAATCATTGTGGAGCATATTATTTATTTTAAATTCAAGATTTCAAATTCAAGAAAGTAAAAACAACTGCAGAAATGAATATTGCGCCGCCGAATGATAACGTCATTTTGCAGAGAAAAAGTGTAACCGGAAATATACTCTTGTTTCATATTGATATGGTAACTTTATAAATGGTAATTTTATACCATTGTTGAATACTCTTGTGCCTACAATACCACTACCCGCACCCGCTACATCATTAAAACCCCGTTTTCAACCTTAAAAATTAAGCTGTAAAATTTTGTTCAGTTAAATCTATCAATATCTACTCATAAAATACTGAACAAACTGTTTTTTTCAAAAACCTTTGGGATCAATGGGTACTTTGGTATTATATGGAGGCCACTGTTTTTAGAGAGATGTTTTGCTGGACACCAAAAATCTCTACATCATTGGGAAGAACGTACTTTAATCGACTTAATGTCCAAATTTGACTTAATTATGATGAACGGTTTTGGTGTTCTGCCTCCCAGAAGGCAGCGAAGCGCTGCGGCGGCTATGTTATGTTAGGTTATCATAAATATGTTAACAGGACTTTCCTCTCTATGTTACGAATCAAACGATAGCAGATGAGTCATACTTTCGCCCGCCAAATCCCCTCCAAGTAGGCCCAGGTCTGGTCGTTGACCGGAGCGCGCGCATCACCTGTCAACGGATTATAACGGGCGAAAGTATGACTCATTTGCTATCATTTGATTCGTAACGAAATGCAGAAGGTTCTAATAACATATTTATGATAACCTAGCTTAAAATAACCGCCGCAGCGCGCTGTAAGAGGGTGGCCTCCGTATAATACCAAAGTACCGATCTATGTTTAGCAGTAGATAACATAATAAAGAACAGACACCAACCACACGGCTGAGATAACATAAATGAAACAAAAATTTATGTTTGAGATAAAAAATTATTTCTCTCTAGACTAGGGCCATTCAATTCTAAATACTACCATCTAAAGTTGGAGATAGGGTTCAACATTCAATTCTGTTCAAAAAGCTTTTATTCATTAAATATCTTGTATGTTACAAAAGTCCCATGTGCCTCAGAGGGCACGCGCGGGACGAACCTTTATTTCAGTTTTAACTGAAAAAGTGCTTAAGTGAAAGTAATCGAAAAAAACTATATGATATCTTGAGTTCCTACTTTAAAGCCTTATAACAACGTGGAAATAATATGAATAAAAATGATTTGGTGTTAAAGTAAAATAGATTGATGGCAATATCTATTGAAAAATCAAACTGTATTCTATAATTCTTTGGTCAGCTGAATCATAAATTGGCATTGACTTTTTTACTATTTTCCACGATGTAAACAATCATAAAATATTGTTATCAAGATAAAAATGATGTCTCAACTCAGGACCAACTAGGTTAATACATTACGAGTTCAGGTTTACTGCTTGCTTATAAAATAAAATCATTATTTCGTGAAATTGTAGTGAAAATTCTTCTTTTGGTTTACACTCTTAAGTTTTTTTACAATAACCTTTTGGTACATACAATTGATGGTACCTACAATCATAATAAAAAATATGAATAAATAAGGGGTTTTGTTTAAAAATTTTCTTATTAATAATTGGTGGTCTCTAACCTGCAGGGCTTATATTTATTGGCAACCTGTTATCTAAAGACAAGATACATATCTATATTCTATATACTTATTTAACACGCTAGGGGTTTTTTGTGATCATTACTCCTCATAAACTACTGGGCCGATTTTAATAATGTAGGTGTCGTTGGAAAGTGCTTAGCGTGCAGTTTTGCGGCAAATAAAATTTATGAAGATTGGACTGAAGGGAACGGCCCTAGATGTTCTTGAAGTTTTGTATTTTTCCATAAGATTTAACATGGGAATATAAATTTCAATAAAACAGCTGAATAGAGTAAACAAAATTTTTAGGCAAAACCATGTGTTATTATTGGAGTTGAAACTATTGAATACATATACTGATACAGACTTAAAGCATTAATTTAAAAATTAGTAGATTTAGTAAGCCATTTTAGTTCAGGTTAAGATTAAGAAGGGTTATAATTTATTAATATAGCAATTTTTACGAAAATAACGTAAAATCTATGAAAATAACTGTCATTTTGACAAGAGGTTGGCGGCCTCTTTTTACCTTTCCTTTGCCCGCCCACATAGACTATTGATCTGTGCGTGGACGTTATCAAGCAAAGGCAAGGAGTGAGCCGGTACATTACAAGGATGAACAGTACTGCTAAAAGTATGCGACAAGCTCGAGCCGCGAAGCTGCGACCTCAGTGGTCATTTTGGGCAGTTTAGCTTGACAAAATATAAAGATTCAGACTAGCAAACTTTCAATTAATACATTGTTTATTTTAATCTTTCTGACTGGAAAGACAAGAATTTGGACTGATTTTGTCCCGGGAAAGCCGGCTTCCTTAGATAAGGGGACAATAGATTGCCTTATCTCACGTTAATGAATGTTAGTTTGATTCGCCGATTTAGTTTTGAACTTCCTTTCGGCTAAGCACACATTATATCGACTAGTAGTCCCTTGTGCTCGATTATGGAAGGTTAGTGTTGACATTTTCATTTGTTGTTGCTGTTATAATGTATCACAAGAGTCATATAAATGTTATTAAGTATTTCCACTCAAAATTAGTTAAAAATTGTGTTTTTAACGTCATTATTTAGGTTTATCCACTCGTATCCACTAAAAGTAAATGTTAAAATTTTTTTTGAACTTAAAAATTGCATTCATGCATAACTTAGCTGCCGTCACCTGCCCATTTTAAAATTAGACCGTGTTTTCAAAATAATGTCCATCTCGAAAAGAGAACTGTATGAGATATGGCGTGATGAAAGGAGGAATGTAGAAAAGAATAATGCAGTAATTATTCATGTGAACGAAAAATTAAAAGGAATTAAAAATTAAATAAAAGATTTTGATGCGGAAGTTCTTAAAATTGCAGATAATTTCCTAAGTCATCTGCGATGGAAATTTTTTTTTCTTTCAATCAGTACCCTTTTTGAATTTTAAGAACTTCATCCGCATCAAAGTGCGACGCCTCGTGGCCACAGTTCCGAGGCCGCAATGCGCTACCAACTGCTCCACCGACTCACTAATATTTACTTCCTCATTAGTTATTTAAAAACAACCCATTTAAAAACAAGTGTGTGGTAATAACAAACTTGCCGTCTATTTCCAAATAACTGTTTGTTTTCTTATATTATGTTGCCTGTAATAATTATTTATTTTTACTAATAATTTATGTTTGGCAAAGGCGACTTGGTAAATTCCATTGATATACTACAATTTTCTTGGAGTTTACGGTGATAGTTAATATGAAGTTTGTTAGTGAACAATGATCTAAAAATTGAAATATGTTGTTGCCGTATTAAGGCGCTGGATCAAGTTGATTGAATATCAACTCTCTTGAATATCACATCTGTAAGATTTTTGCTAAACTATTTTTATTTAGTTTAGCTGCGATGTGTTAGTTGTAGTTATGTAGAAAATGTATATTATTAAATAATACATTTTTAATAATATAAAAAAATAATAATAAATTTTTAAAATTTATAATAAATAATTTATTATAAATTTATAATAATTATAATTATTATACATAATAGTAATTATTATTATTATTATTATAATTTATGATAAAATAACAATAAATGTTTAAATAATATTATTTTTAATAATATATATTATTTTTGTCCTAAGTGAAGTTCTGTGGTTGTAGTGACGATGTTCCATATCAACTTGAACTATCTGCAATTTAACTTATATCAAATCATCACCTGAAAGATGATAGAGTATTCATAAGAAATATTGTTTATAAAGACTTTTAGTAATCTCAGTATTACTGGAAGTGACCTTGAAGTTTAAAACAAATCAATAATAAAATATTTCTAGAATACTGTACCATAATTATTTTCATTTTGGAGTCAACACATGACAATTGCTCGATTCCGAGCAACGGGTTTATTAATTGGATTTAAAACGCCATTACTATTAAATATCGCTTATGAATTATTTAACTAAATGATTAGTATCATGGTCATTCGTCAGTTTAGCCATTTGCAGATTAAACAGAGAAAATTACCGAAAACTAATCAACACGGCGATGTTCCTATCTCTCGGTTTATCTGTGGGACGAACATTTTCTAATTATCATTTCACAGCGTAGCCTGAAAATTTAATTAAAATTCACTATACATTTCAATCATAGTGTCCATGGATATTTTAGTTCCCTAATTTTTCTTTACAAAGATTATAGTCAACCAAAGAAAAGTAAGTGATTTAAATGAAAACCGATTTATTTCAAAGTTTCGAGTTATCTCAAGCTTTTCGAGGGAAAAAATATGGAAAAAGTATCTTTTAAACTCATATAGACTTGGTTATGTATGATTACCGTGATTACTGAAAATACATATAATGTTTTTATGCTATGATAACTCTATAAATAGTTTATAAATGGTGATATTTAATAAAGATAAATCTTACTTATACTTATAAATATCTTATTTTCTTGTATATAGAAAAACTTGTATACAACATAAAATAAGAGTACGATACTGTAAATGCCATCAGTCAAATACATTATAGAGGTCGATAATGTCACGAAAATAAAACAAAAAACACTTTAAATATTCTGAATGCATCCAGTAGTACTCTCCGGTATACAAATAAACACTTTTGTGTAGTTTTGCCGATGATTTCCCTTAATGGGTTAAAGAAGTAAAATAAATAATAATAATTCCGACAATTGTTCTTTAGAATAACAATTCTAGGGCGTACTTCTGGTACAATTACAAATCCTTTTAGTTACAACCATTTCTATCCCTAAACCGTACGACGACTCATAAGACAGTAAAACCACAGGGGATATTTTACTGAAAGTCGAATTATCTAAGAAAAATTACAATGCTGTAAAGAGTGGAAATGGCAGTTGATGTTTGAGTTAAACCCTTCCAAAACATAAAAATTCAAACATTTTTAAACATGTACCTCCTTTAAATCGAGTTTATATGAAAATAGATAGAAATATTTAAGTACACAGAATTTGTTTACACTGAGACCGCAGACGTAGAAGTTTAAATAATTTTCGTTAAATTAACTCTTTTGCCGACTTCATTCATATTTGTATTTTTCACTCAATCTTCTTTTTCTGGCAATCCTTCAGTTTAAAGGACAACAACCGAAGGCGAAGAGGAAGTGGAATTGTCCGAGAATATTGAAATTCAACAACTGAGTGTATATATTTTATAATTTGTCAAAATAATTTAAAGTGGCTTGAGGGCAAAACATAGAACATTTCTTGCAAACTGGAAATTTGTTTATACTTTTGTATTTAATTCTTTTTGGGAATCATATCCAAATCAAGAATTATAGAGGCCGTACATCAAAGTTTCGGATTTGAATCATGTAGTTACCTGTGGTGCAACGTTAATAAAAATAAAAAATATTTATAGGTGCGTCACCATAAATCGGAAATGTAAATTATGCTCAGACCTAATTTAGTTTAAATAAAGTGAACAAAATAAATCGTGGGAGAAGAAAATACACACGTCCGGCTTAAGGTAAATTAATATTAAAAACAACCCAACCTGGAGGATAGAAAAAAATTTCAATTTGGCTGTTGGGACTACTTTAACAAATAGATATTTTATTTCTGATAGCTACAAATGTTAAGTTATCCTTAACATCGAATTGTTTGCTGGTTTGGTATTTGCAAAGTGTGCATCAGAATGTTTTTAAGATTTATTCGTGACACAAGAGTCTGAATGTTCCGACGCGACGTTGTTTGACAGGATTTATATACGCGGAAGTCGGTTGTTGACGTCAAACACTGTTGTCATATATTCCTGTATCTCTAGACCGTAAAAAACATGAATAAGCAGTTTCAAATCCAACAATGTTAAAAAACAATATTTATTTTTAATTTAGAAACAAACAATACCTAAACGTTAACTTTAACATTACCTTAAATGTTCGTTGTCATAATACTAAGTCGTCCATGTTGTTTCTTCCTAATTTGGAAGATTAAAATAGTGTATTTCAATTATTACATGAATTCCACGCTATTTTCCTACCTAAACATATTACGATTCATTCATTCATACTTTAATTTTAATTCCTTGTTTTGTTCTGATGTCGTAAAGGACATTGTACAATTACAATGCTGCCGCATGCTTTAAAGTACATATTATTATAGTAAAAAGGTCTTATCACAAGATACAAGGTGCATTGACAAAGCGTGACACTTGAATAATTATAGGCAGGGTGAATGAAATAGTTGTGTTTACAATAACCCAATTCATTTATCTATTGTTAAAAGCTTTACTGAAGCAGCGGGCGAGGCGAGTGAATAGCTGTTGAATATTGAATGTAAAAGGAAATATCGCAGATATCAGAAGAGCTTCGATTCACAAAGCTTTGTAAATAAAGCTACAGCGAGTAAGAAGTGGTTCAATTAGAGGTATTTATTTAGGGAAATACTCTTTATTATATCAATTCTTATTATTTTTTAAGTCTTACCTTATAACGAAATAATTGAGAAATACGTATCGTTTGTCCGTAGAAGGCACGTCCATTTTGACTATCTTCACTCGGTTTGGTAAAAAAGTCTTTATTGAATTTCAAAATTTATGATCCTCACTTAAGGATATACGAGAACTCAGTTAATTAACAAACATATCTTCTTGATAAGGATAATAATTTCAATTTTATTTTCTGGATTTGAATAAAAACACGTATTTCCATAAAATTTCCATAAACTTAAAATCATACTAAATTTCCATAAACGACGATTCAATCAACGAATTCAATCATTAAATCATTAGACGCCGCAGAAAAAAATCACAGTCTCTGAAACAAAAAATATATATAGTTAAGGACCAGGGGCTGCATACAAACTCGCCAACATTTTTGGGACTGTTTCTAATATACAATCTCGCCAACTTTTAATTAGGTGCAAAAACTAGGGTCAGGAATCCGGCCGGCCATATTCAAACTCGCCAACTTTTGACCGTGGGTAGGTACCTCTCTCTCCCTCTTCCCCTCCCCCGGCTCGGTGACAATTGTTTGCCGGGACCCCTGCGTACAGGCCTCCGCTGCTGCACCTGCATTCAAGTCTATATTCCTTTATAACAACTCTTAACATTGCCACTTAAGATCTGCTGTATTCTATAGCATTAAAATTAACTGTAGTTCAAGCAATTCAAATAATAATTATAGTCAAATTAATTATAATTAAATAAATATTAAGCATTTGGAACATGTTGGTTTTAAAACGTTCATGGTAATAAACTTTTTAAACCATATAAGAGAATGATAAATACAGTATAACTTATTTTCTATGAATTACCAAATGTTAAGACGCCGATGAAACTGTAACAGGTGACTTGTCGTCGATTTTTGTTGATTTTGCAGCAGTAATCTTATTTTGTTGATTTTGCAGCATGCATGTTCCAAATGCTTAATATTTATTTAATTATAATTAATTTGACTAAAATTTTTATTTGAATTGCTTGAACTACAGGTAATTTTAATGCTATCGAATATAGTAGTTCAAAAGTAGCAATTTTAGGCGTAGTTATTAAGGAATATAGACTTGAATGCAGGTGCAGCAGCGGAGGCCTGTACGCAGGGTTCCCGGCAAACAGTTGTCACCGAGCCGGGGGAGGGGAAGAGGGAGAGGTACCTGCCCGCGGTCTAAAGTTGGCGAGTTTGAATATGGCCGGCCGAATTCCTGACCCTAGTTTTTGCACCTAATTAAAAGTTGGCGAGTTTGTATATTAGAAACAGTCCCAAAAATGTTGGCGAGTTTGAACGTACCCAGGACCAGGTAAGACGCTGTTATTAATCAGCTTAAAAAGTTTAAAAATACGAGTTTAAACGTCCTTTCTGCAACTCTCTAGCTCCGGGATGTGAATAAGAGTAGGTTATCTCAGTTGGTATCCTTGTTTTTTTTCATCTAGACGCTTCCGCAAATTGACACATATTATCCGGTATTCCACATCTTAGATACCAAGAACAGTTTTATTGGTTGAATGGTTTAACGTGATGAAAGAACTGACAAATCTACAACCACTGCAATACCATGATTGTGCATGGAACTCAAAACACCAGCCCCATTTGGGATCCATTAGTAAATGTCTCTTTAATGAAAGGAGGAAGAGCTGTGTGATCAGATTAAATTAATTCACCAACTAAATATATTTGTTGGTAAAAGCTTTCGTTGGTCTCCAGGTCACTGAATATACAGGGTGTTCATTAAAGTTGGTCACAAACTTCGCGTGCTGATAGTACTCATCAAAACTAAGAAAAAAGTTCCTTTAAAAACATGGATCCTAAAATGCTCCGTTATCCATCTGACGGTCTGTATGTGTTTTTAACATGATTTTGCCTAACTTTAGAACAACTGAAGATTTCAACTACAAACTTTGTAAGTATATGCTGACTATTAGGACCTATTTTGGTGCGGAGTATCAAGTTTCTACTTTGTACCATTTCAAAATGGCGACTATTTTTAAATTTTAAAACTTAATATCTTAAAAACCGTAAAGTTTACAAAAATCTTACACAAAAAAGCTGCTCGATTTCATTTCATACAAAACCATTTAAAGATTATTAAGATTTAACAACAATCAATGGAGTTATTGCAATTTCTTCAACAGAATACATGCTTGTTTATGGTAGTTATAGCAAGTTTGCTTTAATTCTGATGGAAAAATTGCAATAACTCCGTTAATTGTAGTTCAATCTTAATAATTTTTATATTGTTTTGTAGGAAATAAAATTGCGCAGCTTTTTTGTTGTTTGTAAGGTTTTCTTAAAATTTACGGTTTTTAAGATATTAAGTTTTAAAATATAAAAATGGTCACCATTTGGAAAAGGTTCGAGAAAGAAACTCGATACTCCGCAAAAAATTAGGTCTTAATAGTCAGCATATACGTACCAAGTTTGAAGTTGATATCTTCAGTAGTTCCAAAGTTATGCAAAATTATGTTAAAAACACATTCAGACGTATAACCGAGCATTTTAGGACCCATGTTTATAGGAACTTTTTTCTTAGTTTTGATGGGTACTATCAGCCCGCGAAGTTTATGACCAACTTTAATGAACACCCTGTATATTTGACACTTTCTCTCTTTTACAGCTGAATGCCAAAAAGCAACCTGAACAATTTTGGATGAAATTGTAAACACTTTTAAATTATGGATGATTTAAGTAATATCTCTTCTTCCAGAGATTTGTCCGCGCAATGAATATGAATAATGAATAATAAAATAAAAAATATAACTCAAAACCAAACGAAAAATTGTTACAATGTTGGAATATACAGAGTGAATTGCAGCGATTGCGAGATTAATCATACGACCTCAAACAAGCAGAAGTTTCTTAACAAAATTTAAAGAACAGATACAATCCATTAAGCCTGGAAACAAAACCAGTGCACTCTGATGTTATGTTATGTATCATTATTAATTGTGTGTATGTAATTTGTAAAATATATTATTTTGGTATACATAATTTAATTTTTGGCAGAGTCTTTATCAAATAACAATCTAAGTACAATCAATAAACTTGCCATTACTTTTATTGACGTACTTGTGAGCAATTTGAATAGAAAAATACGATTTTACTACTTATCACCTAATAATATTTGTCATTAAAAAATTTCTGTTCCACTCAATCTTAACGATCATAACAGTCAATAATTGTAACAATCATTGTTACATTTCCTATAGTAAAAGGAATTTCACAGTTCCCTGTATGTAAGACCCTACATTGCCTATAAACGAGTCCCCTATATGCATTGTGAAGAATCACCCCTGTAGGCATTAAAGAGTGCTCTAGGTTTCTTAGAAGTTTGTTTAAATTATGATCTAGGAAGCGCTATGATCTATGCGGTAAGGCAATTAAGCCAGTACATAAATTATGTGTTGTTCTCTTACACAATACCTAGTGGTAATGGTGAACACCTGCTGATGATTTAACTGCAGTGCGAATATGTAAGAGACTAGTAAGAAATCAACTGTTTTCACTTATGGACCTTGAGAACGATTTAGGACAGTTTTTCTTGTTTATTAAAAATCAACGTGTAGAATAAAATGGCTAAATAAGATAAAAAATTTGCTTACGTATAAAACCCTTTACCAATATTATTTCTATACGGTTTGTGATTCCTATTTTGTGTGTGTTATAACAAAGGAGATATTTTTGGCATGACAAACCACTATGGCATCTAATTTATTTTAAGGGTGAAATAATTCTTTACCGCCTATTTTATAAAAAAGACTATGTTTTAGCATCATTTAAAGAGTTAAACTTTGATACAATCTTATAAAACTGCATAAAATAGTTAATTTAAATTATTTTGTTAGGTTTAATTGATTTTTATTTTATTTTACATGTTTCAAAAAAGATACAATTACAATAAACAGTTTACATTATATTGACGTCAAAGCACTGTTATATATTCCTATATCGCTAGACTTCAAAAACCTTAATGAGCAGATTCAAATCCGAAAAGTGTTGAAAAAAAATATTTACTTTGGAAACAAGCAATACCAAAACTATTGGTGGTATGCAATAATGTTTTCCTTTTAAAATCTTCAAAATTCATAAATAAGATATGAAATCGATTAAATAACCTCCAGTAATAACCATGAAACTCAATTGATTTTTATTGAATAGTAATAAAGATAACAATAAGTAAAATCATTAAATTTGCCTTAATTGTACAAAAACATCAAACTTCAATAAAGTGATGTTTTACTATTATTTAATTTTTAACATTTTTAAATTTGTTTTAAATGGTTGATCAACCGTTATGAGGCTATGAAGCTATGAAGAAGGCAAGAGAAGTAACTTAATAGAATCATTCCTCTGTAGATACAATAACTGTCATTTGTTACAAATAATTTCTTCTCTCTAAATTTAAATTAAATTTTAGTAAAGGCATTATAGGACAGGACCAATAAATAAATAAGGACTTTATCGGATTTAATATGAGAAAATATGTGGATTTAATAATTTATTAGACGTAAAATAATTTTTTCTTCGTTGCAATAAGACTGTAAAATATTTGTTCGGAATGAAATAACGTGGCCCACTCACACCATAAGTCCAATGCTAAAATTAATACAAATTAGACTTTTGGACAAACTGGACCTTTTTATTTGAATCGGCCTGTACTTGAATGGTTCAGCTTACATAGGCCTATGGTCATTATCTTGTAGTTGTCAATCACCTTTTATTTTTTTGCACGTTTTACATGTGGTGGTAAAATACGTTTCCCAGGAGGTGACTACATATATTTATTTATTTACTTATTATTATTAGAAAGAAAGAAAGAAAGAAAAATAATTTTTTCAGAAAAGCACATATACAAAATAGAATATTATAATTCAAGGTTTTGGCACCAGATGATTTTACGTTTCTAAAAATAACTAAATATTTTACAAATAAATATTTGAACAATGAAGGAGTAAAATACTTCAATGTTATTTCACTTTCACTTTTCCTTCTTCCAGTAAGAGAGTAGAAAGTTATAAATCAAACAACGTCAGAAGAGGTAATAAGCCTTCAATTAATTGCTGAGTGAAGCTTCCTTTATTAGAGAATTCCTTCTCAACTTCATCCAATTAGAAATTTCATTGAATGTTAACATGTCTTTTAAATTCCAAGTAGTTAATCATTACAGAATGATTTCTATACTTTATACACACCATATCAATTGAATATAACAATATTGTAAATGTGTATGCCAGTAATGTAATAAATTATCTGTCGTATAGTATATAGATTGCTTGCACGGATATGAGATCGAACCATTTTTGGACGTATAATCATTCAATAAAATTTGAGTTTGACCATTTATAAATTTTCAAAGTATCAATTGAAATTTTAAGACGAAATTCACACATCGTAAACGAAATGCACGTTCTTAATATTAGGCAATTGTAAGTAGTAGTGAATGATTAATTCTGGCGCACTTCCTACGAGGGTATGAGGCTATGAGGGTATGAGGCGTACGAGACGTATGAGTGCAAAGTCCAAGGTCATCGCTACGTCATTATTTCTCGCGCGCGCCACGAGCGCAAAGTCCAAGGTCATCGCTACGTCATTATTTCTCGCGCGCGCCACGAGCGCAAAGTCCAAGGTCATCGCTACGTCATTATTTCTCGCGCGCGCCACCACCGTTGCGCCGTTCGCTCGGCTCGAGCGCGCCGGTTCCTACTAGATTCTGCCGCCCTGATACTTCGGGAGAATAAAAAAACTGAATAATTCGATATTCGATTGTCGATTTCGATTTATCGAATCGTTTCGTTAATCGATTTTAATGTTTCTACGGTATTCTGCCCTCCTGATACATAAAAATCAATTTTGAATTATTTTCTCTTAAAAATTTGTAATTTTAAACGGTTTTCAATGGAAAATTTTGATCACGTTGAAAGCTGACTTTGCCCCTAAGAGCACGCGCAACTTTACACGTGAGCCACGTGATTTTCCGGGTATATATACCGGTCCGATTTTGAGTTTGACCAGTTGTGTTTTGAAGATCGTCTCGACAGTTCCTGAGGTAAGTGCCGACTTTGGTTTATTAAGACTTTAACATTTTTACGACTTGTAAATTTTTCAATAAATACTGTTTGGACTTAGAAAATTTTCAGCCAGTTTCGGACTTGTAAATTTTTCAATAAATGCTGTTTGGACTTAGAAAATTTTCGCTCAGTTTAGAACTTGTAAATTTTTCAATAAATACTGTTTGGACTTAGAAAATTTTTAGCAAGTTTCACTTTACGACTTGTAAATTTTTCAATAAATGCAGTTTGGACTTAGAAAATTTTCACTCAGTTTAGGACTTGTAAATTTTTCAATAAATGCTGTTTGGACTTAGAAAATTTTCGCTCAGTTTAGAACTTGTAAATTTTTCAATAAATACTGTTTGGACTTAGAAAATTTTTAGCAAGTTTAGGACTTGTAAATTTTTTAGTAAATACTGTTTGGACTTAGAATATTTATGCTCAGTTTAAGACTTGTAAATTTTCAATAAATATATCTTGAGACTTTGAAAATTGTTGGGAGTCAACGTTTTTAGACTTGTAAAATTTTTCGAAAAAATACTTTTCGGACTTTGAAAATTTTCAGTAGTCAACATTTTTGGACTTGTAAAATTTTTCAAAAAATACTTTTCGGGGACTTTGAAAATTTTCAGTAGTCAACATTTTTGGACTTGTAAAATTTTTCGATAAATATTTTTTCGGGACTTTGAAAATTTTCGTTAGTCAACTTTTTCGGACTTGTAAAATTTTTCGATAAATATTTTTTCGGGACTTTGAAAATTTTCGTTGGTCAACTTTTTCGGACTTGTAAAATTTTTCGAAAAATATTTTTTCGCGACTTTGAAAATTTTCGATAGTCAACATTTTTAGACTTGTAAAATTTTTCGATGAATATTTTTTCGGGACTTTGAAAATTTTCGTTAGTCAACTTTTTTGGACTTGTAAAATTTTTCGATAAATATTTTTTAAATAAATATTATTTGTAAGAATGCATTCGAATTTAATTTTTTATTGATAACTAATCTTTTTATTTTCTGTTATAGGTGAAAAAAAAATGACTTCCAAAATTGAATGTGGTTTCTGCGGCAAGCTGATATCAAAGAACAACATATCCTACCATGTAAAAAGATGTTCATCGAATCCAGAACGAGATAATAAGAAGAAGACGTGTGATAAATGTGGAAAAGAAATCACAAGTTTACATTTTAGTCGACACGTGAAAAAATGTAATGCGAATGATTTAGCTAAACCGAGTACGAGTGGGATCAATAGATTAAAGCGGGCTGTACCCGACTTAATTCCTATCGAAAATTTCAATCCTCGAGATTATCAAAGCAGACCTCCGGCTCGGACTTCGACTGCTAAAACGGATATCGAGAGACACGATGATGTTGAAGATGGACCGACTTCAGCCAAACAACCCAGACTCGATATACGACCTACTACTACTACTACTAATAAAAATAATTCCGTTTTTAACGTTTTACACGGCGCCGCATTGTTAGCGATGAGCACGATTATTAATCTAGTGAAGCCTGTAAAAAGCGATAAACTTCCACCCGTTACTGAAAATGAGATTATTTTAAAAGAAACGGCTTTTGAAAGTAGGTTAATTACATATCACTTTAAAAATATTCACGGAATAAAAGATCCGAAAGTTTTTATTAATAGATTTATCGATACGATCATAAAGTTCATAGAAGATTATCTCGCAAAACATAATATTAAGTTTAATTTGACTTTTATCGCTAAGTATAAGCGTAATGTGAGTGACAAATGTGAAATAGAGAAGATGTTTTTTAGAACTGAAAATTTTAGAGCATACAGTACTACCGATTTGAAACAAACATTGAGGATGATGAGAGATACAATATGTACGAATATGGAGGAGTTTGAAGCGAGAGGATCCGGATGGAGCCTTTACGAAATCGAAGGACTAGATTTAGCGATTAACAGATACTCGCCTTTTAGAGGATCGAGTTACATCGATCTTCCAGATAAAATAAAAAATAAAAAAGCTATAATAAATGTAAAAAACAAAGATGAAAAATGTTTTTGTGGGCGATTTTATCCGCTTTACACCCCGTTAATAAAGATGCTGAAAGAGTTAAAAAATATAAAAGATATGAAAACCAGTTTGTCGATGTGATGAAAGACATAGAGTTTCCAGTAGCCTTGGACGATGTAAAAAAATTCGTAAAGCGAAGCGGAATATCGATAAACGTTTACGGTTACAATAGTAACTATAATATATATCCGCTGATTGTGACAGATGAAGAAAAGGATACGCATATCGATCTTTTATATATTAAAAAAGGAAAAAAATCGCATTATTGTTATATTAAAGATCTGGAAAAACTGGTACGTATTCAGATGACGAAAAGAGGTAATAAAATCTACATATGCAAACGATGCCTGCAATATTTCGGTAGAGAAGATTTATTGATTAGACACAACTAGTATTGTAAAGAACACGACTCCGTAAAAGTGAATATACCGGGAAAAGGGGAAGTTATAAAATTTAAAGATTACAAATGTCGGATGAAACTTCCTTTCGTTATGTACGCGGATTTTGAGTGTTTATTAGAAAATGTAGAGAGGCGTAGACCGCCGAAGATGAAATTAATCAAAAAAGTCGCTGAAAACGAAGTTACGTGTCAACCGCCTAACACTATAAGAACACCCGAGGGGTATGCGAAATATGTTTCTTACACCGACACATATCAACATCATGTAGCGAGATCCTTCTGTCTCTACACGGTTTATACCTTCGGCGAGTATAAAGAACCGATTTTATACTACGGGACCGACGCTGGGAAACAGTTTGCTAAAACGCTTAAATCAGAATTGCAAGCGATTAAAGATTATTATGAAAACAACGAAAAACCCATGCTTCCTCTAACCGCTAAACAAGAAAAAGATTTTTCAGATGCTAAAATATGTCACATATGCGGGAATGAATTCGAAACCGATGATAAAAATGATATTGATGAAAAAAATGATGATGAAGGGGATATCGCTAACTTATTCACTTATCGCTTTATTCGTCTCGATCATGGAAAAAAGGATATCCGCGTTCGCGATCATTGTCATCTGACCGGAAAGTATAGAGGTGCGGCGCACCAGTCTTGTAATTTGAACTTTAAAATTCCGAAGTTTATTCCCATATTTATCCATAACTTGAGCGGTTACGATACGCATTTAATAATAAAAATGTTGAGATTAGATGAAAATACGCGTATCGATATCATTCCGAATAACGAAGAGAGATATATCTCGTATACTGTCGATTTCGGGATCGGAATAAAAGCGAGATTTTTAGACTCGTATAAGTTTACACTTTATTCGTTAGACGATTTAACTAAGGGATTGAATGAATATTACTTTATAAATGTAAAAAAGTATGGAATGTCCGAGGAACAAAAAGAGTACTATACGAGATGGTTAAAGGAGAGAGATGAGATAAAAAATAAATATAATGATATCAAAAAGTATAATAGATCGAGAAAGTCGCAAAATGATTCCGATTCAGATTCCAGTTCAGATTCGGATAATGGAGGAACTTTTGAAGACTCTTTCAAAGATAAAGATATGAATAATTGGTCCGACCATCAAAAAAAATATTATGAATTTTTACAAGAGAAAAAATTCGGTGATCTAATCGATGCTGGGTTGGATAAATATAAATCGAGTATAGAATTTCAAATGAAATTTGATTTATTTTTACATGAATATAAAAATCCCGATCCGATGAAGTTATTATTTAGAAAAGGGGTTTATCCGTACGATTATATGGACGATGATGAAAAATATCTCGAGACTAGTTTACCACCGATAGAAAAATTTTATAATGAGTTGAACGAAAAAGGTATTAATCTGATGGATTATGAACACGCGGAACTGGTTTGGAAAACATTTAAAATAAAGAATATGAAAGAATATACACTGTTTTATAACAGACTCGATGTTTTATTACTAGCCGATGTGATGGAATATTATAGAAGTATTTCTTTGGGATCATACGGATTGGATTTAGCGTGGTACTTTACAACGCCGGGTCTGGCGTGGAGCATATTATTAAAAGAAAGCGGAGCGGTTTTAGACTATTTGTACGACTACGAAATGATACTCATGATCACGAGGGGGATTAGAGGCGGTTTAGCTCAAGTGACGAACAGACACGCGAAAGCGAATAACCCGCATGTCGATGGGTATGATGAGAGTAAGCCTATAACGTATCTCATGTACTTGGACGCCGTGAACCAATACGGTTGGGCGATGTCTAAACACAAAATGCCTACGGGTAATTTTAAATGGGTCGAAGAGGAAATCGATGTAATGCGGATACGCGATAATGGCGACGTAGGATATATATTCGAAGTGGATTTAGAATATCCGCGAGAATTACACGATTTACATTCCGACCTACCGCTAGCGGTCGAAAGACGGGCACCTCCCGGTTCGAAGGAGATCAAACTCTTGACCACGTTGTACGATAAAGAAAAATATGTCGTTCATTACAAAGCGTTAAAATTATATCTTTCGTTAGGGTTGAAACTAAAAAAAATACATAGAATTCTGAGTTTCAGTCAGAGTTATTGGATGTCAGATTTTATCGTTAAAAATGTATGCCGTTGGAAAAACGCTACTAATAAACCCGAAAAGCAATTTTACAAGCTTCTAAACAATTCAGTGTTCGGTAAAACCATCGAAAATGTCAGAAATAGAGTGGACATACGACTCGCTACGCAGACTAAACAGATCGAGAAATGGGTGGCGAAACCGATTTTTAAGCATAGAACTATATTTTGTGAAGATCTTTCCGCCGTTCACATGAGAAAAACTAGTTTATTATTTAAAAAACCCATATATATAGGAATGTCTATATCGGACATCGCTAAAACGCAGATGTACGACTTTCATTATAATTATATTAAAAAAGAATACGGAGAAAAAGCGAAATTGCAGTATACGGACACGGACAGTTTGGAATACCTAATAGAAACTCCTGATTTCTACTCGGATATGAGGAAACATGATAAAAGATATGACTTATTTCGAGAAAAAATACTCGGCACATTTAAGGATGAAATGCGGGGTGATCCATTATCCGAATATGTAGGACTCAGAGCGAAGATGTACTCCAATCGGTTAAGTTCGTATGAAGATTTTCGTGGGAAAGAATTTGATGGGAAAGCATTTAAAAAAGCGAAAGGAATTAAGAAATCGGTTGTGGAAACTAAAATTACTTTTAAAGACTACAAGGAATGCTTCCTCGAACAGAGAGACGTGTATAGATGTATGAATATGATAAGAAGTAAGAAGCATGAATTGTATAGTGTAGAACAGCACAAGAAAGCATTATCGGCGAGTGACGAAAAAAGGTTTATTTTAGAAGACGGCATCACCACTCTCCCTTGGGGGCACTACAAGATACCGTGAGAGTCCGCTTTAGAACTTGATGCTAATTCGTCTATGGAATAATTAAACTAAATGTCACACTCGACTTGTACACGGATTAAAAAAAAAGATAATAAATACATATTTTATTTCATAACCGACTTATTATTTAAAAATCCTTTTTTTTCTTTTCTTTTTTTATAAAGGGAACGTTTCGTTCCTCCCTTTAAACTACACACTTTGGAAAAAAAAATTGATTCTCGCGTGTAAAAAGTTAACATATAATTATATTCATAAAAAACGAAAACAATTTTCAACCGTCTATGCTGTAGACGGTTTATCATCGTCTCCACATTAAAAAATATCTCAAAACATTGTAATTCTATTCCTCTCCAAATCGTAAGTGAAACCTTTCTCCGAAACGACTACTGCATAAGCGGTCGTCCCCTGATCCGAGACCGGACTGGCGACGGGGTTCGTAAATTCCAATTCTATTTTAATATCTTTTTGCCTATTATCGCTGGAGAACGGATGGTGATGCGTGTCGACGACCATCAACGGATACTTGTCTATAAAATCGATATCGCTTAAATAAACGTCTTCGTCTCCGAATAACACCCGCCTGATCGAGCAATAACTCGTGTATAAAATACCGTACGCCTTATCGTTTATAGACAAATTCTGCGGCTCATTCGGATACCCTAGTCCATTGATTTTGACGCGGTAGTTTTTTATGTTTATAGCGTTGAATCGGCTCGGATCCTTCTCTTGATTGTTTTTGAGGTTGGTCTGTAGACCTATGATTACGAACAGCGGATCGGATATATTCCCGAATAAGCCGGATAAGTCGAAACTGAACGAAGACCCCGACACCCCGAACTTCTCGATACACTGCCACTGGTAATAGTTGTATGTCAAATCGCCCTTCGTACTCAATCGTCTCAGCCCCTCTATGAGCGGCACTTTTTTCACAGCGTCATACTCGACCAGGGGCACTTTTAAATCGAACCTCGTGATTTGTATCTTTCCCTCGTCCGCGGTTTTCTCGTTAGCGCCGCTACCCTCCTTCCAACGGTATATCGCGTCGTTATCTTCGTTGCGTGTAAAAATTATTTGGAATCCTCCTCTGTACATCGGATATTTCAGCACGTCGAAAAACCCTAAACCGAGATGCGACAAGGGGCCGTAAGCTTCGAACTTGCCGACTCCTTTATCGAATTTAGATTTGAATCCGCTCGTGTGAAAAGTGCTCTCGCTCGATTTTCCGTATGTCGTCAGAGCTTTGATCGTACTCGTGATACCGACTTCGTCGACGAAGTCTATCAACTGACCGTGTTTTTTCAATTCGATTCTCTTAAATAAAAACGCCGGGAAATTATCGACCAACTTGATCGGGTCTGTCGCCTCGTACTTCGCGCCATTCGCTTTTTTCAACACTTCGCCTCGTATGTGAAAATATATTTCCTTATCGTAAAAAACGTCTCCGCCGTCTAATCTGAACGTGATCATCTGATTGGGTGAATTGAAATTCAGATCGGACACCGGTTCGACGGTATGGAATTCGTACCGTTCTATCTTGTCGGACGCTTCCTCGTAATACTTCTCCATATCTATATATAGATTTTAAGTTTTCGGTTTCGAATAAAAAAATAAAAAACGCGATTCGAACTTAATGAAAAATATACTTTTAAAATTTTCGGATGAATAAAATATTCATCTCCTACCGAACATGCTCATACGTTTCTTCCTATCCGACGCCAAACCCAATTTATCTACGCGAAACTTAACATCCGCGGTGTTAGTCAATTTACCTCCTTCCTTTTCCTTCAACGCGGACAAACACCGACTTATCCGTTTAACACCTTCCGGCCGAGTGATCAGTTTTTCGATCTCGTTATTTATAAACTTGACGATCCCGATTTTTTCGTTATTAAAATTATTATTTCCCGCTTCCTCCTCGGCTTGTATAAACTTTATTCTCTCCGACAACTCGTCGTAATCGTCTATATATTTATATTCCACGGGGTTGTTCGTATCCACGAGTAGACCGCTGCCGGACGAAGACGGCTTTTGTTTGAGTTCTTTCCATATGTCACTTATTACATTCTTCCATTTCCAACTACCGCTCGCCTTGGGTCTGGGCGAGGTGGGATCGTTGTTATGATGTAGAGCGTGTGTTTTGATTAAAATATCTTTATATTTTTCAAAGTCCTGAGAAGTGAACGCGCCTATACTTATGAGTCTCTCCTTCAGTGTCGTACCGACCGCGGCTGTGGATTGTACACCGTGGATCTCCGCTCTGGTCAAGAGCGACCACAGTCCCTCGGTGCCGATATATCTGTCCATAGTTCTGTCCAGTATGATATCGTCGTTTTCGATGGATATGGTTTGCGATCCGATCGCGAGTTTGCTATTCGCGAAATCGTAATAAACGCCGAAACTCATATCGTTACAGTTCGAGAGGTATTGCTTTGCGATATCACCAATTTCCTCGTTTTCCGTGAATTCGCGGATAGAACGATTCTGTAATTCCTGCGAAGTTTGCGCCGGTGATAAAACTGTAGACGCATCGAATACGTCTGGGTCCTCGATTGGAGTTATCGTTTCGTCCGCTTTATCTACCGGTCTACCGAGTGTTTTGTCCACTTTACCTACAGGTCTACCGGGCGTGCTCGACGTTCTAGGTCTGAACTGTCCGACAGTGGGGATGGGTCTTCTCAAAATGACACGGGGTTTTTTCTCCGTCTTTAAAGTTTCCGTCTGTTCTTTTATAGCTTTAACTACGGGTTCGTGTCGCTTCTCCTGTTCGCGCACCTTTTCCACTTCCGCTCTTCTAGACGTGTCGAATTCACTCTTTAATCGATCTTCCAATTTATCCAACCTCTTAGCCTCCGCGACGGTAATCGGTTTGTTTTCACGGCGAGGAGGAGGCGCTAACAATTGTTCTTTCGGTTTAGCTAACAACACGGGGTGTGAACTGAAAAGCTTTCTCCTCTCCTCAGCTTCGCGTATCTGATTTTTCTTACTGTCTTCTAACCATTTTTCTTGTAACTTTTCATATTTTTTAGCCATTCGTACGTCGGCCGGCCACATCTTATCGGCCATCTTCTGTTTTTTCACCAGCGTGCCGATGATCTCCTTATCATCGCTTTTCCTCTTCATCGTATTATCTATGTATATAGGTTTAGAGTCCGGAGTTTCGCTTTTCAAAAATAAAGAAAAAAAATAAATTTAAATAAAAATCCGAAAACGAAGCGTACACGTTGTTATTATAAAATATTATGTATACGAATCGTTTATTAAAAACGATGCGTACACGTGGTTTTTATAAAATAACGTATACGAATCGTTTAATAAAAAACGATGCGTACACGTGGTTTTTATAAAATAACGTATACGAATCGATTATTAAAAACGATGCATACACATCGATTATCGTTCGATAACATCGTTTAACTCGTCTTTTAACTTGAACATGTATTTTCCGTTGTGCGCTTTCTTAGCGGTGTTTATTATCAAAAATCCGAACGGTTCGCTCCAACACTTTTGACACATCTTTTCGAATTCATCGATCGTCATGTCCGATCCTACGAAATCGTCATAAATACGTTTCGTGTAGTGTTTGTTTTGTTTGAAGACGCATAGCAGGTTGACGTTGTTCCGTATCACTTGCATGTCGACTTTACCGTAGCTCTGACTGAGGTAGACGCAGGACAGTTTTTTATGTCTACCTCTGATGAAGTAGTCTTTTATCGCTTCTTGTTTTTCCATCAGACAGTCGTCGAACACCACGAGGGAGTTTTTCTCGCACTCGTCCAGCGGGGGTAAATCTTCGCAATTGTTAAAAAAGTATGCTATCTTCTTATTCAACTTGTTTTCAGCATCGATGTACTTTTCGCGTAATTCTACATAAGCCGGCTGCTCTATAGACTTACTGAACACGTATAAATTTCTAAACACGAGACCGCGCGGATTATAGATAAAATTCAACAACAAGTTCGTTTTTCCGCAGCCCGAGGAGCCTACTATCAGACAACGTAACGGTCGGGGTAGAAGGTTATCTTCGATCTTCTCTTCGTAATACGGGACGATATCGATCACTCTCTATGAGGAAAAAAATAACGCACCGGTTAAGAAAAGAAATAAAATAAATTACGAGAAATAAGAATTTATTAGGATGGGAAAATGTTTACTATTTATTTTCTCAAATCTTTGAAGAATTCTTCTACTAATTCTATGAAATTATACGGCGTGATTACAACATTATTGCGCGATTTATAGGCTATATAGCGGCATCTCATGATATCTTTTACGCAGTTCAAAACGTTTATACTGTTCGGCACTTCCTCTTCGTAAAACGAGAGTGAATAACCTTCATCGATTTTCTTTTTAAAAACCTTGGAAAAATACCGATCTTCGGTTCTCACGCAGTAGTATGTATAAATACGTCCTACATAAGAATATCGTTTAAAGACGGCGAAGACGTGTCTTAGGTTCGGGTTTCGCGGCATACAAGCTACTTTGGGTTTCATGTTTTCTATCGTATTGTTTAAACGACGATTTTCATTTTCCATACGATCGATCGATTCCATGAGCGTTACGATTTTATTTTTGAGTTTGTACTCGCCGTATTTACGGATGGAAGGCAAAACGTCTTCGAAGACCCAACGTTTAAAGTCGTTCGCCGACGGTAACCTCGATGAAAATATCAATTCGTATAATCCGGGCTCGGATATGTATACCTCTAAGCCTTTATGGTGCGAAATAGGTTGGGACCCAAATCGGGGCCCAACTAAATCGGCCAGATTTCTCTTATAACGATCGTTAACGTGCGTGTGTAAGACCTTCTTCAGATTGGAATATCCCAATATTTCGGCCACATCTTTACCCTTAAACCACGAGTTATCGTCATCGTCGAAAATCACTGTGACCTTTTGATTTTTAAAAATGAATTTACTAGCGATATCGTCCTCCATCTCGTACTCCATGTCGTACTCGTCAGTGTCGGTCGCATCGGAGGAACGAGACGATGAAGAACTTTCGTCGGAAATCTCATCACGCGTAATATCGTTATTCATTTCGTACCTACTATAGAAAAACGACCGATCGAACGTCAACGTTTTATTACGATCGAAAAAATAAAAAAAAATCATATAGTTCGCGCGATCGGAAACGTATTTATTTCACCACAACATCACTTCCGACATCGTTCTTTTAACCAGGTCGATCAGGTCGAAATCGTCATCGCGAATCGTTATACATTTGCTCTTTCCGTTATATTCGTATTCCACACCCTCTTTATTTATTTTTCTCAAAACCTTTTTTATCATATTCTCGTCGTCGATAATTATGTATTCCGTTTCGAAACATAAATCGTATCCGCAGGAATCCTCGACGGCTTTTTTAAAAGAGCGTTTTTGCGTGTCTATGAATTTATATTCCTTGTTATTATCCGCACTCTTCGATACAGCGAAAATTTGTTGTATTTGCGTTCTATCTATCATCTCGCGGAATAATCCGTTTTCCGTTTTCAAACGATCGTCCGAGGTATCCTCGCTTTCTAACCATTGATAATCCGATTCCGACTCGGTCGATTCGTCATTCTCGATATTTCGGTCGGCGTGTTCCGAATGTATATTTTCGAGTTCTTTGAAAAACCACTCCCGAAACTCATCACTTTCCTTCGCGCATTTATTCAACAGAACCCCGATCGCCGGTTCGTCTATGAAAACCGTATCGGGATGCGTTCGTTTTAGATGTAAATTCGGATTATCGACTTTTAAATCGCGATATGTAGTTTTATATTTTTCGTTCACATGATCGTAAATCGCCTTTTTGGGGTTCTTGTATCCCAGTATATGGGTGATATCGTTCGCTTTAAACCAACATATTTTATCGACACCGCGCACTATCGCGATATTACGGTTTTTAAAAGTAAGCTCGGTATGATAAACGTCAATCGCGTCAGTCATGTCGTTCTATATAAGCGCTTTAAGTATTTCGACTTATTTAAAAAATACGATGTCGAGCTACGAGACTCTAATTAATAATATCGGACGATGAGAAAATCCGATTTAATATTGCCACGATAATTTCGAAATAAATAAGAAATGGTACTGTATCGGTACTTTTGATTTTATTATGGTTCCGATTGCAGACCGCGCAATCGGAACTCGCCGACCATCTTTTATTTTTCGTTTTCACAGTCTTCACGTTCTCCGAAGCCGTTTGCGTTTTACACGTGCGACAGTAGGAATTCATCTCTTACATTAGCGAATTTAAAATTTCCTTCGAAGGAAAACGTTACGAACTTTCGACGAGTTCGAACTTTTTTTATAAATTCGATAATGCCTCTCGTATATATATAGATATGGCGAGTCATAAGAGGAAGATAAATTTGATCAAGGGTCAACTGAATAAGCTGCGGTTAGCTCATAAGAAGCTTAAACGCGCCGTGTTAACGTTGACTAAGGATCAATTGAAAAACGGTAATATCGAAGTCACGCTCGACGGCGATCAAAACAAACAGATCGAAAAGGCGTTAAAAAACAACAGGGGGCTGCGATTGATTTTCGATTATTCGCAGTTGAAAGAGATGATCGACGGAGGCTTGTTAAAGGAGGTACTCGAGATAGCCGAACAAAATATCCCTTATGTCAAGAAATTCGTGTCGCCGCTGATAAAAACCAAAGTCGCGCCCGTCTTGAAAAATCAGTTCGTGCCTTGGCTTAAAAAGTTGATAGACGATGAGTTGGACGAATTGATGGAGAAAGACGCGAGCGGCGCCGGTCTGGCTAAACGTGTATACGGTAAATTGAATAAGTGTCTCGACGGTGCGAGAGAGGTTAAAAAAAACTAGTTCCGCTGACAATGTCCGATTTGGAGACGTGGGCGGATAAGTTGAAAATTGACGATTTTCGCGGTGTTTTCATGAGAGAGCGTTTACCCGAGAACCCGCGCAAAAACGAATGCGCTATTATAAATTTAGACGATTCCGAGTCGGGCGGCACTCATTGGACTTGTTATACGAAGAAAGATAATTATGTCATATATTTCGATTCGTTCGGCGAGGCGCCGCCACCTTTGGAGTTGAAGGAATACCTAAACATGCCCGAAGGTATTTGTTATAACCACGCGAGATATCAAGATTACGAAGATCCCCCGATATGCGGTCATTTGTGTTTGGAGGTATTGCGGCGTTTTTCCAGAGGACAGGATTTCAATACGATAGAACGCGCTTTACAAAACGATAAATACGCATTTTTGAGATGGTTCGAATAATTTTATTTTTTTTCTCCCCCACTCTTAATAAATAATCGTAACCGTAATGTTTTAAATATATATATAGAGAAAATGGTGTACTTCAAATTGATCGGTCAAAAACCGCATCTGCAGTTGAAGCTCGAAAACCCCATACACTTGAAAGAGGACGCGCGTTATTATCTCGCGCTCACGGGGTTTTCATTTCATAACTATTTTTATAACTTGAAAGAGCCGGCTTCGATTACTTTTTTTAAGAGTGAGAAGGATCGTCCTACACTAACTTTTGATGCGGAGTTTTGGGATTTGAAAACTATGTAGAGAGAAATCAGGGAATTCATGAGGATCGGTAAGATCACACCGGCGATAGATGTGGAAAAGTTTAAGATTTTTCGAGACCCACAGTCTAAGATATGTATCAAATCTCCAGTTAAGTTCCATATGAACAACGAGCTACGACGGTTTCTAGGGTTTACAGAATTGAAAAAAGATGAAACCGCGTTCGAATTGATGTTCGAGTCGGAAACTATTTTATCAATTTACGAAGAAGAGAGTAAATTACAAATCAGACCGTTCGAGATGATCGAAGTGCATTGCGATTTAGTCGAACATTCGTATATCAATCACGCGGAGCATTGGCACAGACACGATAACTCCTCGTTGTTGTATCACTCGAGTCCGCGAGAACACAGAGATAAAATTTACGAGAAACCGTCCGTTTTAAATTACATGCCGCTCAAACCCGACACGCAGACGATAAGAGAAATCAACATTTATCTGACGGATGAAAACAAAGTTCCCCTGCGAAACGCTCTGGCCGATTATATTATTTATTTAAAACTAGTCGATGAGTCGGAATTAAATATGAATTAGTTTTCGTCAAAAGCGATGATTTATTACATCTTTTGAAACGCTCTCAATTTTTTATTCCACCGTGAAAATATATTTTTATATATAGACGGAAGAAAGATGGAAATGGAAAAGGATTATTATAAAGATATCCTCGACGAAGTGAACGGTAACGCTTTCGCGAAGTTAAGCGATTTAGAAATCGGTAAAAAATATTTGGTCAATAGCATAGAGAGAATGCACTACGCTTACGGAGTAAGAGTTTTGGTTACATGCGATGATGTGCGGTTTCAACTACCCGAGAGTTGGAACGAGAGAATGAGTACGAAAAATATAAACGCGCTATTGAAATCGGAGCAACCGTTGTATGTGGTGTACCACGGAAAGATCCCGATGTCGAATGATATGTTTAAACACGATATCAAGTTCGTGAGAGAGTGAATATTCGTTTAATCGATTATACCCGTTATTATTATTATTTCGATCATACTCGTTATTTTTATTTTTTTTCGTTCCTGAAAAATAATTTTCTAACTCCGAAAAAAGTTGTCAAGAAAAAATATTTGTTGACTATTGAAAATTTTCTAAGTCCCCAACTGTATTTATTGAAAAAATTTACAAGTCCTAAAATGGCTTTCAAAATTGATTTTTATGTATCAGGAGGGGGGAATACCGTAGAAACTTTAAAATCGATTAACGAAACGATTCGATAAATCGAAATCGACGATCGAATATCGAATTATTCCGTTTTTTATTCTCCCGAAGTATCAGGGCGGCAGAATCTAGTAGGAACCGGCGCGCTCGAGCCGAGCGAACGGCGCAACGGTGGTGGCGCGCGCGAGAAATAATGACGTAGCGATGACCTTGGACTTTGCGCTCGTGGCGCGCGCGAGAAATAATGACGCAGCGATGACCTTGGACTTTGCGCTCGTGGCGCGCGCGAGAAATAATGACGTAGCGATGACCTTGGACTTTGCACTCATACGTCTCGTACGCCTCATACCCTCATAGCCTCATACCCTCGTAGGAAGTGCGCCAGAATTAATCATTCACTACTACTATTGTATCTTAAAACTCTCTTAGTATATGTTAAAGATAATAAAAATAAAATCTTTACCCCAACTACCCATGGCTGCCAAACTAGAAATAAAATAAACTTTGGCTATTCAATTCCCAAACCTAAATTCAAATCAGATCTGTTCAATGCATTTTATTTGGCTCATCAGTTGTATAGAAATCTCCCATTCAATATAATTAATAAAGAGGGTGGTAGCATGTTTGTTTACAAGCGAGAGATTGAGAAGTGGCTGCTCGGTGTTGGGCCGGGGATGGCAGAGGTGCTGATTCGTTCGTCATATGCATCATAGTGTTTGTTGTCTGCGAGTATTCTGATGTTTTGATACTGAATAATTGTACGATATTTGATTTTTTTTCTTCTTTTGTTGTATATAACTCCTTAAGTAATAATTTTTTCCATTTTTATTTGTGTTTTTGATGGGTAATTTGTTTCTCTTTGTTGTAGTTTTGTATGTATTTGTGTTGCCAGCTAGTGGAAGAAGGACTGTAAAAATATGTTAGTGCTTAAGAACTCTTCCCCACACTCAGACTTTGGTCTTGTGGGGAAAAATTTGCATTTTTTTGTATTGTAAGTAATTTTTTATGTAACTAAATGGAAATAAACAATCTTGAATCTTGACATATTAACGAAGAGTAACACACACTCACACATCCACACACACACACACACACACATATATATATATATATGTGTGTGTGTGTGTGTGTGTGTGTGTGTGTGTGTGTGTGTGTGTGTGTGTGTGTGTGTGTGTGTGTGTGTAAAACAAATTTAATTGTCCGTTAGAGGATAAATTGCCCATTCATTAATGTTCCACGAGAATTGAAGATTATTCAGTAACAGATCCCTTAATCAGTCCATTTATTTAGAACTCTGAACTGCCTACGATTTCTGTTTTAATAACTCTTTTAATCAGTCTTTTAGTTTAATTTTAGTTACCAGGCCGAATATGTTCTTCAACACATATTGTTTTTTTTTTTGGCAAATGTTCGTTTTAATTCTATGAATGACTTATAGTTTTGGCAAAAGTAATTTATTGGCTATGCAATGGCCAAAGAGTAAATATTTTTATTAATTGATTCTTTTAATATAAACAGCATTTTTGAAGTACTATTTGTATTTATTTGAAGATGTTAAAACAAAGTCGTGCAACCATTTCTTGGAAAAACTTAGGATAAACGCATGTATTACGATCCATAAAATGATCATAGAAAACTTAGACCTGGATATCGCATTGCAGTTCTCTTTCAAATAGTAAATAGCAATTGTTTGACGATGTTCAATTTTGTTCGATACTTATATGCTTAAGGTAAACAATATGTAGTGGTTAAATCTTGCATTCCTTACTATTTTACAAAAGAAAATGATGGAAGAAGAGAGTTATAAAAGAGAAGTAGTTACATACCGTTTATTTTCATAAAATCAATGTAAATCGTAACTGTGTATTGTATATCTTACATTTTAATCAAACCTTTTGTATGAATGTTGTAATGATCAATACAAATATAAACCCATGCATTTATATAAGTCAATAGGTAAGATGCTAGATCTAAAAATAACGTAATTACTATTTACATGAGAGGGTGTTCTAAACTGTATTTTTCATGTTAAGAACCCAATAAGTTATTATTTATTTAAAAAATATTTTCATATCAATCAAGATAACATTTTGGAGACTTTTAAGAAATTAAACAATAAAACTTTGGATGCAATAAGGTGAGTATATTTTGACATTGAACTTCGCATAAAGTTCTGATGTTTGTAATATATTTTATTAGCATCCCTTAGAGTAGTATAACTTCAATTTTGCAACCCTTAAAACCTGAATCAGCTGAATCAGCTGATATTATTGAAATTGGTTTTCCTACTCTGTTTTTATTTTGTTTGTTTATGTTTTCTCTCTTTTAAAATTGTCACATTAATATCTAAAATACAATATTCTATTTACAAAATGTCTTCTTATTTTATTTAATCTACGACACAGACACTACACCATGTGCCCGAAGTACCTACTAAAAACACCTATATTTAGGTATTTGTTTATTTCTCATAAAAAAACTTAAGGAAGGTTACTTAATCCAAACCATTTATGAAGTTCAAATAGACGAAAATTAAAACTATTCGCCAAGAATTTGAGTTCTCAAAGTTAAGTGGTTGCGGAGATATAGTTTGTCAAAAGTAGGTAATTTTCATGGACATTGGGAATATTTATCGGTAGAGCCATTTCCTCAGGTTTGTAGCGGCTAAACTAATCGTCATGGAAAATATTCTCGAATCTCAGATTTATTTAACTATAAATAAAATATAATAAAAATCCTAAAACTTAAAAAGACTTTTAAAAATCCATAGAAACTTTAAATTGATTACAAACTAAATGACAACAATTTAAAGTTTCTATTGATTTTTTAAAGTTTGCGGACTTTTTGAGGGACGGTTTGCGGTGTTGTATTCTACTAATCAAGGCAATTTATTTAATGTATATTTTAACCTCAATCTATGCTACTATTAAAGATTTACTCCTAGATCCCTGGAGGGGTGGAAAATTGATAGTCGCGTTAAAAAGTGGGATTACACGATAAACAATTCAATATAATGTTATAATGCCGTTTTATGTTGGTTATGCAACCAATAAACCATTCCTGGACTTTTTAACACGTCTGAATAACGCCCTTGTTTTTTTAAGCCCGCAACTGCTAAACTGGAAGAACTCAATTTCGTGTGAAATTGTAGCAATTTTTGTCTACTTTTACTTTGTAAATGGTGTAGGTCATGTAAAACTGCTTCCTTACGGGCGATTTTTTATAAATATCAATAAACACCCAGATATGGAGTTTTTATAGTACTACGAGTTGCGCAGGGTTTTCAAGGCTGCAAAATTAAATTTAAACTGCTCTAAAATATTATAAAAAATATTTTTTTTACGAATTTGATGCAAGATGAAAAGTTCGCCCTTTAGTTACGTTTGATTTGACTGACCTAAATTAGAGAATTAATATTCTTATAGAGCAGAACCAAAAATGTATCATGTATGACTTTTCAGAATTTTTAAAACAATCCAAGTAATTTAGTAATATGGTAAAAGAGTAATATGGTAATTCGTAGGGGTAATACAATTTGCTCCAATTTAGGCTACATCAGTCGTTGATCAGGCGATGGTAATTATTAACTACTTGTAAATGTAACCCATAAATTGTCATCCAATATGAATGCTAATTGAGTGAACTTAACTGAGAATATCCCTAGCAACTTGGTTTAAGTAAATTTATTGATCTCAAATTTATGGTTTACGGAAGAAAGAATAGTTCTCGTTATGATATGGGAGATTGTTTGGATTGAAATTTATGCTGAAAGAAACACGTCAAACTAAAAAAGATATTCATACAACAACGATAAAATGTATAATTATACTGTATATATATTTCAAACACAGTTTTAGTAACAAAAATACTAGTATTCCTAAAATCAAATTCAATTTGCTCTTAATGGTATTCTTATGCAATATTTTTGTGTTAATGGAGGTGTTAAATGAGGAGGGCCAAAACAACAATAGAATAAAAAAATAATTATTTTGAACAGAGGGAGACTTTAAGATAACATCTGAAGATGCTGGGTAGAGTTTGCGAGTAAAGTTTGTTGTTCTTTTGATCTCGCAAAGAAGAATCTGTTCAAAATATTGGGCCATCATTGTGAAATATATTCATTATTTTAGGCTAAAATATTATGGGATTTAAAATGTTTCTTCTATTTGGAGAGTTATTACATAAACACACGATTATACACATGTTTTATATTATCATCTATTTTTTGTTATTCAGAACAATGATTATACAGATGGTATGTAAATTCTAAGAGCCCACCACCACAAACTATTTAATTGCAAAAGAGAACAAAAAATGTTGCTATTACCTAGATGGGACTATTTCACTTCTTCAATGTAAGCATTACTATATGAAACTTACTTTGTAGTATATGCAAAACATCTACAAGTCTATTTGATCAACGCTATAACATACAATTGTACTCCAATAAACTATATCGCCGTGCAGTTAAAATTCAACAAGCATTCAGTGCCCATATTACTCTTACTACTTACTCCCACGGCCTTTGAGCCTCAGGAGGGTTTTGGCCTTCATCGTTCCCGACCCCTTGCCTCCTCCAGTCCTGCTCCCACTTTGGCCAGATCTGCCTTCACGCTGTCCCACCACCATCTTCTATATCTTCCTGGGGGTCGTCTTCCACCCGGTTTTCCTCTCCCACCTCTTTTAAAAGCGTACCGTGCTCTCTTCTTACGACATGCCCAACCCATCTTAGCCGTCTAGCTCTTACATGGGCAGTTTATCCGTGTCCTTATACACCCTTCTCAATTTCCGCATTATGCCTTATTCTCCACTCTCCATTGTCATTGACTGGTCCAAAAATGTTTCATTGTGTCTTATTTAAAAAAAATAATTGGCCTTATCTCCTCTTTCTTATTCAGTCTTATGCAGTATTGCCATGAAACTCTCATGCATTATTGCCAAGTAAGTGCTCATGCCCAATGAAACTGAAGGCACTGTGACGCTTTGCCACTGGAGCCCATACTGTTAATCCTTCATCCTCCTGTATCATAATATTTTATTAGAATTCAAAATTAAACTGTAGTTCATCTGAATTCAAGTCATATAAATAACCTGTAATATTGCAGGTGACTTCTGTTATCGTTACAAATTATGGTAGTGTTAAATTTCGTCACATCTAAAACATCACGTTGTAATTCAACCACGTGATAGTCACTAGGATTTAATTTCAAAGCGTTTAGTAAATATCATTATAGCATATCTGTAGAAACATAAACACTCTCTCAAAAGGGGGAAGTTTTTAGTTCAGGATTAGTTAAGCAAGTTTAAACTAAACAAAATCTAAATTACAGTCACTAAATAAAGCCTTATACACCCTTCTCAATTCCGCATTATGCATTATGCATTAAAAAAAAATTAAGCTATTTTCTTATAACAAATCGGTAGGGTTGCAAAAATTCTAAATAATACAAATTTTAACAGATCCTTGCCATATCCCCTTTTGATTTCCCGCATTGCTGGGCAATCCTCGAGGTAATGAGTCAAAGAAAATCCAACGATACTTTTAAAGCAATTGCAGTCAGAGACGAAAAACAGAAACAAAAAAATCCCCCTTTTGGAGTTCAAGCCGCTTGAGTAAAAAAGAATAGCTAACTTAACCCATTGAACGACATTTTACTGTTATAAACGTCGCCCTCTATTACTAAACTGTTTTTCGGTTTTTTTGGTAAGTGTGAGTTGTTTGGATTCATTAAATTTCCTCGAAATAAGGAAATAAGCTGAGCTTGATCGATTAACAAATTACGTTTAGTGTATGTAAATATATATATATATATATATATATATATATATATATATATATATATATATATATATATATATATATATATACCGGGTGTCCAGCATAAAGTTTTCCAATAGCTAAATTTTTTATTTTATGTCTGACAATAAACTTCTCATGGGGGACCCCTTTTATTTTTTTTATGCCGCATTTAGGTATGTATTTAAATGTTTGAAATTTCCCGCCATTTTTCCAAAATGGCGGATAACTTTGTTTTTTCTAATGGAAACCCCTGTATTTTATGGTTTTTTGGATTTTGCAGATAATTTTAAGACACTTTTGTACCATGGTATTGTTTCCTAAAACCTATGGTTAAGGAGATATGAACAGTTAAAGTTTAATTTTTTCCCGTAAAAAATGCATTAGGAAATTTATGGTAGTCTGTATATCGAAACGGTAGGTAAAATAAAACATACTAAAGAATAAAATGCCTTAAACTATGATTTTAGTTGAGATTCAATCATAAAAATATTTTTTTGTTGAGATTCACTCATGGAAATGTATTATTTTTAATATCATTTTTACTCTATAAGGAATACAGAGGATGGCACAGTTAATATGGCCACAATATATTGGGAAATAATCAAACTTTAACTGTTCATTTCTCCTTAACGATTGGTTTTAGGAAAAACACCATGGTACAAAAGTGCCTTAAAATGATCTGTAACATCCAAAATCACCATAAAATACAGGGTGTTCTATAAGAAAAAACAAAGTTGTCCGCCATATTGGAAAAATTGGGGGAAATTAAAAAAATTGAAATACATACCTAAATGCAGCATATAAAAATAAAAGGGGTCCCCCATAAGCAGTTTATTGTCAGACATAAAAAATAGAAGTTAGCTATTGGAAAACTTTAGGCTGAACACCTGGTGTATGTATATATATATATATATATATATATATATATATATATATATATATATATAAAATATCATAAACTCCTTAAACATAGTATTTAAATCTAAAGAAGATAAAAGTTTTCCGAAGAAGTTTGGGTTTTAGCCTGACGGTCGTCAAACGTGTTTTAACAGTTGAATGAGTTGAGATATATTGGTTAAAATTTATTGTGTACTTTCATGAAATGGTTTTCATTTAATTTTATGACTAAGGATATTTTTTTACAAATGTAAAAACTTGAGCATTCAAGCATGCATACGGGCATACAAGCACTCAATGCACGTGTATTGGAAAGTTGAACCAAATGAATTTTGGATCGTTATTAATAATACTTACAAGGTGTATACAGAAATATATGTTAGAAATCTCCAGTACCTTCGTCCATCACAACTTTAAAATCAAAGTTTTATCTTACGCCGCCGGTAGAAGCTACCAATGCTTTGTTTTCCTTGAAAACAACTCCTTTAAAGCTTCTGAATACTATTTCTTAAATTGTACAAATTCAAATATTCAGTGGAATAAAACTATACAACATAATTAATTGTTATTATATTTATCATGATTATGTTAAGTTTTATTCAAGCCAATTGAGAACTTTGTTAAAAGAAATAAAACCCAAAGGCTTGTTGTTATGGTGTCTAGATGTAGGGAAGGAAAGAGCTCAATGTATTCAAATCTCACAAAGTCTATCTTCTCTTGTCTTATATACTGTGTGTATCTTTGGTATTCAAATTTTTCTTTAGCACTGTTTCCTTGGAAAAGGCCAAGTAATATTATGAAATCTGATATGATTTTATAGCATCAAAAATATTTCAGATTTCCTCTTACAATTTGTTAGACTAAAAGCAGTCAAATCAATTGAAAAAGTCCTTTATAATTATCATATTTGAAGGTAGATATTTTATTTGACACCAATAACTAAATAAGTTACCAAAATATTAGATCTTTTAAGTTTATTTTGTTGTAATTAAACATGGATATTACATTTTAATTAACACGTGTATAGTACAAATACCTCTTTTACATGTTGCAAAAAATATGATTACTCAAACAATACGATTACTCTTCTTTTTTGAAATTATATGGTACTATTCCACCCCAAGACGAAAGGACACCCCACCACATAAGCATACTCTATTTGTATCTACAATTAGCTTTCACAAAACATTACACAAATAAATGGTACATTTCATATCTGTAAAAATTCTTACCAAAAATAATTTTGCCATCAACTGACTTATTATTATTGCTTTCAATGATACACCAACAAGAAAACAAAATTAAGCAAGAATATTATTCTTGTTTAATTTATTTATGGGTTTTCTTGTTCAATTTATGGGATTTCTTATTTTATTAAAGAAATCCCATAAATTCGAAGAAGGCCGCAGCCGCAGCGGCTTTTCATCTCAGAATTTATTTCTTGTTACAAATCATCCAGTTTCAAAAGATCTTAATCAACAAGTCTTGGGAACTCTTATTTAATCGTATTTTATTATTTAATAAAAAATATATAAACATTATAGCAGTATTAAGCTTCCATCATCTTTACTACAAAAGGTAATATAAAATTAAATATTATATCCTTCCTTTTAAGGCCGACGCCGACGGCTGTAATAGGCCCCCACGGCAAAAACTACGTTCGCGGCCGACGCGACGGCTGTAATAGGCCCCCACGGCAAAAACTACGTTCGCGGCCGACGCCGACGCGACGGCTGCAATAGGCACCCGTCCTCTTCTTCCATTTATTGGTTGGTTATGTTTCCAAACGAGACAAATCTTGATATTCGCATGTAGAGAGTTAAATGGGCTTCATTTATAAAGGTAAATACTGCCGTTGTAGCCTATATTTCCTAGTTGTTTGTATAGATTTTCATGCCATGATCGTCAGGTGGCTACATGATGATTTTGTGTTGATTAAAATTCGTGTTTTGTTGGTTATGTGATGAGATAATTGTTTTAACCGACCAAGTATAATTTAACAATTGAGTTGTATGTGTTTGACTTGCGTTTTCAATTAGGAATGAGCAAAAGAAGTAAGCCTGTTACAGTAATAACCTGTAAGCGAAATCACCTTTCTGTAAGCAAATAACATGGCTTCTGCCTTTTAGCCCCAAAAACAGCGTGGTGTCAATTTCTACACTTATCATTGCAGTTCTATTATAAATTAAGATAGATAATTCAAGATTGGCATGTTAGCTATAGCTAAGTTTTACTTTATAAATGGTTTTTAGATGTAAAACAAGTTTATACATTTTTTATATAGAGTTAAAGTGGAAAAATTGTAATTACCTAGTTAAAATTGTCATACATATATTTGTAAAAAAACATTTTTCTGATGACTACATAATTTATTTTAGTGCATTTTAAATCTCATTTAATTAGAAAAAATTTAGAAAAAAATAGTGATTAAAATTTTAGAAATTCTCGCTCGTTGAGTAGAAATATGCTATGCACTTGTCATGATAAATGGCTTGGCCTTTCTGGCATGCGTTCCAGTTTGGGAGCTGGCCTTTTTTAGCACGGTTACCCCATAATTATTGACGGCCTTAAATATTTTTTTAATAAGTATTATAATCAATATAAATATTAATATTCTTAATTTTCAGTGTGGTTTAAGCTTTAACATTGAAAAAGCCTTTATGAAAATGATTAAATAATATATTTTTTTAATAAAGTACTTAAATAACGGTAAAAAAAGTCAAATAATAAGAATAACCTTTTTGTCTTATGAACCGCCTTAAACAGTAACAATGCTCTATTAGCTGGGAACTCTGGAAACTCTGACAGGGCTTAACGAAATTGAACCGGTTTTTTTTTTAACGGGCGTAAGTCACAAAAAGTAAACTTTCGGGAAACAAGAAAAACTGTTGATTTTTAAAAGGGCGTAAGTCCAAAACTCCATATAACGCTATGTTGACTTACGCCCTTTTAAAACAAACCACAGAAATACAATGCTGATTTCTTCCATAAAAATTCATGATAGGAACTCCCTTTCAAAGCAAATCGATGTATCTAGTTGTGTAGAGTACAAAACCACCAAAAACTGAAAATTAAAATAAATGGACTTAAGCCCTTTAAAAAACCGGATTCAATTATTTTTTTACATAACTAATCAAAAATTAAAAATGTAGATGGAAACAAAACAAAAAAAGGTTTAAAAATTAAAAATAACTATTATATTTTAAGGGAATTCAACCACCTAAATGAAGTCTTGAAGCTATAGAAAAATAAAGCAATATTTATACAATATTTGTACAACTAATTAGGTTTTATAGGTTAAATATATTTTTAAGAATTCGTATATAATTTTTCAAACGTTATGATGATCATAAGACATAAGCTACATTGAAACGTAGTGTACATTCAATCATATACTTTAAGATACAAGGAGAGACTGCAGCGAGACAGGCATTAAATAAATTTACGTACAAAAGAGGTTTTCTGAGACTACATGAAATGGATCAGTTAATGGATTTCTTTTTAATTAAGTAAGTAAACATAAGTTACCTTTGGCAGTAATTTACTCTTGGGGCAGAAATAATTTTTAAGTATTTTTATTTTATGTGTCCAGTGGATCTTAAATTAAATACCTGACTATAACTCTAAAACAATTAATCTCTCGTTTTTCATTCCTCTCTCGGACATTTACGTTTGAAACTAAAAACCAGTTCAACAATCGTGAAATTCCAATTATGAATTGCAATTTTACTTAATTGGAGCTTATAAATAATTTAATTTGAGTACTATACATAACTGTATGTATTCATTGATTCGTTATAATTAATTATGACGGTAAATTTATTTAGAAGTAGGTAATACACAACATATTCAGTGTTTGAGTTACATTTCACTTAATTAATAATTTTTCTTAGTTAAAAAAATAAAAATGACTAAAGAATGGCAATTTAATCAACGTAAACTAATAAAAAAATACGAAGGGAAATATTTTTATTTTGACATATTCCAGATAAATTCGCGCATGATAAATGTGTTTGGCAATTTCACGAATAGTGAATGTTGGAAAATGCAAATCGGGTCGACCAAAACCATTGTATATTCATATCTGACCACTGTAGCTACGAGTGTTTTTGAAATTCCAGAGTTTGGAGGGTTATCGAATTTCATAATACCTAATTTGGACACATTTAATGAAATTTTAATAATTCACTTATTGAAAAAAATTACACTTTAAGAATAAAAATAGTTCAGTGAAATCTCAATAAAATAAATACAAACGAGGTCGGGTAGGATTTGCTCTTTATAATGTCCAACTACGTCCAAGTGAAAAACAAGTTTCAAAACGTTTCGGGGTCTGGAATCTGATCCCGTCTTCAGGTGGAACAAATCTTAGAACATAACAGGATTAGTAACACAAAGCCAGGATAATCTGGACAAAAAACACAGCTAAAACAGATATTTGTGTGCTTGTTTTTCTTTTCAGCATAGTGTTTTTGTGACTGCCTACAGTTCTCTGTTTTAGCTGTGTTTTTTGTCCAGGTTATCCTGGCTATGTGTTACTAATCTTGTTAGTTCAAGGTTTTGTTCCACCTAAAGACGGGAAACTTTGTACTGTGTTCCAGACCCCGAAACGTCGTTAAAAATTGAAATGAAATTATTTATCTAGGAATCATTTTTTTTCACGAAAGAAACACTTTTCAGACTACACAAGAAAGTTTTAAAATATCATCCCCCTGCCTTACTAACTTACTGTAGCAAAGATTTTAACTCTCGATTTGTCTGTCAGACCACATAATACCTCATCATTATCTTACTGGATACACCAAGCTACAAATAAGTGACATATGTCGTAGCCACTTGCTGTAATTGGGCACTTCATGAAGTGTCTAACGCTATTCGGGCACTTAATGAAGTGCCCAGCTCGCCTGGGCACATAGTGTAATTGAACGTTTACATTAAAATTACAGTATGTGACCAACAAAACTGGGCACTTGCTGTAATTTTTTCTTTTACACCATGTGTCCACCTCAGATGTTGGGCACTTGATGAAAAAACGTAAAACCGCTTTTTAAGGTGCTGTTGGAAGTATCCAGTATCCAATTTATTATTTTTAATTGCACGAAATAGGAACATGTGTAGAGAATAATGTTAATCATTGAGGATAAGATTGTTTACCACTAATACAGCCAAATCTTGCATATATGATTTTTAACATGGTTTCTTCTATATTTTCTGAGTTATTTGGCTACCCATCATTATCAATATAATTATTAAAACAATAAACGATTTTTAAATTGCTTATAGTTTGAATAAAATTATTACTTATGATGTGTAGCCAAAATAACTCAGAAAACATAAGACAGACAATTCCGTCAATTTAAATTTTTTGCTTTGATGACTAAAAAAACATGAAACATTTTACTTATGGCAATTTATATGTAACATAACACATCAAAATTAACATTAACTTATTTTTTTAATGTTTTACTTTATTACCTACTCATTTAGTTACACTAAATAAACGTGTCATAAAAGACTTCCAAAAATTAATAAAAACAATTCTTTGGTTTATTCTTTTTTATCAAAATAGAAAACATTCATTGTATATTACAATAGTAGTTTTCATTACTAGGAGCGAAAGTGGCTCTTTTTGGTACGAGATCGTAATTTACAGGCGAGGCGCAGCCGAGCTTGGAAATGCAATCGAGTACCAAGGAGACACTTTTGCTCCGTGTGATGAACAACTATTTTCATCATTATGTATAAATAACCATTTAATCGTTAAAAAATTAGACTACATAATTGAGGTTATCCAAAATAGCCATCGTCATTTACACATCTGTTATTTTGATTACAAACGCAAGTTGAGAAATCGTTCAACCTTTCAAACGTAACATAAACCAAATTTGACATTAAGAGTACGGCAAAATTTACCATATGTTTTTTCAGTACTCCTATTCGAAGTGATCCAAAAACGGTCATTTTGCTTACGATTTAGGGAATTAAAACGGCTGTTTTCGGGACAGTATGATGAAAAATTACTTTTTTGTTTGTTCTTTTTTTTACAATTTTACTACTATTAACCTAATCTTATGTTTACGTTTTGGTATTTAAGGAATGAACATAACATATTACATCATGCGGATTCATTGTAGTATGTTTTTTATTTGTTTACATAATAATAAAAAATCTATATGGAGTATCCTATTTACGTAACAGCTCTTCAGCAATGTACATCGTGATGTATTTCGGTAATGTAATTCGTTTATTATATTCCTGCTGACACCAACAGCTTAAAAATCTAAGTTTATATTATTCAGTCAAAGACTTATATTTGGAAACTCATTTAAAGAAATAGTCTAAAAGTGATAACCTTATAAGTATTAAAAGTTATTCGAAGATAAAGGGTTGATAGACAACGTTGACATTTTAATTATATTTTTTATAGCGCCTTCCCTATAATTTTATACTATTGTATAAATTTATAACTATTTGAAAACCGCAATATTGTTTTTGAAACTTTGAGCAAATTATAATTATTTATTATGTTTTTTTCTAGAATAAGAGGTTACTATTTTATTGCAAAAAATAACTACGTTATTCATACTGTTTATTTCAGTAAGAGCTTAACTTATAAAACACAAAATTCACTATCCAAACACTTCGTAGACTAATTGTATTTTCAAAAGGCATAAGTAACTAAAACCAAAATTAAAACTTTTATATTTTTTGAAAAATAGTTGAAAGATTGAATAGCAAACGTTAAAATTAACATTGGATATTTTAACTGACGTTTGGATTAAATTTAAACATTGGTATTTACATTAACAAAGACTTACTATAGTGGCTGCCCAACATCCCTCGATAGTTACAGCATGTGTCCAATGGACGTTGGGCGCTTCATGAAGTGTCCAGTTTCGTTGGGCACATGCTGTAATTTAGATTGAAATAATTGAGTTACACTAGAAGCCCAGGCGCGCTGGGCACTTCATGAAGTGCCCGGGCAGCGTCGGGCACTTCATGAACTGCCCAATTATAGCAAGTGGCTACGACATATACATAAATTAAATCATTCTACTTAGAGTTACCACAAAAATAACCACCATGCGTAACTGGGTAG
>JAQJVK010000050.1:660701-947534 GCA_035578135.1 Flexamia atlantica
AACCAGACCAGGCTAAGCCGTATTCTGTATTTGTATTTGATGATGTATCTAGTGAAAATCATGATACTATTAGAAACTATTTTGCCATGGGAAGACATAATAATATTGATAGCATATATATCGGACAAACATATAGCAAAATTCCAAAACAACTAATTAGAGACAATGCAAATATTTTAGTTTTATTCAAACAAGACGATACAAACCTAAAACATATATACAACGATCATGTAAATGCTGATATGTCATTTGATAAATTCAAAGAGCTTTGTGGAAAAGCTTGGGCGGAAAAATATGGATTTTTGGTAATTATGAAAGATAAAGCTATAACAGATGGTCGTTACCGCATAGGTTTTGATAAATTTGTTTTAATACATTAATTAACAACATTATCGTACAAGTCTTCATGGTGTAAACATGGTTAATCAGGAAAAGCTATTAAAAGAAATAAAATCACTTAGTGATTCTATTAGACATAAAAACAGAGCGTTAAGATTAGGAATAAGTGAAAGAGAGAAATTTCTGGAATCAACATTTAAACCTATTACTGAGCCATTAAAACAATTAGGACAAAATGTTAAACATTCAACATTTAATTTTTCCGGAGATGCTATTTTACCCATTTCAAAATTTGAACAAAAAGAAGAATATGAAAGTGATACAAGTTTTACACAACAAGGAGAAACAACTGAAGAAGAAAGCGAACTAGGTGAAGAAACGGATGTTTTAACAGAAAAAGAAGGTCTTTCTACAAGCGAAGAACAACAAGAAGAAGAAGAGCCTATTAATCCATCCAACTTGAGCAAATTGGGCTCGGATATCGCGTATAAAGGGCCGCTTGCAAGACAATTTGTATTAAAAATGTTACATTCTGCACAACCAACTCGAAAATATCATACTTTTGGTGCTAGAATAGAAGAAAATGGGCTAATGATTGGAGATAGCAAACTTGATGTAGACGAACATGACAATATTATTATAAATAATAAACAATACAAGGGTACAAAAGGATTGTTTGAACTTATTTTTAAGCCGAAACCTAATAAATATACTAAAAAGGATTTAAACATTTTTAAACAAATATTGGAGGATACAAATGCGCATAAGAAAAATTATTCTAAAAATTTTAATGTTCATAGAAATGCATCAGAAAAATATAAAACTATTATTGCTAAACTTTTCCCACCAAAAAGAAGGGAACCCATAAAAAGAAAATCATTATCTTCTGCTGAAATAAATATTTTACATAAAAGAAGAAAAACAAATCAATCAAGTTTATCAGGAAAAGGATTATTAAAAAACTTGTATGATACTAATATAATATACTACAACGATATAAACAAATTGGTTGACAGAATGAAGTTGATATATGAAGCTAAACAAGCCGGACATAGTGGTTTAGAAAATGAATGGGTAGCTTTGGTCGGCGAACTGCGAAATCGAGGAGTAATTGCATAAAAAATATGAGTATATATAATACAAGTATAACTGATTAAATATTCAGTATAACCATGAGTGTGGATAAGTTTGGACGGTATTCCGAAACTGGAAGCAAATCAGGATCTTATGGAAAAAGAGGTGGTTTACCACTAACATCCGATGGAGATTATGATATAAATAACAAACGTTTAAAGTTTGTAAATGATCCAAAAGATGAAAATGATGCGGTAAATTTTAAAACTTTAAGAAGTGAAACATTACCTAGCTTAAAGCTTCAAAATGAAGTGTATAACGCTAATTTTTATAGAATTGTAAATCTTCCAAAACCAATAGATAAGAATGATTCGGTAAATAAAGAATATTTAATGTGGTACATAAACCAAACCTTACGATATGATCCTAGGAGTAATAATAAAGTATATGATGCAAAAGATCTTAGAATAGCCAATATAGCAGATCCTATTAATGATCAAGATTCAGTTACAAAAAAGTATTTACATTCAGTCATCCCTGAAAAAACAGATAAATTTTCCTTTTACAACTTTGTAATACATGATATTGGAGACCCTAAAGATATGAAAGATGCTGTAAACCTTCAATATCTTACAGATCATTGTATTACGCATGATATTAATACAATTGATTGCAAAAATAAAGTGTTAACTAACGTTAAGGAAGGAACTGCAAAATCACATGCAGCTACAATAAGTCAAATAATGAAATTAAAAGATAAGAAATGGGATGCTGATGCAAAAATAATTACTAATGTTAAAAAAGGGTCGGATGAAACTGATGTAGCAACAATTGGACAAGTTCCTGTATTACAAGAAGGCGGCCGACAAGCCTTTGATTGCAAAGGGAAACCACTAGTCAATGTTGCAGAAGGAATAAGAGACAATGATGTAGTTACAGTAGCACAAATGCATGAGAAGGGACACATATACTATAATCTTTTTCTAAGAAAAGATTTAAATAAGCAGTCTTTTTTTGTGAAGACTTGCGATTGACTAGCTTAAAAGACCCTATTAATTTTACTGATGCTGTTAATGTAAATTACATTGTAAGACTCTTAAGTGTAGTATTATATGATATTTATAACACAATAAAGCCCATAAAATCTGATCAAAAATTAAATTGGGTTAAAAAGAATGTTATGGAAAAATATTTTTTAAATAAGGAAACTGATACTTTAAGAACTTCTAAAGGTGATGATGATCAAGAAGATACAATCCTTCCACAAAACTGGAAAAAAATGTTTTACCCAAAACAAACATACTTATAAATAAACAATGTCAAAGGATAAGTGCATCATTCATTATAAAGCATTTATAAAATAAACAAGTATCGACATTTCCTTTCACTATAAAAGACCATGTTGAAAGTTCAACGCATCAGTCATAATCGACACGTTATAAAGAGAGGAAGAGGAATAGCATCAACAGCACTTTCTCTTATTACTAAGCCGGTTGGAGCTATAGTTAATAAAGCTATCGATTTATTACCTGTAGAACTACATTTACCAGGAGGTTATCAATATTGTGGTCCTGGAACAAAATTGAAAAAAAGACTCGCTAGAGGAGATCTTGGAATAAATAAACTTGATCAAGCCTGCAAACAACACGATATAGCATATTCAAAGTTTGCAGATACTAAAAATAGATCAATAGCGGATAGAGCACTTGCTGAAAAAGCTTGGCAAAGAGTAACATCCAGTGACGCTAGTATCGGTGAAAAAGCAGCAGCTTTAGCGGTATCAGCAGCAATGAAGGGTAAAACGATGTTTGGAGGTGGAAAGAAGAAAGGAGGTGGAAAAAGGAGAAGAAAACCTGCAAAGAAACGTGGAGGAAATATAAGAAGAAAACGACGATCCACCGCAGGTAAAAATAAAAAGAAACAAACAATATGGTCAATGATAAAAAAAGGAGGAGGATTATACCTAAGACCGTATCGTGTGTATTAAACAGAAAAAAACAATTACTAATTCCAAATAAAGAATTAACAGATAAAGAATTAATTACTTATGTTTCTTGTTTAAAAATTCCATTTTTTAGAGGAGTGTTTATGAAAGATGCATTACCTGTTAAAATATGGAAAAATGAAACCGGAATAGTAAATTTAGATAATAGTAAAGGATCAGGCACTCATTGGGTATGTTATAAGAAACTAGGATCAACTATTTACTACTTTGATAGTTTTGGTAATCTCCCACCACCAAAAGAACTACAATATTACTTTAAAACAGCTAAAAATGTACTATACAATTATAAAAGAGAGCAACCTGATGATACGGTAATCTGTGGACATTTATGTTTAGATTTTTTAACAAAAAGCGTTAGTCAACTTTAAGATGTCTTCCTATACAGTATCATTAACTGGAACTTCATCTACTTTGCGAAGTGTTCTTTTCCCTGCGTTACGTTTGGAAAAAGATAAATTATGGGAAGCCGCATTATTAGATATAACAACTTATAATTCTATTCCCAACGTTACTGAAAATGTTAATGACAAAATACATTATTACAAAACAAAAGATAAAAATACAAACAAATATTCAGATATACAAGTATTTAGTTTACCCACTGGAGCATATGAAATTGATGATATAAATGAAGCGATACAAAATCATATGGGAAAAGATAATATAACAATAAAAGGAAATAACAATACTATGAAAGCTGAAATTAAATCTAAATATTATATAGATTTTAGCAAAGAACATTCAATTGGTAGTTTATTAGGATTTCCTAAAACAACAAAAATTTTAGAACCTAATATTAACCATTCAGGTGCTAGAACTGTAACAATAATGAAAGTTAACAGTATAGATATTACATGTAATATTATACATGGTTCTTATAGAGATGGTGAAAATACTCATATATTGCACACATTCTATCCAACGGTCGCTCCGGGTTTTAAAATTGTGGAAAAGCCACAAAACTTGGTGTACCTACCGTTAAACACCAGTTTTATTTCAGACATTGTGGTGAACATACTAGATCAAGACGGAAATCATATTGATTTTAGAGACGAACCTATAACTATACGAATACATATAAAATCAACCGTATAACAATGGGGTTATCATTTAAAAAGAAAGAGCTGACTGGTAAACAAGTCAGTAGCACTTCGGCTATAGAAGGATTAACAAGTGATAACATTCGTTTTCTAGAAGAAATTGGATTAAAACTTATTAATAATGGAAATATTGGATATAGCGCAGGGTCCGACATTCGACGAAACCTTATGGGAAAAGGAATATCATACACACAACCCTTACGCTTCATCAAAATTAAATAATAATGATGAAATTAGAATTCCCATACAACAACAGGATATTTATACACTTCCATGTGAAAGTTATTTGTATATCGAAGGAAGAGTAACAAAAAGAGATGGAAGCACTGCAAGTACTGTTCCATTCATAAATAACCCCATGGCATATTTGTTTGATGAAATAAGATATGAAATTTCCGGAGTTACAGTAGATTCAACAAAAAAGGTGGGAATTACAAGTACATTAAAAGGATTAGCATCTTTAACACCGAGTGAAAAAAATATGCTGGCCGCCGCAGGATGGGTAGCACCCGATTCCAGTACAATCACTCCAAACACTTCAGGCAATTTTGACTTTTACATTCCTTTAAGATTACTTTTAGGCTTTGCCGAAGATTACCGAAAAATAATAATAAACGTAAAACAAGAATTAGTTTTGTTAAGATCATCAAACGACAAAGATATTATTCAAGCAACTGATGGAACAACGGAAGCTACTTTAGAATGGAAAATGCAATTAGACAAAATTGTTTGGAGAGTACCGCATGTACGGTTAAACGATCAGAATAGAATTTCATTATTAAGAACTTTAAAATCAGATCGTGATATCGTAATACCATTTAGAAGTTGGGAGTTTCATGAATATCCGGGTTTACCGGAAACACAACGTCATACATGGACTGTAAAAACTTCTACTCATTTGGAAAAGGCAAGATATGTAATATTTGGATTACAAACAAAAAGAAGAAACGAAATAACTAAACATGCTGGTGAATTTGATCATTGCAAACTTACAAATTTTAAGGTGTTTCTAAACTCACAATTCTTTCCATACGACAACTTCAACATAAACTTTACAAAAGACAGGTTTAGCGTTTTGTACGATATGTACGCAAGATTCCAAAATTCATATTATGGAAAAACAAACACACCTTTATTAACGCCAAACCAATTTAAATCTAACTATCCGATTGTTGTAGTTGATTGTTCAAAACAAAACGAATCTGTAAAATCTTCCAGTGTAGATATAAAAATAGAAATGGAATTTGAACAAAATGTACCCAAAGATACATCTGCTTATTGTTTAATTTTACATGATAAAATTGTTACATATACACCTTTAACAGGAATTGTAAAAGCAGTTTTGTAAAATGAAAAGGAAAAAAAAAATACCCCCACCACTCGGTTATAAAAGCAGGAGCGGGAACGAAAATTGTTTAGTTTACTGTCTACAGTTGTATGGGTAACATCGTCTACAGCATTATAAACAAAATGAGTTCTTTATCAGTTGTACAAGACGTTTCCGAAACAGCACCTTTATTGGAAAATGATGATAAACATTTTGAAGAAAATATTGTAAAGGAAATTGATGACTTTTTAAAGTTTGGAAAACAAAATAAAAAGTTGGAAAATAATAAAACAAACGTAAGAAAGAAAAGAAAACTTGAAGAAAATATTCCACCAAACATTTTAACTGAAGTTTTCCTTCGCATCTTTTATCCTATTTCATCTTGCATGAGTAAAAGTGTGTCGATAGGATTGGTAAAATCATTAGACTACTCTCCCGCAGTAATACTAAGCCATGGAACAAAGATGGTTTTATTTTCAGAAAATGCTTGGGATTCCTTTTTAAAACATCTACATCTTATTGAATGTTATTTAGCCAACAGTTTCTTTGGAAGAAAAACTAACATTCGACTTTTGGATTGTGACAATGAAATTGACATTATTAAACATCGTGGTCAACAACAAGTAAGAATTAGAGACTCGACACAATTTGAAAATAAAATTCTTCTAACACGTGAAGAATTTTACATTTTAAACTATGCAACATCACCTATTACCAGGTATATGAAACAACTAGTATTTTCAAGCTCTGTTATTAAGGAATATCTGGTAGATGCATGCGAAAAACAACCAGAAAGCACTTTACAATACGGACCAATAGATACATCCATCTTTAATAGAATACCTCACGAAGTGGAAATGTGGAGGCAGTTAAGAAACTTTGAACCTTTTACCGAAGTTGCAACGGAGGCTACAGAAGAAGAAACCAACAACAACAACAACAGTACAGAAGAAGAAACCACCAACAACAATAATACAGAAGAAGAAACTTTGCTAGGTTAAAACTACAATGTAATTTAACAAAAGAATAAACCGTGGGGTAGGCCTACTGGGGATGGTGCCCACGTTAAACATACACCAACGCGCCTACAACTGTACGGCCTGGTTTATATATATATATATATCTAACCTACCGTGGTGTGGAAAACAGTTGATCAGCAGACACCATGATGAGCAGACAGGATGAAGAAATGGCAGCAAAACCTTGTGTAATTGAATTTCAAGCATTTCGCGGAAACGATGATAGATTTATCATAAAAGAATTGGTAATTTTGGATTTGCTTACACAAGTAGCATACCCGTTTTTATTTGAAGCACCGTGTTCTGTCCATGAACTAAAGTCAAAAGCTAAAATAACAAACAGATGGCTAACAAATAATTTTCATCATATCCATTGGTATGAAGGTTTCCTACCGTACAACAATGTACACAAAATTATGTTTCATTTTTGCAAACAATTTACACACATATATACCAGAGGATTGGAAAAAAAGAATTGGATACGACAGTACACAAACAAAGAAGTTTTAAACATAAAAGTGGACAAAACATTTCACTTTGATGCTAGAAATATTTGTGTTTCTACAATAAATCCGAAACACAACCAATCTCAATGCGCATTACAAAACGCGTATCACTTGGCTGCTTACTTACAACAACAAACGGAAGAATGTAGTGGGGGTTCCGAAGGTTATATAAACGAAGAGGCAACACACCCCGAGTATCAGTCTAACTCCATACTCCGAACAGACAACATCTCCTGTGAAGGATGGCATCACAACAGTTTCTCCAATGTTTAGTTGAACAATTCAACTTGCATTCAAAATCAAATACTCTAATTATCAAGAAATGTTCAGAATTAAAAGAACAGAAACATTATATTGTTCATGAAATGAAGAAAATTGATACAACGCATGGAGACGCAGTCGTCGCATCTTTATCCGATGCACCATATACACCGGGTGATGAACCAAAGTTTCAAGTATATCTTCCAAAACGATTCGTCCAGTTGCTGCAAAATGAAGATCTGCGGGAAATTCAACCAGGATCATTATATTTGGTGTCACACGGAATGAGCGGAAAAAACTCTACGGAACTAACTCTGCACATCGCACAAAAATAACATTGTAAAAAAAATGTTTTAAATAAAAAGATAAAAAACAACATATCAGTATATGTTTTTATATACTGATATGTTGTATTTTTTTAAAACCTCAAACGGATGACCTTGAACTTTTAATCGATAGTATTATTCGATTATTTTATTCGATAGTATTATTCGATTATTTTATTCGAATACTTTACATAAATACGAAACTTTAACGTTGAGAGGCTCAGTTCTGTTTAAGACAAGCTACAACCAACATGTCATCCAAAAGAAATAATCTAACACTTATAACTTATTGTTGCAAAGAAAAATGTTTTAGAATACCTGAAGATCAAGTTGACGGAAAAGCTTGTACAAAATGTAATTCTTTCAGCTATTGTAAATGTAGTTGCAAAACATATCAAAAGAACCGGTTGGATAAACTAGAAGAATTGCAACATCGACTCGGTCTATTGTGGCAACGATTAAATTCAAAGTGATTAAACAAACACCTGCCATTACCCCCACCACTACCCCCACTACCATCGGAGGTACCTGCAGCACCGGCTTTGCAATAGTCATTCCTGCTACACCTCTCGTCGAGTAAACAACTCTAGTCATGTCTCTCAACATTCGCGGGATTCACTACAACACTATCAATCTTACAACCTACAAGGATTTGGAAATTTTTAGTGAAGAACTAAAACAACTTATAACCACTGGGTTTGGTTTATCTTTAGAACTTTACGCAACAAACAATCAAAACGAAAAAAATGTGTTTTTGCCAACTTACAACAACAAGAAGAATGAAAATAAACAAGAACTTTCAGCACCGACAACAACTTACTTTTCAAATTTGGGAGCAAACTTTACTAACTTGTAAAATAATACTTTTGTAAAAAAAACAAATAAATAAAAAAAGAAAATATCTTGCATTTTCGGAAAATCCGAAAATGCAAGATCTTTTTTAAAAACATCCCCAAACGACCTTGACACACTTCCGGCCATTTAAAATTTAAATACCCAGCACAGCAGGGCATTTAAACTTTAAATACCCACCTACAACACGTCACAGCTACGTCACAGCTGATGACGTCACTTCCGGTCACGTGACCGGAAGTAGCTGTCAAAAAATTGACTGCCTGTCAAAGTTTGATTGGGCCAGAAACGCCACATCGCCACTACTGTTGACGCAAAGAATCACCTTACGAAATTAAATATATGATAACCCTTTACCTCAATAAACAATTTAGAACGATTAAATTATGTTTCAACATATACTAAAATGGTATTAAAATGTTTTATTTAGTATGTTTTATGTTGTTAGTATATTTTATGCTGTTTTAAAATGTTCCACTTATTTATACTTTATTAATTAAACTAATCTAGCTTGTGGAGCTTAATTGGAAAATATTTTAATTTAAATGTAACTTTACGGGGCAATTAATTAAATGTATCAATCAAAAGCCGCATTAGCTTGACAGTAAAAAATCACGATATCACGTAACCAAAATAATGCCTGTATTTATTTTTTTAACGCGTTTTCCAAACTGTGCTAATTAGCGTACATTTAAGCAAATAACATCAAACTGATAAATATTGATAAATATTAAGTATGGAATACAAAACAAGTTGTCAGACTATGTTACAATCAAACATATAATACATAAAAAAATAGTTTATGCGCCTCTATTTACATTAATTTCTCAGAATTATTGTAGGAATATATTTTTATTTGCCTAGACTGAAATAAATGTTCTCGAAAACTCTCATTGAAAAGAACAAAATGTGTATCCATAATTTATTGATAATGACACCATGATTTATTGGAAATAGAGCCAAAACATGCCGAGTATTATATTTACAAAAGCACACGTCATGTAAGCACCGTGGATAAAAGGTATTTATATAAACACTCTCTTATGGGAATAATAATAAAATATTAATAAATGTAACCTTAGTGTCTTAAGCTACCCGTTAAGTCTAGGAGGATGTTATTATTATAAGTATAAGTTATTATTATATTTTTATGAATCTCGTTGTTATCGTGAATTCTTGCTCTCGCGTTGACAAGAAACATGCAAAGTCCAATTTGGCATGTATGCGTAAAAACTTTCATAGATCTGTAATGTTGGCTATTAAATTTTTTGCTGTACTACAAAACATTATAATAAAACATTTTTAAACTTTAAAACCACAATTTAATCACTAAACTTTATATTGAGGCGTTATTTTACCCTTTAAATTCTGGCGGCTTATAAAGCATTAAGGCTTGATTAGCTAACTTAGTTCATTAAGGTGTGAGATACATTATGCAGTACAACTTTTGCGATATGTCAATCTAACCACACTTTATCCTGATTACCCAAGGAATTAATTTTCTGGACCAAACAACTTAAATTTAAGAAACAGTAGTGGTGATTTGGGTAAAAAATCACAATTTCTCCTAATAGTTTTGATTATTTTTAGTGCAATCGATCATTCTATAACTGTATGAATTTACTATGGACATTTATTTGAGTCCTATGTATGAATTTACTGTGGACATTTATTTGAGTCCTATGTTATGAACAGTCTGTCCCATACCCTACACATAATAAATAAATCTAATGTTCTAAACTTCTGCTTTGATAATGTTATAAGTATTCAAACAAAAAGCATTAAGACATAAATGATATATTTAACGGACAGAGAATTAATTAATTGTAATGCCTAGTTAAGAATGTATAGCAAACTTTACACGAATTCCTTACTACACTCTATTTCGTGTTACAATTAGTTTCTAAGCTTATTGTGTATTATATTGAAACAAATTTTTCTTGTTCTACTTTTTGTTCATACAGTTAACTGAACATTTTTTAACGTATAGTAACATATCCATTTTTTTTGTCCACCCCCATAATCAATAATCGGGCCTGCTCGAATTCAACAAAGTTCATGATTATCCAGTTTGTGCTAAAGTGATGGAAAATTAGTATGCCAACATCAGTGGCGTCAGATCATTATACGTGAGTGCTGTATAATTCAGCTACAAATTGCACGATGGTGTCGTGCATGTCAATTAGTAATAGCCAGTTGGCTAATAAAGTTCAAAAGCACATCAATGCTGGACAAAACAGCACATGTACATACACGGTAGCGACCGGTATAATTTTCTTCCAAACCTGCATATAACATAGAACTGCAGTTGAAAGTTTTAGTTAATTTTCATTTTTCGATTACCTTGTCAAACATATTTAAAGTGAAAAATAAAAAAATTATATATTAACAATACTTCTATTATCCCTTTGTAAGATTCAGTAAAATTAGTTTTTGAACATGAACATGTTGCTATCATATTATTACAGTCGTGTGACCGTCTAATCAGCCTTTTGTTAGTTTTTAGGCCCCACTAATGTCTCTAGATAAAATCCTAAATATAATTTGTTTATTTAAAACCTTTTCGTGAGCAACAAACGAAGTAAATATTAAATTAATCTAAATCAAAACACAATAGAAAACAATGTTAACATTCGATTGCACTTATTGTGCTCATATCGAAATACTCATTGAAACAGATTATTGCTTTGTACATTAATATTAGGGCTTCAATAATTTCAACAGGTAACTAAATTAAAATACCAAATTATTAAGCCAGTGGAAACGTTTGAAATTGGAAAGTGTCCAAATCTAAATATATTATTATAAAAAAAACTATCTCAATCTCAATATAAAAACTAACACGTTATAAATTGGTTCAGTCAGTACTTGATGGTAACATTTCTGTACTTAAACTGACGGCACTATGTATAACTGTAACTAAAGAAATATGTGGAAGATGCATAGTGAGAAATTATTAGGTGTTTTAATTTTGTTTCTTCTTGGTGAGTCGTGAATAGTTATTTGTGCGACTAGTGAGCAAAGTGAGCAATTGCCTCACTCGAGAGAAATCTTTACTCACGAGCCGCAGGCAAGTGAGGAATGGTTTCTCGAGTGAGGCGATTGCACTTTTCACTCGAGTTGAACATTATATTTTTCCTACAGTTACCATAAAACAAATAAATTGGTAAAGATACGTAACATATTTTTACACAGAAGTGAACTTTTAATATGACATTTAATGTGAAAGCAGCATTAATAAATCAGAAACAAAATTATAAAACAAAAAATAATCTCCTTAAAAATGAACACAAACACCCTAAAAGAATTGTTAACCAAAGAATTACTCATAGAAAGACAAATAACACTAACGTCCATTTTGCGACAGCAAAACCACCTTCAATGTTTACAAATGGCAAATCAATGAAATGGTGGCTTCTGCCGTGACCGGAAGTGTTGTGACCAATACAAAAGTACAACAGCTGACCAGCTGATTTACAGCCAGTGCTGCCGACGTATTTCGCGCGCATACGACCTTGTCTGCATGTTACGCGCTCACTATTTCGTGCCTTCACGTTGCAAATCTGGAGTGAGACAAAGTAATTAGAGTGAGACAATGTTAACATTGTCTCACTGATGAGCGAATTGGCCACTTTGCTTTCTCAAATCAGTGAGAGAACATGTACATTGTTAGGTAACTGTAGGAAAGTGATAATTCCCTCTTTTATCTCTCTGATCATATTACTACTGCAGGAGTGTCGTTCTCATGCTGATTCATCAGGCCAGTTTAATGAATAAACTTTCTCAATAAAGCCCTCTGCTCGTGGTATTACAGGCTTGGATCTAGATTGAGGGTAAAAGTAGGCAGGTGAATCTATTTACGTTGATTCAGTTTAACAATCATTTACTGATATGCTGACAGAGGCAGTTTAGAAGTACAATTTAGTTCCAGCCATTAGGTCTGTCGCTCAATCCATTAAACGTGTTACATTAAATATTGCGGCGAGAGTAATTTTTATTTTAAGATTATGGTTTTGAAATTATGTTCTTGAAGTACAAATAACACAACTGATTTTAATTTTTCGTAACGTACTAAATCAAAATTGTAACAGTGGTATGAACTATTTACATCCTCAGATTACCTGGTATATTGTACTTCATGTATTCAGTTTTCATGTAATTTAAAGAAACAATCTACACTATTTTCACACTCCTGATGAATCTTTAAATTGATTTATATTCTTATGTTTCAACTAAGCACATTTCCTATTTACGATTTAATGTAAAATTTCAAAAAAATATTTCCATTGTTCATTCGATTGAAAAGTACATGACTTTTAGTGAAATGCAAACAAAACTAAGCTTATAATTATTTTATATTTTAACAAATTTATATACCTTACTGATGAATATAAATTGTTTATAGATCCAAAATTGTAATAAGAGAAAGTTTGATAATTATGAAAAAGATATATAATTTTTAATTTTATTATTTAGTGAAAAAAGTATCGATACAAACTGTGTGTCGTATTTTACATAACAGAAATATCTTCCATTCTATCCTGTATTTTAACAGATTGGTTAAAGAGACACGGGAAATAATTAATATTATTTATCTTTGCGTGCCTTGGCTCAAGACACTTTCTTGAAAAAACAACGTAAGTTTTCCAGAGTAATTCGTTACCGTAAGCTCTTGAACAAGAAATTTGTTAGAGTTATTATTTCGAATGGTATTTTTAGCTTTATCTTATTTCGGTGTGAGTTTATCGATTAATTACAATTTAAAGATAATGAAATGTTTTGACGTAGATGATCTTATAACACTGCTAATTCAGAAAAGACTTAAATATTTGTGCCCTATTAATATGCGAGAGAAAGAATATAACCACATAACCACATCGACCTTTATAAACATTTTTTACTGATTACATTATATCTATTAATAGTTTTTATATTTTGATTATTTTTGTTTCAATATAAAAAAAATGCGGAGGCTTTTAAAATGTTGATTTCATATTGAGCCGTGTCAGTTACGGCTCAGTTAAATTGTTGTTTTATATAGCGTGTTTTTGTGTGGCAACTCCAAATCTGGAAGGCTGTGACGGAAGAGAGGGGAAATTTCTTCTCGAATCTTCTGGATAATTCTTTTCCCCTTCTTTCTGCCTCCAGACCGTTGCTTGTGTCAAATTTCCGTTCCATCGTTAATCGATGCCGGCTTCTCTCTCTGGATGGACGTAATTACTCATCTTCCATTCATGAACAAGTTACGTTAGAATTAAAATTTACGTAATGTTTCTACGTTCCATCATGAAGAGTTTCTAATAATTTTGTGACACCCAATGCCAGGTACGTTACATTACATTAAGAAATAATTATTTGAGAGTAAAGTTGTGAGATTGTCGTTTTGTCGAAACAGGCATCAGTCAATGAAATAATCGTTAATAGTATTTTGTGAGCTATTAAATCTGTTTCATGATGTTTCATGATGTTTCATGATGTTTCAGATAACCTTAATGTGTCATTCACATTAAGGTAAACTTTATAATTTACGTTCCCCCATTTTTAAGATGTATGTGTATATTTTGGTATTTAATTGTGTCTAAAGTGCAAGTCTGGCAGTTTAACCTCGCCTATCAGTCTATTCAAGAAAAATGGTTGAATTTTCAACTTAATCTCTAAATATCATGTTTTATAATCAAAGCCAGTTGTATTTAACTTAGTAACAAGCTGAGAACTAATCAATTGAAGTTTAAATCTGTAAATAGTGACTTATTCAATCGGCCTATATACAATTTTTCATGGCCTAATCATGGCCCATGATTTATTTTCACTTTTAACTGTAGGCCTAACCACAAGTATCGAGATCATGAAATTAAGTAGGTCTGTAACTTATTAAAAGGTCCTAGCCTTTGGCTAGCAACTGCGACATCATGGATACCGACATCACATAACACCAGAGTAGCCACCGCTCGGTTCGATGCCTTCAGCCACTCGGACAAGCCTTTCCACCGCCCTGCTCCAACACCGGCAGCCCTGCCCGAAAACCGGCAGTCTCGCCTGAACTTCGGCATCTACTGGCTGTACCGACCTAGGCTTACATCACTCCGTAATCCCAGGTGCTAACAACTTCATTATTTTTTCTCCACTTATCTACACTGAAATCTTCAACTCTACAGTGCAGTGCTCACCCGTATTCTCCAATTTTCAACCATAGTCTAACGTAAACTGGAACTTTAAATTTTACTCATTGCCTCACTCAAACCTATCATTTTTACCAAGCTTAATTTCATTTCTTTAACTTGTCCGATGTGAGCGCGAAGCCAACCAAGATTTGACCCGGTTATATGATCTAAATGTCAGTGTATTGTAAGTGTATTGTATGTATCTTGTTTATTTATTTTAGGTTAAGGTTAGGGACAATCTGACAAGAAATTTAGGGGGGAGCACGTTTAGGCCTACTTTCAAAATTCTCTTTCGGAAACGCCGGTGCAAAATTCTGCTCTCCCCCTAATAATTTCTTTATTCCACCTTTTCTTTATGTTTACCCGTTTAAAGTAATGAATATTACAATTTCAATGTTATTTAAATGTCATTTATGTTTTCTTTGTAATTTTGTCTGTAACTTGTAAACTCGTGTAAATGCTTTCTTTCAAATATTTTAATAATTTTAAACAAGCTATAAAATGAGAACTTCAGATAATTTAATAATGTAAAAAGGCTAACCAAGTCTGGCCAGCTTGAAATTTATTTGTAACTATAAATCACTTTTGTGATGAGTAATTTTGCCACGAATGAATAATTTTACTAATGCAAATTATCCTTTAACTTAATAATGATTTATAATAAAACTTGAGAAGGTTAATGAGACTGTTACAAGACTGATTAGGTTAGGCCTAATTTTTCTATTTTGGCCGAAAGTACAAATATGTTCACCAATATGTAGGCCTAAGTCAGATGAGAATATACGATATGTTATATATACCTTGTTTTATTTAACTACATCCACCCTTCAAAACACTTTGTCACTGAGGTCCTGCGGACCAAGTTATTGGGTCAAGGTTCAGTACGGTTCAATATTACACTATCATTGCCTAGTTTTACTCATCCACAAATAAACTTAATTTGACAAGGGACTATTTTAGACATTTAAAGATAACCTTGACTACGGGCTAGGAATTGTTTAAATATTGAACTATATTTACAAGTTAAAACTAGCTAAATTTAAAATTATAAAACATCTTTAAGTGAAAGTGGTAGTCCAAAAATATTGGTGTGTTCAGTATTTTATAATAATGCAGAACAGTAAGATTGGAGTAAGACTTGGTAATAATCCTTTGATTTTGAGCTATAATAAAGAAATATGACTGATACTACTGTTTTCAAACACTGATGTTTATACGATCCCCCAAATACATAAAACCTTTCGATCGTATGACTTGCAATGGACATAACTCAAAACTTTGCTCGAAAACTACTTTACTGTTTTAGGTGTGCTAGAAATGCTAGATTTGAATGTATAAACTCTGAAAAGGTATAATAGTTTTTGATGGGATGTTGGTACAAGGAAGACTATAAAAAACATTTAAATTACTACTTTTTTTCGTAAATCATAATAATAATTAATAACATTATCCTCTAAATTTTTGGTTATTCATCTTAATAATTTGAAAAATTCTCTAGCCTATAACAGTATGGTTATTAAGTGTGGTTTACATATTTACAAATTTCCCTTCAAGGTAGTTGAGTCAATGAAGCATTAACGTCATTACAAACCCTACCAAGACAAATTTTCGTGTTATCATTTGTAAGGATGCCCTCTGACATTAACTTTATCTGTAAAAATAAAGCTTTAAGTCAATTAAATAAAAGTAACATTATTTAAGCATTAAGTGCATACGAATACACTATTCATCCAGTCCATGTTAGGCTGACATGAATATATCACAAGACAAAAACGTGTTATATTTCACAGAGTCGCAAAAAATATTGCATTTGATGATTGATTTAGACCTAGTTTTGTCTGCGTGATTCCAGACCGTAACTTCGCTTACAGTATGTCTCTCCTTTCGTTCTACCAGTTAGTTGTCTCCTACGGTTTACTTGGAAGTTCATTAAGGATGTTTGTTTAATGTATTATTTCCTAGTATGTTTTTCTTTTTACTTTCTGAACCTTTGACACTTTATTTCCACTGGTAATCTTAAACTATTGTGTTATTGAAATAATTTATTGAATAAATAATGTTTAGACCTTTTCAAATTAATTGGCTTCATCATAGTTTTTCTGCCTCCGAGAATAATTTCGCACTGAGACGTATAATTTTTTGCATGGATTAAGGAGAATGAATATAACGTGTCACTGTAACATTACATTACATGTGTATTCTTTGTAAATATGATACCTGATCCAGCAATAGAGTCTTAGCCTTTTTAGCATAGTTGTGAATTTAGAAAATATTTTAGTTATTTGGGTTGTGTTATTTTTAACCATAAAGCTTTACAAATATAATTAGAAACTTATGTTTTCGTACAATATAAGTATTTGAAAGTGACCATAAAGCTGAAAGTGAAATAATGCATGAGTTTGTTAAACTTGAAATAGCTAGAAAAAAAAGAAAACTACAAATTTATGTTGAGTGTTGGAAGTGATGTATTTGACGATTTTTTTTTATTAATAAACTAAAACTGTTGGCTTACAAAAGATATAGACTATATGTAAATCAAAAATAGGCAGTTAATATTGTTTGTGAACTTCACTTTGATGCAAATATAGTTTCTTTTAGAAGTTACGTCTGTGGTATGCATTTCACATTTATCTCTGTTTCCCGTTGCATAAATAATTTATACTACGTCAAGAGTTTATATCATAACTGTATAACTAACAACACTGAACTAACAAACATCTTTATTGCCATAAGAATAAAATATCCCATCCTGATGCAAACATTTACATAACATTCACGTGAACATTTCAGCGGAATATAAATTAAGTACATTCCTACTTAATATAAAGAATATAAGCATTATACCGGGATGACCTCTTACAAAAATTAAAAAAAAATTGTTTTTCAAAAATAATTCTACTACAAATACAGTATAGTAAACCACATTGAAAATATGAAACCTGTACCTTCTATGGCGATTCAGTTACTCTCAATACAAAACGTGAAACATTTATTTTTACTGCTTAAAGGCTGAATATTTACTGTGTATCAAAGTTTTTTTGCCTCGGGTAAAATTGATATAACTCTTCACTAAAATAAACTATATGCATCAGTGCAATCAAGGATTACAGAATTCACCCATACTTCATACAAGGCTGTCCGGTACAGTTTCATAATCCTCTTGAAAGCTTACGGCGCAGACCTCTTCTCTTAGTGACCCGAAAGTTTGCTTTGGAGTTTAAATACACATACAGATTGGATTAGTATATGCTCTTATCGAACCTTTGGCTAAACAAACACAATTTTACTACAAACATATGTTTAAAAAGCTTGCTATTTAATGCGTTAGATGTACACATTACAATTCAGACTATAGTTAATTGACTTTGTGCAGTTTCCTGTTTTGTTGTTTGATTGAGGTATAATTTGCATTTCTTTTTAGTATGAAGATGCAATGCATTTGAAGTACAATTACAATACAATATTGTTATTAATAAAAATGCGGCTTTACATTATGTTTTCATTTATTAACAGCATGATTTTTTAAATATAAAATTATAATTGTTTTAGTTCCACTATGGTAGGTAATAATTATTTTCGGGGTGGAGGGGGAGGGTGGGGTCGGTGTAGGGGGGAGGGGGGAGGGGGGTTTCGTCCGTCTGTACTTGAAATTTATCAAGTGGCAATCAATCAATACAAAAATATAAATAAATAAATAAAGGCGGGAGCAAACTAAGAAAAACCGGACTTATCATCACCCACAGGTTTAAACCTTTGTGATGATTAATTTCAAATAATGTTAAACAGCATCCTTGTATTATTGTAATAATTTATGAGAAATAAAAATGTTTTGATTTGATTTTGAATTATTATTCACAATAGGCCTACATAAATTATTAGAAAACTCATAATTATTTTGAATAAATGTCACCCAGACAATGAGTAATGCTTACTTTTGAGTAATGATAATGAAGACAAGCTTGTTTGGGTATTAGCTGAAGGCTAAGAATTTTGAGGTAATATATTTCACCACATCGAAATGCAAAGAAAATTAATCTATTAATAAATCTGAATCTCTTATCATTTAGCCAATTTATATTAATTTATAAGGCAAACAAAAGATTGATTTAAAATTGACATCGATAGTTTATATATATATATATATATATATATATATATATATATATACATACTGTATATCGTACACTGATAATGAACAAAAGTTTCCGGAACAAGTCCTGGTCTCAACAAAGCCCGCGTGATTCCACCGTCTACGTTAAAAGCTTACACACGCGATCCATTCTATCAATCCATTGTGTTATTGAGTTTGTAGTTGTTTGTTTATAAACAAGCAGGTTTGTTCAACTCTGCAGGGACTTAATTTATTTGATGAAATCCAAGCACCGTTATGTCGTTATTACCAACATGTCGTTATGATACCAGCCGGTAGTGTCAGGACACTAATATAAAAAAAATCAATTTGCTCTAATATACTTCGAAAACTATCTTTTAAAATTGTTTTAAACAAGTCCGATAAGCAATGAATTTTAAATTTTATTGTTACTGTTAACAATGATTCATTCTAGGAATAATTAATTGAATATTGGTTAAAATTTTGAGTTTATCAATTTTACCAAAATTCTGTGTTAAACAAGCAACTTTATTGGAATTCAAACTAGCAATTCTAAATTTTGAAGAAGTTAATAAACTATTTAAGTTCATCCCCTTAAACAAGTTTGTAGAGATAATAATTCCAGTTCCGAGCCTGCTCCTTAACGCATGAGCACGCCCGTATATATTTGCTGACATTTACTATTTATATATTTACTAATAAACCGACGCAGCCCATAGAAATAATAAAAGGAGAGCACAGACGGGACCTTGTGAACTAAATCCTGTGTTAAAGGAGGCGCCCTAGTGCCGATACCGTCTATTAAAACATTTATAAGTATTGAAGACTTATTGTCCTTCAGAAATAAAACTATAGGTAAAGGTGGGCATAGCTGTTATTCGAAAACATTTAAAGACAGAACCTTTTAACTAGAGTAATTCTAAATTGCATGATTCTAAATTTATGGAGCAAATTGTAAACTATGTTACAACCTTGTAATTAATAGCTTGTAAATTATACCTTGTAAATTATATTGCAACGTTGAGAATATTGTTTCATTCTTTTATTTCCAAGGTTTTGGCTGAAATATTATAAGCAAAATTATACAGCAACATGCTTAACAACATACAATTATAATAGCAACATACCTAACAAAACAAAATATTCATATTATATCAAGCACGTCAATCTACAATTCTTTAAATAAAATACTGTAAGAGTAACAACTCAGCTCATCCATGGCAGCCGGCAGCTTTTATCCCAAAATATAACAGAAGCCGACTAATGTATATGACAGTTCTCAGGAAACGTTAAGGTATGTTTCATGCGCCATATAAGTTCATGTTGCCAAAAAATAGAATCGTAATATAATGTGACAATTATGCAAGGTTTGCCATGACAGACAATAATAATTGTAGAACTAGTTAGAATAGAGTCGTATTATATTGTTTTGGTTCAGTTGTATGTCTTAACCGATAACGAAAAAGGTTAAACGTTAAAGTAGCTGTGACTTGCATCAATAAAAAAAACAGTGAGATCTTATCAAGAAATTATTAAAAAGGAAAACTTATCCTAACAAGTAAATAAGTGAATTTGTGAGGGAACGTGAAAATAATGATAAATCATAGCCATAGTTTTGTTCCATATGATTTCCATCTTTATTTAAGAAAGAATCACTGCTTTGCAAGAAGATTTTGCATCCCTGATAATGAAACTCAGGCAGTAAATTGCAGGTTAAGTGGAGTTTCTATTCCTTCAGTTGTAATTAAACCCCAGAATGTCTTATATTCAGGAATACCTCAGGAATGTCTGAGGTATGTCTCAGGAAGAAGAGGCCTGCCACCACCTTTAAATTTGAAAAACAACTTTCCAATGTGGTGGATCCAAAGTAGCAGCCGTCAATGGCCACTCACATAAAATGAAGTAATTACTACCCATTAATATTTTAGGGTAGTCTGGGACAGATATTTAAAAAAATTAAAAAATTCTGGACCCCGGAAATTAAACTCACCCCGTATATTAATATACGCATAATTGATAAATTCAATTAAAAATAGCAAAAGCATACTTCTAAAAGTAGACGTGAGTTTAAATACATGTCGCACAAAGTTCATTAGCAATTTAAAACCACTTATTTAATTTTTAAATGCAATTAAATCTTGGGACGCAAATTAAATAATGACCATCAACGGTATTGCGTCAAAATTTTAATTCCATTGTTATTCAATTTGTACTGCAGTGTACTACAGATTATTTATGTGAATTAAATATGCATTAAAAAAGCTTGCAATATTTTATTATAGTACAGTGGCTACACAAATAAAAACTGCATTTTTTATTGGAGTATGGCACTTGCTGTGATAATAGGTAATGCCAAAAGGAAACTTTTCAGTCGGTGAGCCACTTCGAAATCCGCGGCTAACACCAAAATGGCGGCCATTAAAGATGGCCGCCGTGAGCCCCCGCATTATTCTAATATATCGGTTGAATCTCGGCTTCTAACTGACCTTTTTTATTATTTTAAAGCTGATTTAAGGAGTAAACCTTTTTGTATTTAACTTTTAACTGTGAAACCAATAATTTCTCTAGAATTTAAAGAAAATTAAAAAAATTACTTTTTTAATGAGTTTAGTTATTGTAATCATGGAGGGGTATGGCTGTGCCCTGTGAAGAAACCGATGACAGAGAGTTCTGCGTTTTTCTGTTATGTACTATGTGCTTAACAACATACTAAAGATCAAGCAAAGTTTGACCACCGGAAGTGTCTCAATTTCAAGATGGCGTCCAAGATGAGGTCAAAAGCATAAAATATGTAGGGAATTAATGCTATAGGTGATATGAAAGTGACTTCTGTGCTGTAATACCACTGCAAATAATTGACGGGTGATAATAGCTTTAATTCGACTTTTTAATCATATTCTGACGCCATATTGGATCCGCCATATTGGAAATAAACATTATTTTTATAAATTTAAAGATGGTGTTGTGACACATCATTACGAACTAGATTTTTATGCTGATTACAATGCGAAAATCGGTTTTTGAAAATATGAATTCGTTAAAAAGATATCCTCAAATAAAAATTCATCCCTATACATTTTTATGGACGTTTCATATTTTCAATATTTTCCGGATTATTCTTCTTATATCTCTCATTATAATTAAGATATGTAGTTCGTTTTAGTCATAAAATACTCAGTGAAATACCGGCTTTCAATTGAGATATTAATCATCAACATAGGGCAAGTAAAATATGAGCTTTAAGGTTTAATGTAACTTAAAATAAATATAAATATTTACAGCAAGTGCCGAACGAGCGTTGGACACTTCATGAAGTGCCCAGTTTTCTTTGTCACATACTGTAATTTTTAATGAAACCGTTCAATTATGTGCCCAGGCGAACTGGCCACTTCATGAAGTGCCTGGTTAGCACTGGGAACTTCATGAAGAGCCCAATTACAGAATGTGGCTACGACAGATATACTTGACTAAAGACTAATTTCTGGAACATTGATTTTTAAGTTACATCAAGCCTATAGCTCATCTGTCACTTGCCTGATTTTGATTATGGATAGCTCTAATGGAAGCTGGTATTTCACTGAGCATTTTAATACTAAATCGAACTGAGTATCTTAATTATAATGAGAGATATAAGAATAATCCAAGACAATATTGAAAATATGAAACGCCCTTAGGAAATGTATGGGGATGAATTTTTATTTGAACCTTTCTTTTTAACGAATTCATATTTTCAAAAACCGATTTCAGCATTGTAATCAGCGTAAAAATCTAGTTCGTAATGATGTGTCACAACACCATCTTTACATTTAAAATAATAAAGGTGATATCCAATATGGCGGATCCAAGATGGCGTCAGAAAACGATTAACAATTCGAATTAAAGCTATTATCACCCGTCAATTATTTGCAGTGGTATTACAGCACAGAAGTCACTTTCGTATCACCTATGGCATTAATTCCCTACATCTTTTATGCTTTTGACCTCATCTCGGACGCCATCTTGAAATTGAGGCAATTTCGATGGTCAAACTTTGCTTAATCTTTAGTATACTGTTAAGCACATAGTACATAACAGAAAAACGCAGAACTCTCTGTTATCGGTTTCTTCACAGGGCACAGCCATACCCCTCCATGATTACAATAACTAAACTCATTAAAAAAGTAATTTTTTTAATTTTCTTTAAATTCTGGAGAATTTATTGGTTTCACAGTTAAAAGTTAAATAAAAAATGTTTCCTTCTTAAATCAGCTTTAAAATAATAAAAAAATATTGATACAGGTCATTTAGGAGCCGAGATACAACCGATATATTAGGATAATGCGGGGGCTCACGGCGGCCATTTTTAATGGCCGCCATTTTGGTGTTAGCCGCGGATTTCGAAGTGGCTCACTGACTGAAAAGTTTCCTTTTGGCATCACCTATGATCACAGCAAGTGTCATAGTCTAATCAAAAAGTGCAGTTTTTCTCCATATCTGGCCATGTACCCGACGTACTATTATTCAAGATAGTATTGCCATTAAATATAATGTTCCACAAAAAATTTGAATTTAAAGCAACAATTCTATTGCGCAATTTACTATGATATTTTGCAATGTTGTCGTTTAAGAATTATGGTTTTAGGAAAAAAAATAATTCTTAATTTACAAAAATAATTTTCAACATATTTTTTTTCACACGAGTTGAAAAAACTGAGCACCGACACATCAATGGTCAGCGTTTACAAATCTGTTTACGAGGAAGATCCAATCCAATTAGAGCCAGTTACAGATTATCATGTGTACAGCGAGCCACCGCATTCTACTTTTATGACAGCAATGATTTCATTTCTTTCTTCTGTTAATTAAAAAGGAACATTGTATACTTTTGCTTTATACTTTCTCATGTAAAAGACTTAAATTTCTTTTGTTGTGTTCTTAAAATACTGAGGATGCGAATCGAATACACCAACTCTCGTTTTTTCTCGTTATTAAAAGAATTTTGAATGTTTTCACAGAAAATATATATCTTTGTTAAAAAAATAAATAAACTGATCGAAAGTCCAATAAATTAGTTGCACTGATTATTAAAATTGAATTGAAATTCCTTGATTGCCTAAAAGTAAACAGGTCTTTTTCAACGCATTTAGAAATGAACTTTCAGATTGTATAAATTTATAAAGAATAATGTATTACAAATAAAGGAAGTAGTCATATATAAAGAAACATTGTAGAAAACGTTTCAGGCCAAAGGTCTGAGAATAGTTACTTTTATGGGTAAGGGGACATTTTTATTAAGGATTATAAGCCTGTTAAACTTGGGCTCAAATTGTTCTGATCATTACACAAAAACACTAGGTGAATGTAATCCAGAGATATTCTTGCCAAGCCTCCCAAAGTTCTTAGTTTAATGCGTGATGCGTGTTATATATTCTTGTTCCTTATAACAGGTACGTGAGTTGTATAATTAATCGTACAACATGCACGTTCATCCTTGAGTTTTAAAACCACAGACTTAGAAATTGATGTTTAAAAAATTTACGGAACATTTCTATGGAAATGTGAATTAACTTGTAAACACTAAACAAATGAAACACACGAGTTATTTACATTCTTTGAGGATGATATTTTAATTATGTGCAAATTAATGAGCTGGCCTTTTATAAAAATTAAAAATAAGCTTTCTTCATGAAAACTCTAGCTTCAAAGACCACTTGAAAAATTACACATCTTGTGCTTTGAACAGGACAAGTTATTTTTTAATTAATCTCAATAAACTTATAAATGTTATACGTACTTCTTCCAATGAAGTGGCGTTAAAGTAAGCATATATAGATCAATAAACAAAGTGCCTTTTTGACGCGCATTTACTAATATTTTTAATATTACTTAATATGTGCTTATACAATTTGTTTATTAACACTTCTTTATGCTAACATTGCTTGTAGTGCTAAAAGTCTGATCTTTTTCTGGCTTTAAAGTGCGATAGAAGAAATTAAGGTCTAGTTACATCTTCAAAAGTTGGAAGTTTATTCAAAGTCAATATACTGAGAAAGTTTTTTTATCTCGACACAAAACCTGCTAATAAGATTTTCACTTTCGCAAATGTCATCTTTTAAATTACTAACTTACATTACTTGTGTACAACTTTCTTATACACACTGATAGTATCAGTAAACACTTTCTAGGTTTAATTTTGCCATAAAACGTCCCTTCTAAGCTATAAAAAAAATTTATAAAATCAGTTTTATAGAATTTTAAGATACTCCTTAGAACAATATGACATTGAACGAATCAGGTGTATAGGTGGATAAATTTGCATGTAATATACAACACAGAGGGCTACTAGGATGATTGTTAAAAAATGTTGGATCTCAACAATGTTTTGTTGTTCGCTATAGCTGTTTTAGGCATTTTAACGCTTCTCATGTTAGCTCTTTCATATCGCAAACTGTCACCACCATTTGTTCTGGTAGCTTGAAAAACTTTAAAAAGGAAATTTAGTTAGAGTAGGATGTGTAGACGTTTTGTAGTTGCACGTTTTTTCGGCTATTTAGAGCTGCTGTTGTTTTAGAAACTATACAAGTAAAAATAAGAACCCTTTTCCTCAATAAACAATGTAGAACGATTAAATTATGTTTCAACATATACTAAAATGGTATTAAAATGTATTATTTAGTATGTTTTATGTTGTTAGTATATTTTATGCAGTATTCAAATGTTCCACTTATTTATACCTCATTAATTAAACTAATCTAGCTTGTGGAGCTTAATTGGAAAATATTTTAATTTAAGTGTAACTTTATGGAGCAATTAATTAAATGTAGCAATCAAAAGCCGCATTAGCTTGACAGTAAAAAACACGATATCACGTAACCAAAATAATGTGTGTATTTATTTTTTTAACGCGTTATCCAAACTGTGCTAATTAGCGTACATTTAAGCAAATAACATCAAACTGATAAATATTTATGAATTTGAAGTATGGAATACAAAACAAAACAAGTTATCAAACTATGTTACAATCAAACATATAATACATAAAAAAAAAACAGTTTATGCGCCTCTATTTACATTAATTTCTTAGAATTATTGTAGGAATATATTTTTATTTGCCTAGACTGAAATAAATGTTCTCGAAAACTCTCATTGAAAAGAACAAAATGTGTATCCATAATTTATTGGTAATGACACTATGATTTATTGGAAATAGAGCCAAAACATGCCGAGTATTATATTTACAAAAGCACACGTCATGTAAGCACCGTAGATAAAAGGTATTTATATAAACACTCTCTTATGGGAATAATAATAAAATATTAATAAATGTAACCTTAGTGTCTTAAGCTACCCGTTAAGTTTAGGAGGATGTTATTATTATAAGTATAAGTTATTATTATATTTTTATGTTTCTCGTTGTTATCGTGAATTCTTGCTCTCGCGTTGACAAGAAACATGCAAAGTCCAATTTGGCATGTATGCGTATAAACTTACATAGATCTGTAATGTTGGCTATTGAATTTTTTGCTGTACTACATAACATTGTAATAAAACATTTTTAAACTTTAAAACCACAATTTAATCACTAAACTTTACATTGAGGCGTTATTTTACCCTATAAATTCTGGCGGCTTATAAAGCATTAAGGCTTGATTAACTAACTTAGTTCATTAAGGTGTGAGATACATTATGCAGTACAACTTTTACGATGTGTCAATCTAACCACACTTTATCCTGATTATACAAGGAATTAATTTTCTGGACCAAACAACTTAAATTTAAGAAACAGTAGTGGTGATTTCGTTGAAAAATCAAAATTTCTCTGAATAGTTTTGATTATTTTTAGTGCAATCGATCATTCTATAACTGTATGAATTTACTATGGACATTTATTTGAGTCCTATGTTATGAACAATCTAAGCTGTCCTATACTTTACACATAAAAAAATAAATCCAATGTTCTAAACTTCTGCTGTGATAATGCCATAAGTATTCAAACAAAAAACATTAAGATATAAATTATATATTAATGGATAGAAGATTAATTAATTGTAACGCCTAGTTAAGAATGTATAACAAACTTTACAGGAATTCCTTATATTCTGTGTTACAATTAGTTTCAAGGCTTATTGTGTATTATATTAAAACAAATTTTTCTTGTTCTACCTTTTGTTCTTACAGTTAACTGAACAATTTTTTAACGAATAGTAAGTTATCCATTTATTTTGTCTACCCCCATAATCAATAATCGGGCCTGCTCGAATTCAACAAAGTTCATGATTATCCAGTTTGGGCTAAAGTGATGGAAAATTAGTATGCCAACATCAGTGGCGTCAGATACGTGAGTGCTGTATAATTCAGCTACAAATTGCATGTTGGTGTCGTGCATGTTAATTAGTAATAGCCAGTTGGCTAATAAAGTTCAAAAGCACATCAATGCTGGACAAAACAGCACATGTACATACACGGTAGCGACCGGTATACTTTTCTTCCAAACCTGCATATAACATAGAACTGCAGTTGAAAGTGTTAGTTAATTTTCATTTTTCGATTACCTTGTCAAACATATTTAAAGTGAAAAATAAAAAAAAATTATATATTAACAATACTTCTATCATCCCTTTGTAAGATTCAGTAAAATTAGTTTTTGAACATGAACATGTTGTTATCATATTATTACAGTCGTGTGACCGTCTAATCAGCCTTTTGTTAGTTTTTAGGCCCCACTAGTGTCTCTAGATAAAATCCTAAATAAATATAATTTGTTTATTTAAAACCTTTTCGTGAGCAACAAACGAGGCAAATATTAAATTAATCTAAATCAAAACACAATAGAAAACAATGTTAACATTCGATTGCACTTATTGTGCTCATATCGAAATACTCATTGAAACAGATTATTGCTTTGTACATTGATATTAGGGCTCCAATAATTTCAACAGGTGACTAAATTAAAATACCAAATTATTAAGCCAGTGGAAACGTTTAAAATTGGAAAGAGTCCAAATCTAAATATATTATTATAAAAAAAAACTATCTCAATAATCTCAATATAAAAACCAACACGTTTTAAATTGGTTCAGTCAGTGTTTGATGGTAACATTTCTGAATTTAAACTGACGGCACAATGTATAACTGTAAATAAAGAAAAATGTGGAAGATGCATAGTGAGAGATTATTAGGTGTTTTAATTTTGTTTCTTCTTGGAGAGTCGTGAAATGATCATTCCCTCTTTTATCTCTCTGATCATATTACTACTGCAGGAGTGTCGTTACTCATGCTGATTCATCAGGCCAGTTTAATGAATAAACTTTCTCGATAAAGCCCACTGCTCGTGGTATTGGAGGCTTGGATCTAGATTGAGGGTAAAAGTAGGCAGGTGAATCTATTTACGTTGATTCAGTTTAACAATCATTTACTGATATGCTGACAGAGGCAGTTTAGAAGTACAATTTAGTTCCAGCCATTAGGTCTGTCGCTCAATCCATTAAACGTGTTACATTAAAAATTGCGGCGAGATTAATTTTTATTTTAAGATTATGGTTTTGAAATGATGTTCTTGAAGTACAAATAACACAATTGATTGTAATTTTTCGCAACGTACTAAATCAAAATTGTAATAGTGGTATGAACTATTTACATCCTCAGATTACCTGGTATATTGTACTTCATGTATTCAGTTTTCATGTAATTTAAAGAAAGAATCTACACTACTTTCACACTCCTGATGAATTTTTAAAATTATTTATATTCTTATGTTTCAACTAAGCAGATTTGCTATTTACGATTTAATGTAAAATTTCAAAAAAATATTTCCATTGTTCATTCAATTGAAAAGTACATAACTTTTAGTGAAATGCAAACAGAACCAAGCTTATAATTATTTTATATTTCAACAAATTTATATTTTTTACTGATGAATATAAATTGTTTATAGATCCAAAATTGTAATGAGAGAAAGTTTGATAATTATGAAAAAGATATATAATTTTTTATTTTATAATTTAGTGAAATAAAGTATCGATACAAACTGTGGGTCGTATTTTACATAACAGAAATATCTTCCAATCTATCCTCTATTTTAACAGATTGGTTAAAGAGACAAGGGAAATAGCCCCTTTGCTGCAGTCCTGCATACTCAGCGAATTTCAAATGTAAAAAAAACATTTTTCAATCCAACATAGCGAGATTTTACATGTTTTTGAAAGCTCCATAAGAATAACATGGGGAATGAGTATGCAGGTTTGCTGCTACAGGTATATTAAAACTGGGTGGTTTTAATTCAATATTTAGTAGATCTGAACTAGAAGAAGCCATTTACCAAGTTTTATTAAGATATTTTGAGAAATAAGCGAGATATAGAATTTTACTTATTCCCCATAAGGTTAACATTGGGACAACGTACTGTGTTTACCACTTTCAATATCTCGGTAACCAATGGACCGATTCAAAATACTAAATACTGATAGCAGTGATTAAAAATACTAAATTGCTTGTTTTTTGAGCTGAATTCAATGGTGCTGACAAAAATTGGGTTGTTTTTATTTTTCTATGTAAAAAACTCAAAAAACCCATTTTTGGGGGGTTTAGCCCCCTTTATCCCCCCTTCCGACAGTCCGATCGGGCTGGTTTTCGAACTCATCCGAATAATTACTACTTTACATGGCTGTGCCAAATTTCATTCAGATTGGGCCATTTTTACGGCCGCTTTCGTGCTTATTGTGTGTGTCTTTAAGCACGAAAGCAATATATATATGAATGAACGAATAGTGTTTTTTGCTTCTGGGGGCCCCAAAACTAAACGTTATCATGGTCTCGCGCTTAGGTCTTATTATGAGCACTACGGTAACAGCTTCTTCCCTATAGGGGAAATTCGCTAATAATTAAAATTATTTATCTTTGCGTGCCTTGGCTCAAGACAGTTTCTTAAAAAAACAACGTCAGTTTTCCAGAGTAATTCGTTACAGTACGCTCTTGAACAAGAAATTTGTTAGAGTTATTATTTCGAATGGTATTTTTAGCTTTACCTTATTTCGGTGTCAGTTTATCGATTAATTACAATTTAAAGATAATGAAATGTTTTGACGTAGATGATCTTCTAACACTGCTAATTCAGAAAAGGCTTATTGTGCCCTATTAATATGGGAGGGAAAGAATATAACCACATCGACTTTTATAAATATTTATTACTCATTACATTACATCTATTATTAGTTTTTATATTTTGATTATTTTTGTTTTAATATCAAAACAGTGCGGAGGCTTTTAAACTGTTAATTTCATATTACACTATCATTGCGTAGTTTTACTCATCTACAAATAAACTTAATTTGACAAGGGACTATTTTAGACATTTAAAGATAACCTTGACTACGGGCTAGGAATTGTTTAAATATTGAACTATATTTACAATTAAAAACTAGCTAAATATAAAATTACTAAACATTTTTAAGTGAAAGTGGTAGTCCAAAAATATTGGTGTGTCCAGTATTTTATAATCATGCAGAACAGTAAGATTGGAGTAAGACTTGGTAATAATCCTTTGATTTTGAGCTATAATATAGAAATATGACTGATACTACTGTTTTCAAACACTGATGTTTTTACGATCCCCCAAATACATAAAACCTTTCGATCGTATGACTTGCAATGGACATAACTCAAAACCTTGCTCGAAAAACTACTTTACTGTTTTAGGTGTGCTAGAAATGCTAGCTTTGAATATATAAACTCTGAAAAGGCATAATAGTTTTTGATGGGATGTTGGTACAATTAATAGGAAGACTAGAAAAATACTTAAATTACTACTTTTTTTCGTAAAACATAATAATAATTAATAACATTATCCTCTAAATTTTTGGTTTTACATATTAATAATTTATGAAAAATTATCTAGCTTAAAACAGTATGATTATTAAGTGAAGTGTGGTTAACATATTTACAAATTTCCCTTTAAGGTAGTTGAGTCAATGAAGCATTAACGTCATTACCCCAATCCCACCAAGACCCCTATTATCAAGACAAATTATCGACCCTACCAAGACAAATTTTCGTGTTATCATATGCAAGGATGCCTCCTGACATTAACTTTATCTGTAAAAATAAAGCTTAAAGTCAATTGAATAAAAGTAACATTATTTAAGCAGTATACGCATACACTATTCATCCAGTCTATCCAATTATGTTAGGCTGACATGAATATATCACAAGACAAAATCGTGCACGAGTCGCTAAACATATTGCATTTGATGCTTGATTTATACCTAGTTTTGTCTGCGTGATTCCAGACTGTAACTTCGCTTACAGTATGTCTCTGCTTTCGTTCTACCAGTTAGTTGTCTCCTACGGTTTACTTGAAAGTTTATTAATGATGTTTAATGTATTATTTCCTAGTATGTTTTTACTTTTTTCTTTCTGAACCTTTAACACTTTATTTCCACTGGCAATCTTAAACTCTATTGTGCTATTGAAATTATTTATTGAATAAAAGAATTTTTAGACTTTTTCAAATTAATTGGTTTCATCATAGCTTTTCTACCTCCGAGAATGATATCGCACTGAAAAGTATACTTTTTTGCATGGATTAAGGAGAATGAATATAACGTGTCACTATAACATTACATTAAAAGTGTATTTTTTTGTAAATATGATACCTGCTCCAGTAATAGAGTTTTAGCCTTTTTAGCATAGTTGTGAATTTAGAAAATATTTTAGTTATTTGTGTTGTGTTATTTTTAACCATAAAGCTTTACAAATATAATTAGAAACTTATGTTTTCGTACAATTTAAGTATTTGAAAGTGACCATAAAGCTGAAAGTGAAATAATCCGCGAGTTTGTTAAACTTGAAATAGCTAGAAGAAAAAGAAAACTACAAACTTATGTTAAGTGTTGGAAGTGATGTATTTGAAGATTTCTTTTATTAATAAACTAAAACTGTTGGCTTCCAAAAGATATATACTATATGTAAATCAAAAAGTAGGCAGTTAATATTGTGTTTGAACTTCACTTTGATGCAAATATAGTTTCTTTTAGAAGTTACGTCTGTGGTATGCATTTCAGATTTATCTCTGTTTTCCGTTACATAAATAATCATTGAATTTATACTACGTCAAGAGTTTATATCATAACTGTATAACTAACAACACTGAACCAACAAACATCTTTATTGCAATAAGAATAAAATATCCCATCCTAATGCAAACATTTACATAACCTACACGTGAACATTTCAGCTGAATATAAATTAAGTACCATTCCTACTTAATACAAAGAATATAAGCATTATACCGGGATGACCTCCTACAAAAATAATAAAAAAATTGTTTTTCAAAAATAATTCTACTACAAATACAGTTTAGCAAACCGCATTGAAAATATAAAACCTGTACCTTCTATGGCGATTCAGTTACTCTCAATACAAAACGTGAAACATTATTTTTACTGCTTAAAGGCTGAATACTTACTGTATATCATAAAGTTTTTTTGCCTCTGGGAAAATTTATATAACTCTTCACTAAAATAAACTATATGCATCAGTGCAATCAAGGATTACACAATTCACCCATACTTCATACAAGGCCGTCTGGTACAGTTTCATAATCCTCTTAAAAGCTTACGGCGCAGACCCCTTCTCTTAGTGACCCGAAAGTTTGCTCTGGAGTTTAAATACACGTACAAATTGGATTAGTATATGCTCTTATCGAACCTTTGGCTAAACAAACACAATTTTACTACAAATATATGTTTAAAAAGCTTGCTATTTCATGCGTTAGATGTATATTTTACAATTCAGACTACAGTTAATTGACTTTGTGCAGTTAACTGTTTTGTTGTTTGATTGCGGTATAATTTGTATTTCTTTTTAGTAAGAAGGTGCAATGTATTTGAAGTAAAATTACAATACAAGATTGTTATTAATAAAAATGCGGCTTTACATTATGTTTTCATTTATTAACAGCATCATTTTTTAAATATAAAACGATAATTGTTTTAGTTTCACTATAGTAGGTAATAATTTTGGGTGGGGGAGGGGGGAGGGGGGTTTCGTCCGTCTGTACTTGAAATTTATCAAGTGGCAATCAATCAATACAAAAATATAAATAAATAAATAAAGGCGAGAGCAAACTAAGCAAAACCGGACTTATCATCACGCACAGGTTTAAACCTTTGTGATGATTAATTTCAAATAATGTTAAACAGCCTCCTTGCACTATTGTAATAATTTATGAGAAATAAAATTGTTTTGATTTGATTTTGATTTATTATTCACAATAGGCCTACATTAATTATTAGAAAACTCATAATTGTTTTGAATAAATGTCATCCAGACAATGAGTAATGCTTACTTTTGAGTAATGATAATGAAGACAAGCTTGTTTGGGTATTAGCTGAAGGCTAAGAATTTTGAGGTAGTATATTTCACCACATCGAAATGTAAAGAAAATTAATCTATTAATAAATCTGAATCTCTTATCATTTAGGTAATTTGTATTAAGCTATAAGGCAAACAAAACATTGATTTAAAATTGACATCAATAGTATATATATATATCGTACACCGATAATGAACAAAAGTTTCCGGAACAAGTCCTGGTCTCAACAAAGCCCGCGTGATTCCACCGTCTTCGTTAAACGCTTACACACGCGATCCATTCTATCAATCCATTGTGTTATTGAGTTTGTAGTTGTTTGTTTATAAACAAGCAGATTGGTTCAACTCTGCAGGGACTAAAGTTATTTGATGAAATCCAAGCACAATACAGAACCAACATGTCGTTATGATAGCCGGTAGTGGCAGGACACTGAAATAAAAAAATATAAAAAAAACAGTTTGCTCTGATATTCTTCGAAAACTATCTTTTAAAAATGTTTTAAACAAGTCCGATAAGCGATGAATTTTTAAGCATAATTTTATTGTTACTGTTAACAATAATTCATTCTAGAAAAACATAATTGAATATTGATTAAAATTTTAAGTTTATCAATTTTACCAAAATTCTGTGTTAAATAAGCAACTTTATAGGAATTCAAAATAACAATTCTAAATTTTGAAGAAGTTAATAAACTATTTAAGTTCATCCCCTTAAGCAAGTTTGTCGAGATAATAATTCCAGTTCCGAGCCTGCTCCTTAACGTATGAGCACGCCCGTATATATTTACTATTTATATATTTACTAACATTTACAATTTATATATTTATTAATAAACCGACGCAGCCCATAGAAATAATAAAATGAGAGCACAGGCGGGACCTTGTGAACTAAATCCTGTGTTAAAGGAGGCGACCTAGTGCCGATACCGTCTACCAAAACATTTATAAGTATTGAAGACTTATTGTCCTTCAAGAATAAAACTATAGGTAAAAGTGGGCATAGCTGTTATTCGAAAACATTTAAAGACAGGACCTTTTAACTAGAGTAATTCTAAATTGCATGATTCTAAATTTATGGAGCAAATTGTAAACTATGTTACAACCTTGTAATTTATAGCTTGTAAATTATATTGCAACCTTGTGAATATCGTTTCATTCTTTTATTTCCAAGCTTTTGGCTGAAATATTATAAGCAAAATTATACAGCAACATACTTAACAACATACAATTATAATAGCAACATACCTAACAAAACAAAATATTTATATTTTATCAAGCACGTCAATCTAAAATTTTTTAAATAAAATACTGTAAGAGTAACGACTCAGCTCATCCATGGCAGCCGGCAGCTTTTATCCCAAAATATAACAGAAGCCGACTAATGTATATGACAGTTCTCAGGAAACGTTAAGGTCTGTTTCATGCGCCATATAAGTTCATGTTGCCAAACATAGAATCGTAATATAATGTGACAATTATGCAAGGTTTGCTATGACAGACAATAATAATTGTAAAACTAGTCATAATAGAGTCGTATTATATTGTTTTGGCTTAGTTGTATGTCTTAACCGATAACGAAAAAAGTTGAACGTTAAAGTAGCTGTGACTTGCAGTGATAAAAAAAACAGTGAGATCTTATCAAGAAATTATTAAAAAAGGAAAACTTATCCTAACAAGTAAATAAATGAATTTGTGAGAGAACGTGAAAATAATTATAAAACCTTATATCAATGGTATTTTAAAATGAAATCTTAAAATGAGATCTTACCTCATAAATCTTAACCATATTTTTGTCCCATATTATTTTCATCTTTATTTAAGAAAGAATCACTGCTTTGCAAGAAGATTTTGCATCCCTGATAATGAAACTCAGGCAGTAAATTGCAGGTTAAGTGGAGTTTCTATTCCTCCAGTTGTAATTAAACCCCCAGAATGTCTTATATTGAAGAACCTAAATAATCGGAGTTTAATTCCGAAAATTCTGATTAAGCTTTGAGCTACGTTTTAGCGTGATGTTGATTATTTAGCTTCATAATTTCATGACATGGTTTATTCTGTAACATCTGATCACTTTTTCATAATAATTACTTCGTTATTTTTGCAATTTGGGAAAAACGTTTGATGTAAGGTATAAACAATTCCGTATTTCCTTTAAAACGGGTTCATACACGTTAAACTAACCTCGTTACATATACAGAATGAAATATATTCTGTACTTCAAGGCTTAATTTATGTAAAACGAGCCTATACTATACTACATCCTTTACTTTGTCAATGAGCCCAATTGTTCTAAACATGACGTAAATGTTGTTGTTTTCATGACGTAAATGTTTTCGAATTATAAGAAAAAACTAATAATAGTAATCCAGCAAACGGCTTAGTGTTAAATAAACCACAAACTCAAAATTTTAAATTACACATCAAAATATTAATAAAAACCAATTACTAAAATTACATAGTACTAAAAATACTAACTAAAAACTATTATCGATTACCACATTCATATCCTTGGATAAAAACCTCAATAAGAAATAAGAAAAAAATAAGAAAAAAATAGAGTTCAGGTAGTTATTTTTAATTTATTAAATTGGGGATAAAATAATTGCATGAAATCATACCTTTGTAAGGAATAAAACAGCAAAAAACTTGTAAGAGTGTCAAGAAGGTAATTTTTTTTCGATCGTTAATCATTATTTGATTGTGGAAACTTAGACAGATTATAGCTTACCCGTAAATATTTCTTTCAATGCAAACTATTGTATTAAAACGGTTTTCATTTCCAATCGTGATAACTAACTGCCGGTAAACTAAATTTATTTCTGTTAAACGTTGTTTAACAAATGAAATACAATACAATGGGGCTTTTTAATGACGCATATTTTAAATGACGCATTAAACCTCAAGAGCTAATGATACTTTTAGTATCATAACATAAAATCTTGCCTGTTTATCGTATTTTTTTTTATAAAAAGAATCTAAATAATTATTTTGAAAGTACACAAGAGTCTTTAACAGTGACAAAGACATATGAAGGCAAGTGTATATAAGCCATTCATTCCTGGGGACAAAAGACCACAATAAGGCTTTGGAGTGGTTCAGCGTGTTGCTCCAGACAGCTGGTATATTTCGTCTGCCGTTATTCCTTAAATTGTCATTCGAAACGAGAACTGTTTCGAAACTTGGAGCCTTTGTTTTACCCTTTTTTAATAAATATTCAGTTTTTTAGCTTTCGGTTTTTTAGTATTTATGCTTGTTATTTTTTGGATTCAATTAAATAACGTGAAAAGAGTACCTTTTTTGTTTTATTTTTTCAACCGATGTTCAGGCATTTATGTTCATTATTAAGGTTTTTAGCGAATTTCCCCTTAGAGGGAAGTAGCTATTACCGTAGGCGGTATGGTAAGACTTAAGCACGGGACCGCCGTAACTTTTAATTTTGATGCCCCAAGACCTCAAAAACACCGTTCGTTAATTTCCATATATATATACCTGTCCGTAGGCGCGATTCAATTTGGTATATACGTCTAGAGTGACATTTGTTACTTCGAGTTCGAAAACCTGCGCGATAAGTTAACTCTAAGGACGGTGTTTTGACAAAATAAAATTTATTTTTTAGGATTTCATATCTTTATATATTTTTTTTTTAATTAAGTGTTAAAATTGGTTTCAGCTTGAAAAATGAACAATTTAGCCTTTTGAATTATTATTCTACGCTTCTTCTAGTTCAGCTCTACTAAATATTGAATTAAAAACACCCAGTTTTAATATACCTGTAGCAGCAAACCTGCATACTCATTCCCCATGTTATTCTTATGGAGCTTAACAAAACATGTCAAATCTCGCTATGTTGGATTGAAATATGTTGTTTGCACTTGAAATTCGCTGAGTATGCAGGTTTGCTGCAACGGGGGTATTTTAAAGTATTATGAAGAAACTATGTGCATTGGGGGTGGGGGGGGGTGTGTGTCTTGGTCTAGACTTACTGAAAATGTAGCATAATATATGGTATGTTACAAGTCTGAGGAATTATATTATGTTTTTGTAATTGGCTGGAGATGCAGGTCTGCTGCAACTAATAGGGATCTTTTATTTATAATATTAACCATATGATTGAATTTAATTTGTTCATGAGATTATGTTATTTGTTTTTCCAGTATTTTTAATTTATTGATTATATGTTTCCTGATATTTATTTACTATAACAAGACTACATTTATTGAAAAATAAAAGGCTAAGAACTTATAAAATACAAAATGTGTAATATAATACTGATCAAAATTAATGTGATGCCCTTGTAAATTTCCTCATGTTTCAAGCTTATGAATGATTAAATATAAGTTTTAAATATGCTATTTACAAAACATATTCAAACGATATTTTCCTTTACTTAAGTTGAATGCTCACATATAAAAAATAAATCCTATGGAAATTCGCTGAGTACGCAGGTCTGCTGTGACGGGTGTATTTTTTTCTTTTTAGATGAAAGAATTGCATTCATTCATGGATGACGCAAAGTTGGAAATAGCTTTGTAAAAGGGTTCTCGCTTTTGAATTTTAGTAATTCTTATAATAATATTTAACTATAAGTAAAAACTGCAATGAAATGACAAATCAGTGCGAAAAGCTCAATAACGCACTTAAATTGACCGTATATTGCAGCTCGTAAAAATAAATATTACCGCAACTGTTTATAAAATATTTATATTCAAAGGTTTTTAAGAGTTTTTAAAAATAAATTATTAGAACTAGCGATTGAGTAAGCATATCATGTAAGTATATATATAAGAATATAATTTTATAGAGATAAGAATTCCTCAAGGAACGATTCTTGGTCCTCTGCTATTCATAATTTATGTAAGCGAATTAATAAAAATATACTTTTCGCAGATGATACTGCTTTTTATGATTCAAATATCAATAGTTCTGACTTGGAAATTTCTTCTTATTTTCACATTTAAAATATACTAGAATGGTTTAATAACAATGGACTATTGGTTAAACTATTCAAAACTAAATTGATGAGCTTTGTAAAAATATTCTCCGGTATCAAAAACCTTTATGTATGCTCCTTGATGATAATATGATCTATGCCTATGAATCAACCGAGTTCCTTGAAATATCTATTACAGCTAGATAACCCTAATCATCACATATGCAAAAAGTATGTAAACAGATTTTCTGGAATTTTTATGATTAAAATTCTTTCAAAATCTTGCAATTAATTTTAATGTAATTAAACTAATTTATTTTGCATATGTGCATTCACACCAACCATATGGAATTATATTTTGGTGTGGTAGTCCGGAGGGAAAAAAATTATTTAAACTACAAAAAAGGGCATTACGTACAATGTGTGGTACGACAAAAACATAATCATGTAAGCCAATATTAAAAAAGTTTAGTATTCTTCCACTTCCAGAACTTTATATTTTTCAGGTGGTAATTTATGTTCACCGTAACAAAACAAATTTTGAAAACAAAATTATTAAACATGACTATTTTACGAGACATAATCATTCTCTTGTTTTACAAGCTTACAACTCGGTATTTGGAAAGAAAAGTTTAGATTGTGTGGGGGTTGACATTTATAATAAAGTAATTATTTCTATAAACATTTATCAATTTTGAAGAAATTTAAGTCCATGTTAGAAGAAGAACTAACAAGAAAAGGTATATATATATAAATTTGAAGATTTTTTAAGTAAAGATGTTAAATAGAAGATAACATATTCATGGATACAATTAATTTAAATTGTATTTTTGTAATGTATCAGTCTTAACCATATTTATATGACAATTAAGACATATCCGTAAAAAAATGATATTAAAAGTCCCACTGTTCTTAGTTTTTTCGTTCTCAGTTCGATGGAACGAAAAATGTGGTCAAATTATAACTGTTTTTAATTTTGAAAAAAATATAAGTAAAAACCCCGAAGAGTCTGAAGACTGTAAATGCTACCATAAATGACTAACCTATCAATCATCTGCTTTCACAACAGACTCTTTGCGAGTCGTAATGTGGCGGATGAAGTTCCTCGTTTGAGCCTTTAGTTGCTGTTCATTAGTCACTTATTAAATTAATCTAAAAGGCTCAAGAAAAAGAAATTAATCCTCTAAGAAGAAATGTCTTTTTTATTTCATTTAACTCTAAATTGCCAAAAATTACATTTTTTATCGTAATTTTGTGATCCTTTAAACATGTTCGTACTTGAAAGTAAAATAAAAAAAGTTCTAAAGGAAATGTTTTTGAAATTTTGGCTGACATTCTTTTTTGGAGAATATTATTCGGAACGAAAACTCGTATGATTACCTGTTGGTTTTTAGTTTTTGTTTTTCCAAATTGCAAATAACCAATACTACCCAAATATACAGGTACGGTACTATGTTTATCAAACTTATTGTATGAATGAAATACTTAAACAATTTAGAATCAATATTTTTATTTACATTATGTATTTTTTAATAGTTTACTCACGTACCGTACCCATATAAAGTGATAGTTGTTAACAAATAAATGTGCCCGAGGCTTAATTGAAAACCCAAATTCCAATGTAAGAAAATGTAATCTTAAGAATATACGCAAACATTTTATGTTCCCTATCACGAACGTAAAGTCATGTCCAATTACTCTTATTGTATTAGGCAATGTTGAACTTCAGGCTTACGTGGGGTTAACTTATTGTTTCAGTCTCACGCAGCTTGTTTCTGTTTCATTTATCTATAAGTAACAGTTTTAATTAGAGACCACACGCTTCTCAGCGGCTTCTAAGTTTTCGTTTATTAATTTTTTTACATCATCTGCTGATAAAACCATGTTTATTATAATCAGCTGTTTCTTGAAATTCCAATTCCAATGTCAATTCTGATGTACAAATACAAAACTGAAAGGGCATCTAGAGCTCTTTCCTAAATGATATATAATTTATTATAATCGGTTCAGAACTCAAGAAAAATCTTGGTAACAAAAATCCCAAGCGTATTAAATAAGTAATAAGTTTTTAATAATCCTTTACGTAATAATCATTTTAACATATTTCAATAGTGTTTTAAATATTCTAGATTTCATAAAGTAGGATATTATGAAAGTAATTGTTTTACAGAGCATGCCACGAACTGAAAATTGTTTTCATATAAAAATGTTCTTCAATGAGCACATACATACTCATACTGTGTTCATATGAGTATGTGTCTATGAGTATATGGGTATATGTTCTTCTGATGTGAACGTTTCGGTTTCGGCAATATCATTTTGTTTATTTTAGGCTTTTGGAATCCTATTGAAAGGATAAAGGCCGACTTTTTATATAGGTATTAATAAAAATGCAGGGTCTTTTTGAGCTGCAAATAATAGTGACTTCATTTAGATGTATAGATCGTTTAGAAAGTATTTATTTGTAATTTTTATTTAGTAAAGAAAATCATACGCACTGTATTCTCCTTAGTGTTTGGATATTATTTTGTTTACGTGATATTAAGGGGTTAGTATTATGAAAGTCGTAACGTAGATTTTTTAAATAAATTATTTTATCCTAAGCCTGGCGAATTTTTAATTAATTATGAATGAAAAACGTAATGGTAGGTTCAATATAAACTTGTATTAAAACAATATTTTATTATATTTCCTATTGTTTAAATACAAAACCGAAACGTCGTAAGTACCAATCATTCGGGAAAAGAAACATCCGAACATGTGTCACACTTCAATCAATAAAACATATTTAAATGAAAACCACAAATAAATTTAGGACTGTGTATTGCTCAAAATTATACTTTTTTATGTATTTTTGGTAGAAAGCCTTACAATACAAGCTATATATCAACCTTACAATAGATAACACCCCTATTCTCACTTGAGGATAATCTCCAAGCGGAAGTCTTATAAGATACATTTTGGGGTGGGGGTGTAAATACGGTTTCTGCGCAGACTTCTAGCGGTCGTTTTGATGTCCGGTCCACATCACGATTCATTCTCGCTTCCTGTAATGTTTACATATGTCGTAAGTAAGGTAATGCATTTTTATGTGGTATATTTCTCAATGTAGAAATTGTTAACAAAGAGAGCATAATACTTATTTCATTAAAATAAAATTCAGAAGACGAAAATAATAATGTGTATTTTAAAATTTTATGAAAGTGTTCCCTTTAATAATCTATGTATAATTCTGAGTGAATCATTCATAGGTTACTTTTTTGTCAAAGGAGCATGTATTTATATTATTCAATGAGGGCGATAACGGTGAATTAAACGCTCACATGAGTTATACTTGGAAATTCAAACTGGTAACCGTTAATTAGCCTTTATAATATTATAAAGGTGCGTGCTAATCGTTTTAATAATGTAAGTGTAAATATTGACAGATAAATAATGAACAAAAAATATTCAGCAGAAATTTTTTAATTTCACGATAGTTAGAACTAATTGTACTATAAACAATGTTGTGGTAAGGTTTAATTACCATTATCATTATTATTAAGATTACTTAATGATGAGCAATAAATAAAATCAAAAATCAAACGATTTAGTTTGATGAATGATTAATCAGCTGAATGCCGGCAAATGATGCTTTAAGACTATTATAGTATAAAGATACGAATGGTACTTTGGTATTATACGGATGCCACTATTTTTAGAGAGTTTTTTTTTTTTAACTGGATACCAAATATAACTGCATAATTGGAGAGAACATACTTTAATTGTCTCACTTTCCAAATTTGACATAATTATTATGAGTGGTCTTCTGCCTCCTAGAAGGCAGCGATGTCGGCGAGGTAAAGCGTCACCGCCGCTAGCAGCAACACCCGATGGCCACCCTTATACAGCGCGCTGCGGCGGTTATGTTAGGTTAGGTTATCATATATATGTTAGTAGGACTTTCCTCGTTTCATTGCAGATCAAACGATACCGGATGAGTCATACTTTCGCCCGCCAAATCCTGTAGGCAAGTGATGCACACACTCCGGTCAACAACCTGACCTAGGCCTACTTGGAGGGGATTTGGCGGGGGAAGGTATGACTAATCCTTACTTATTACGTATCCTTCGATTCGTAAAAAAACTAGGAAAGTCCTACTAACATATTTATGATAACCTAATTTAACATAACTGCCGCAGCGCGCTGTATAAGGGTGGCCTCCGTATAATAACAAAGTACCATCCGAATTTAAGTATAATATTAATGGATGAAGGTGAATGTCAACCATGAACTGATTGTTGAACGTCTAATTGTAGCGGGTAAGCAGAAGGCAAACTTGTATGATTTATGCTTATGATTGATCCCATTGATCTCCCTGGGGGTTTGTGGTTTTGTGGTGGATTGCATATCAGATGACGCCGACCCTTAATTGATTATATTTTAACTCGACCTCATCTGGGAGCAGTAAGAAATATTACAAATCAGTGTAAGTTTTAATTTAACACTTTGATTAGCTTTGAACACAGTATTAATGTCAACATTAATCTTTTTCAAACCTAATCATAATATGTGTACTATTTTGTTTTATGTACTGTTGAGAAAAAAATGTTATTAATTGATGAAATGGAATACACAATCTAAATTCTGATGTTTATGTTGGTTAAAAAAGAGAAGCGAGTGCAAAGATGCAATTTAAAGAGGGAACTAGCCTTATGGTTATTTTAAAAATAAAATATATAGTTGCAAACCGTTTTTTACGCGTCCCGTCGTCATTGTCTTACCTTATGGGAAATAAGTAAAATTCTATATCTCGCTTATTTCTCAACATGTTTGGAAAAAAACTTGGTCTGTGGCTTCATCTAGATGAGATCTAATGTTTAATAGTCTAAAATCACCAATATTTCCATTCTCGTGGCAGTAAACCTGCATACTCATTCTCCATGTTATTCTTATAGAGCTTACAAAAACATGTCAAATCTCGCAATGTTGGCTTGAGCTATACGTTCTTTTGCATTTAAAATTCACTGAGTATGCAGGTCTGCTGCAACGGGGGTATTATTATATGTCAGATTTTCCTGTAACAGATGTTAAAAAACAAAGCGTAGTACCATTTAAATATTTATATTATAAAACATTTGGAAAGTTTTTTTTTTAATTTTATTATAGATTAATCCTATTCTGTAATATTGTTCAAATATGTTTTCTAAGGACAATTATATAAGACGAAGAACATGAGTTGAAGTTGAAATAAAGTCTGGATTCGAAGGTCTCTGCGTCCTGAGGAAATTAAATTTGCCTTTATTTAATGATATATGGATACAAAAGTCTTATTTAACAGATCATTATCGTTCACTTTCATTCCCTACGTCATTACACTTCACATTTGTTATTCTTTAATCTTCAGAGACATAAATAACAATTTGAATTCATGATAGCAAAGGATTTGCTTATATACAGGGTGAGTTTTAATTGTCCCCCCCCCCTTACTTTTTTTTACATTACTAAAAATAACTATCCCAGACCCCACCCAAACATTATTGGGTAGTAAGTACCTCGTTTTGAGGGGGTACTCATTTTCGGCCGCCATCTTGGATCCGCCATATTGGATCCAAAATAATTTTTTCAAATGTAAAAGTGATGTTGTGACCCATCATTTCAAACTAGATTTTTTCACTGATTACAATGCCGCAATCCGTTTTTTAATATCTCGATTCGTTCTCAAGATATGAGGACTTTTAATTTATTTATTTTCAACCAATTTTAACATTACAAATTGATAAAATAGGCCCATAACCACAAAATAATGCTAGATAGTGACGAATAACCACCATCAGTCATTGTTGAGCGATTTACACTTAACTTTCACCAATGTAAATTTTTTGGCCGCCATCTTGGATCCGCCATTTTGAAATGAGGTAAGTTATTTCAAATATGAAGTTGGGGTTGTGACCCATCATTTCAAACTAGTTTTCTGCGCCGAATTCAATGCCGTGACCCGTTTTTAGCTATAAAAACTAGTTTTTTAAAAAATAATTAATACTTTTTGAGGTTATTATTAGAAATTTGTCAATATCTTGAAAACTAAACATGATAATTAAAAACGGGTTGCGGCATTGAATTCGGCGCAAAAAACTAGTTTGAAATGATGGGTCACAACCCCAACTTCATATTTGAAATAACTTACCTCATTTCAAAGTTATTTCAAATATGAAGTTGGGGTTGTGACCCATCATTTCAAACTAGTTTTTTGCGCCGAATTCAATGCCGCAACCCGTTTTTAATTATCATGTTTAGTTTTCAAGATATTGACAAATTTCTAATAAAAACCTCAAAAAGTATTAATTTTTCAAAAACTAGTTTTTATAGCTAAAAACGGGTCACGGCATTGAATTCGGCGCAGAAAACTAGTTTGAAATGATGGGTCACAACCCCAACTTCATATTTGAAATAACTTACCTCATTTCAAAATGGCGGATCCAAGATGGCGGCCAAAAAATTTACATTGGTGAAAGTTAAGTGTAAATCGCTCAATAATGACTGATGGTGGTTATTCGTCACTATCTAGCATTATTTTGTGGTTATGGGCCTATTTTATCAATTTGTAATGTTAAAATTGGTTGAAAATAAATAAATTAAAAGTACTCATATATTGAGAACGAATCGAGATATTAAAAAACGGATTGCGGCATTGTAATCAGTGAAAAAATCTAGTTTGAAATGATGGGTCACAACACCACTTTTAAATTTGAAAAAATTATTTTGGATCCAATATGGCGGATCCAAGATGGCGGCCGAAAATGAGTACCCCCTCAAAACGAGGTACTTACTACCCAATAATGTTTGGGTGGGGTCTGGGATAGTTATTTTTAGTAATGTAAAAAAAAGTAAGGGGGGGGACAATTAAAACTCACCTTGTATATATGGACTTTTCCATTCGCTTCAAGTGTTTACTCTATTCCAGATATTGTGAGGTTATTGATAAAGCTAATAAAACACGGTAATGCAGTCAACGATATATATATATTTTGCTCAAAAATATTTTGCGTCAATATAAAAATATTTTTCATTCTATCCTACATAGTTTTGTTATAACAACTATATTAACTTATAAAAGGAAAACAAATCAAAACACAGATATATTTGGATAGTTAAAAACGAGGTATGAGTGCAAAGGTACAAGATGCAGAGCTAGCCAACCTTTTAGTTATTTTAAAAATCAAATTAAACATACAGTTTGTGAGCTGGTTTCGTGTTATTTTATTTATCCAATTGACCTTACAAAACGTATTATAGTTTAAACCCTAGAAGAAAATGGAAAAATCAAAATGATAAAACTGTAATGAATACTTTACCTTGATATTTAAGATGGATGTTAAGACGGTATTTTTCATCAATTACATCTAAAATGCCATACAATGTGGTAAACGTCCATTATGATAATTTACGCTAGCGAGATTTACTTAAAGGTTTTACATATCAATGAAATCACGGTGTCAACTGATTCCTTGCTTAATTCTGCTTAAAGTAGTGGATTAAAAAGTCACGCGTCACTACCACGATACACGTAGTTTACTGTAACCATTCGAATGAATCCATTAAATTAACACCTAAAATGTTAATTGTGTAAACGAAAAATTATCAGATTTTTATATTAGACTTTCACAAAATGTTGAAACAGTTTAACAAAGCATCAATATGATGAAAGTGTAAAAGATTACTTTTACATGCAATTCAAGTATGCAATTATGACCCTACTCGTTCTAGTATTTTGTAGCCTTTACCACCTTCATTTTTTGGGAAATCGTCAACCGGATGTAGGTAATAATACGATGGAGTGTAAATACATGCTGGGCAGCTTTCCAAGGGCCATTCAAACTTCCCTCCAACGTTCAGGTACGAGTTTAAGATTTGATCTTCTGGTGTTCGTTCCTGTAGCAGACTATTCAACGTCTAATTTCTAAGAAAACATTATCGAACGATCTAGCGATAGGCGAAGTTCAATGTATTGTTTGTTGACAGAACTTGACATCAGATTCCATTGTATTTTATATCAATTGTTTTGTTACTCTATGGGAATAAATTTATCGATAGTATTTTAGTACAAGATGGCGGATGATGAGAAATAATGTAAGTTGTTTAGATTGTTAGTTATAGTTACGTTTATCAAAATTATAGACAGAATAATTTAACCAAGATAACCTTTAATAAAGTTAATTATATTTTTAACATTAAGTGCGACTTTACTGCTCGACCGGACAGCGTTTATTCGGAAACCTAGTATTTTAGTTTTTACTACATCTTCTAGCTCTTGCATACCAACGGTTGAGAAGAACTGCTCTAAGACTTACTCATATTAACATTTTATAACCTTAATTTTGATGCAAGCCTCCACCCAAAGTTCAGCCAGTTTGTATGCTTATTGTTACTCTGTACAAGATAAAAGAAAATTTTAAAATTCCCAATACCAATAAAATACCACGCAGTCCTCACGTATTTTATTGGTTTTAAACTATTTAAAAGTAAATTAAACTATGCTATATTTACGGATCGGGCTGAAAGTAAAAAATAAAACACGAAGGTAATAATGTTGTTCCGTTTCTAAGCGTAACATTTTTAGTTGTAAATTTAAGTAATCCGATAGTCAAAGTGAATAAATAGATGAATAAATGAATTTATTTCCCATAGTAAATAACATCATTATACTATTTGAAAGATTAATCTGGCCACTTTAACAAGTTGTGTGGCCAGTTGCAAACAGTATAACTTACAAACTAAAAAACTATAGAGTCTAGCATTATTATAATAATAAAATTTTATCTGCCTGCTGTAACAACTGCGGGTTCTGTTTCTTATTGCAATGAAATAAGGAAAACATTTTGCACTTGAGTAAAGAAAACGTATTACAATAGAACTGTTGCTTTTAAGTTAGATACAAAATATATTCTATACCAAAAAGCTATTTAGACATCTTACGTCCTATTGAGAAAATAGCCAAGTGACTGTTCTTTTACAAAAAGTATTAAGATTATTCATATTTTTTATTAGAGGCGGAAGCTGATTAGAGTATTTGGGACCTAGATATTGAAAGGAATGGCGGAAAATAGTTTTATTTACTTTAGGTAACTTAAAAGATTTATTTGCCAGGCTTCTTTTACAATACAAATGGTTTGGAACTATATTTTCTCTATTTCTGCTTCGAATAAAAAACAGTCTCAATACCTTGAAAATATAAATTTATTGAATAGGGAGAATGCCTAACTGCTGATATAATGGAAAAGAGCTTGTTAATTTTGACTTTTTAAGAATTATTCACAAAAAATAGTTTTGAGTAGTTCTTATCTTATCTATTAATGTTTTAAACGTACCTCCCCAGCAGGGTAAGGCATATTGTAATCTTGAATGAATTAGTGCAAAATAAAGTGTTCTCAAAAGTTGGGTATTACAAAAATTCCTTAAAAAATAAAATTTTCTGATTTGTGATCTTAATTTTGAATGTAAATCTAAAATGTGCGGTTCAAAAGTAAGTTCATCATCAAGTAACACACCCAAATATCTGATGAATTTTACTTTATCCAAAGGCTGGCAGTAACATAGCTGGATTTTGCAGGTTGGTGAATGAAAGATCAAAGGGCATGTAAAGTCGAAGCCAAAAAAATCAAAATTAATAAATTTAGTTTTATTAATATTTACTTGCATTAATTAAACAACATTTCCTGAGCGGTAAAAGGTCGTTGTTAATTGAATTTGCAAGAATAATTGGTTCTTTTGGGTATAATAAAGTGCAATATCATCTGCAAAAGCATTTATACTCCCATTAAAATTAAGTTGTAATAAGACATTTATAAAAATTAAGAAGAGCGTTGCAGAGGTCGTTGACCCTTGTGGGACCCCGGTCTGAACAATAAGTGAATCACTAAACGTATTGCCAATTTTCACCTGCTGCTTTCTTCCTGTAATAAAACTATGGAACCAGTCTAAAGCTATCCCTTAACACCGGCAGCCCCTAATTTGTTGATAAGGATCTCATGATTTACCATGTCAAATGCTTTTTTGAAGACAATGAAAATGCCTGTTGTTTTCAGTTTGGAATTTAAACCATTGAAAATAAGCTCAGTTACAGCTATTAGTGCATTTTCTGTAGATCTATCTTTAATAAAACCAAATTGCTTATTACTAAAAAAGTTTGATTTATTCAGAAAGTTGTTTAATCTTATTAACGTTATTTTCTTAAATAATTTATAAAAACCGAAAGGAGGCTAATTGGTCTAAGGTTATCTAATTTTAAAAAGTTGGGTTTTGTTGAAATAGGTATGAACTTAATTTAAGACCTTCTGGGAAAATGCCTGTACTAAAACTATTATTGATTATATAAAATAAATCTGGTGCAATGTTATCGAATATGTTTTAATAAACAAACGTTAATTTTATCAAAGCCTGTGGATTTTTATTCTTTAATTTATTAACAAATGATTTTACTTCTTCTATTGTAAGTGTAAAGGTAACAAAAATCTTATTAAGAACTATGAAAAAAAAATGTATTTTTAAGACTGTCATTTAGATTTTTCCTGTAGGAAGACATTTTTTTAGGTTTTTAAGAAGAAAATTTACTAATCTCTGATGACACTTGCAAATAACCCTTTACATTTAACAACTTAACAAATTGGCAACGCATAGTGGGAGAGTTAAACAAAAAAATATTGTAATTGAAACAAAATGTCAACGTGCAAATATACCATTAAGTAAATTACGATTCCAATTATATTGACAGTTATATTAACAAATTTATTTAGCAGTAACTGTCAACAAACCTATTGTTATTTATTCTAGGTTAAAGCAAGCTGGGTTGAAATCAGCCACCAAACCGCACCCTATGGGTAATTCTGGGTGCATAAGTCGAAAGTTAGTCTTTTCAGTTTTGTATAAAAAATAAGTAATTTCTTAGCATGAATATTTTTGTAGACATATACGTTTTATAAAATATAAAAAATTCTGACAAAGTATTAGTTAAAATGTAATATATTCTAGGTCGGAGTCAACTGAGCTGCAATCACCCACTAAACTGCTCCTCAGGGATCTCCCTGGGAGCGTTAATCATAAGTTGGCCTTCGCCAGGCTGGGCAAAACTGGATATGAATGAAAACTGGATATGAAGTGGATATGCATCACTGGTATATGTTGGTGTATGTTTGCAATAGTAGTTATCGTGCTATATCGTTATCGTATTAGGCATGTATAATTGTATAGTAGTATTTTAGCTATAAAGTTATATTATATTATTTATTTTTTGTTGTAAATAATTTATTTTTAACTGATATTTTCCTAGAGTAAATAAATGTATTGAACATGTCTAAGAAGCTACTTGTGCTTAGGTAGTTTTAAAATTATTGAATCTTTAGAAGAATTTAGTAAAAAATTCTTATTTTGAATACTGTATTACCTTCACAATTCATTAAACACTAGAAATCACATACTGGAAGGTCTCGGTCCTGAACTTTTGGTTATTTTTCAAAATTAATTATATCACAATATCTAACAATAAGTAAATTTTGTTTTGTAGAGGTTGTATTTTTGTAACATTCTTGTGCATATCATGTATTGGTGATGATTTTCCTGAATTATTAGGATTATTTTTGGAAATTTTTATATTTATTTTGTTTGTTTTTTTAACCATTGGTTCATTAGAATTGGGCCATTTTAGTTTAATTTTTTCATAAGAAACACATTTGGCATTGACCCAAATTCTGCAAACGTTTAGCCTCTTACGTTAATTAAGGAAAGAATTAAAATTTAACATGTTTTAACTATGTAACCATTGTTTTTTATGATGCCATTGACGTTTTATACTAAAAGGAGACTGCTCATGCTTACACATCTTTTGAAGCCAGAAATTTCCACACGAAATTTGTACGAATTCGTTACTAGAGATTGACCAGAAATCTCCACCAGAATGTGCTAATTTTAGTAACATTTGGTCAAATTTGTTGGCTTCAAAATTTAACATTGCTTGGACTATCTATTTTTTCATTAAATCAATGATAGTACCAATTATAAGTTTCATAAAATATCCTACAGGATCCAAAAACATCAAAATACTTTATGTTGCATGAGACAATTTAAAGTTTCCCGCCATCTTATAAAATGGAAGTCATTTTTTTTATTTAAAACCACCTTAATAAATTGTACCCCCAATGAGAAGTTTAATTTAAAATGGTACCCCCAGTCTATAAAAATATTTGATATGGTTCATATTACATTGCTTGGTATCTTATAGTCTGTGTCCATTTTTATAGTGCAATAAAAACAGATATATATATTAAATTGCGTTTATATTATTTTTATTTAATTATGAGAATTTTCATTAATTCTTGAGAAAATAAGCCTCATATAACATATCGTGTGGAGCTGCCAAGGCGTTTTATTTATATTCTAAAACGCCTCCTGGGAACTGTTCAACAGGCTGTTGCAGAAATGTTATCCTCCTTTCAGAACCGAATGTTATCTTCTCTTCGATAAATATTTCCTTCAATTTAATAATTCCAAGGTTCCAATGAAAGAACCTCCACAAACCACTGTTTGTACCGTTCGTCGAATGCAATTTGTAGTAATGTTTTGACTAAAATATTATAAAAGTGGATGAAAATTATAGCCAGACGAATTTTTTGGCCCAGTTTAACATTATTTAGTGAAAATAACTTATTACAATAACTTTCTTTCAGTGTATTGCAGTTTTCATTGGTTTTTCAATGTGAAGAGATCCTCTGATCGTAGGTTTGTCGTCTCTCTAAAACATGTTACCTTCCAAACAAGGACGCCTTTCTGGTTTTGTGCCTGATTTTCATAATTTGTTCAGTCACCTCGAATCGAATAGCTTTGTTCTGTCAGTCCATAAGACTTGCGATTTTAGTTATTGTTTGCTAATCATGAATATTGCTAAAGTACAAAGATTGCTCTGGACAATTGTGGCGATGAGAACTCCAATGATACTATCTGGAAGACGAGACTACAAAAATATTTTTTTAATACGAGCAAAATGACACAGAACAAAACAATTCTAAGATCATAGGGTTACTATTTAAAAAAAAAATCAATATAAACAATTATGAGATAATCGCATTACAAGGCTAATAAATGAAGATTGTCAGTCACTGGTTAAGTGTAGCTAATTATGCATTTACCTTACATATTGATTAATTTATGTTAATTTTTTGTATAAATTGCAGATCTTGCAATTTTGTTTAGGATTTACATTTATTAAGATGATATATTTATCAGAATAAACTACAAAATATATGTATTGCATACAACATATAATACATTTTTGGATGATTTGCAAAATGTAAGTTAATTACTTAAAGCAAGTTTAGTTTTTCATGTACATAAAAAGCAAATTTTTAAGCCTCGTTTGTTTCGTAAATGCTTGCTATTTATGCAACGTACTGGTCTTAACTTCAAAAAGAATTACAAGTCAGCAACAGCGAGTGTTATCAACTCCCAAGTGGCATTTGTAGAGAATAAAATCAGAGGCCTTGACGGAGCCACGATTTGATTTGATCTCAACTTAAAATTAATTAAAAAAATAATCGGATTTACAAGGGATGGAATTAATATCTGTTTCAACAAGTATCGTAATAATGTTATATAAATAAATTATTTGAAAATGTTTTTCATCGTTTTCAAATTATTTTTGAAAGTCCAAAATGGAAATTATTTATTTAATAATTTTTTTAGTAGTTTATTATAAATTACGTAACAAATTTGAGTTATCATTGGTTCTAAACGGTCGAGAACATTTACTCGGTTCCTTCTAACCACCACAGACACACATCTATACGAATCTTGTAAGAATTATGTAGAGCTCAGTAAGAAGGCTGTTTTTTTAATCATTAAAAGTCCCCCTAAGGAAAACGAAACTGCAAAATTCAAGTGAGTATTTATAAGAGAAACTTTATTTGATCTTGATCTTTTATTTCGAAACGGACTGAGTACATTTTCAAATAACCATTTAAATTGTCCTGTTTATTTCCTCTTTCTTCTCTCCAACAGATTTTTAAGGCTAGAAAATGTATAAAATTGTCCAATATATATTTCTGGTACAGCATCGGGCTATAAAACCATGTCACAACAATTAAAAATATCAGAAATCTGAACGTAAAAAGTGTTTTGAGTTAATGTAAAGTTTATTAAAATCAACCAGCCCCTCAAATTATGGCACATTACTTATTTCAAAACTTTAGTCAACAGAAAATAAGGATCACATGGGGTATTAAGGTAAGAATATAGAGCTTTCCTACGCTAGAGGAGGAACTTTCTATCCTCAAAACTTTTTTTCACATTGACAAGCTCGAGGAGGAAGGTGAGGTAGGAGTCAAGTCGTGACCGATGACGTCCATTAACCCAGTGCTAAAATCGCAAGTCTTATGGACAGACAGAACCAAGCTATTCGATTCGAAATGACTGAACAAATTATGAAAATCAGGCACAAAACCAAAAAGACGCCCAAGTTTGGAAGGTAACATGTTTTAGAGAGACGACAAACCTACGAACAGAGGAACTCTTCACATTGAAAAACCAATGAAAATTACAATACACTGAAAAAAGTTATTGTTTACCAAGGGATAAACTTTTTACTTTGACAATCAAATCATTTAGCTTTTTATGGCTTTGTTAGAACTGATAAATTTATTTTAAAAAATACAGAAAATCATTAATGACTGCCTTATTATGAAAGTTATTCAGTGATGCCTCGCCAGTTTTAGCCGGCCAAACTTGTATGATTTATGTCTATGGTTTATCCCAGAGATCCCCAGGGCACGGTTTGCGATGGGGTGGTTAACTGCATCTCAAATTACTTCAACTTTTAATTATTAATATTTTAACTCAAAGCTAACTGGATTCATTAAACTTTTTCATTAAAAAAATTATGATTATAAATTGTATACTTTTCCTATTATATAGTAGATTTTTTTACAGTGTTTAATGTCTTAGGAAGATCTTCCATTTGGTGTCAGATTTATCTTAATTGAACAGTAAAATGAATAACAACATGTCTTAATTTTGAATTAATGCAATGGTATAAATATGTACACAAAGTTAAACGTACATATACGTATCAAGGCTGTTTTTGACTGAAATACTATAATATGTATTACTTTCGCAAATATGCCAATAATGGCTAAAATAAATGTGGAAATTAAATTGAAAACTCATTTACGGTCAAACATGCTCTACGGTTGTATACATTTTACGTTTTAAATTGTTAAGGTAAAAAAAAATTACTTTACCTTTATGAATTGGTTCATCATTGAAAGGGTAGCTAACTAGCACAGAATTGTACTCGTATAAGTAAAATACTCCTTTGCTTCATAGTTTTAGCCTTATGATTGTTCCATAATTTTAAGAGCAACTAATAACACTGACTTCTTGAGCTACAATACTGAGATACTTGGTATGATTATTATTCGTACATTTTAAGTACAGGATTATTTTGTTTTATTTATAGGTTTTTATAACCATAAAAGTTATCTGAGCATGTTTTTTTCAAATGGAGTATATTTTTGGTTTATGACTTATTATTTAGTATAGTATATATTTTCAAAAAAAATTTCAACCTTGGATTCGGTTGCGGATTATGTTACTTTAATTGCTATCTTTTTAGAATCTTTTGTCTGGGCCCTTTGATTGAAAAGCTGCATCGCCTCCTTGTGAAACAAACTGGAAATCGTCTATAAGATCGAATCTGTGATAAACGCAGACCGGATGTTAAGATGGTAGCTGGCAGTCTGCCGATCGTGAATTATCACCTCGACTGAAATCACCTCAAATGACTATAGATCGGGGTTTTCCGAATGCCATTTTTATATTTTTTTTAGTAGAATGATATCATTAAGAAGATGTTATGATAAGATATCATAAAGAAGATTGATGTAATTTAGAAGCTATACAGATATAGTCATCAATTTTTATAATAGTCACACTACAGGAAAAGAATCAACAAATGACCACTATATATGTATTTTTTAAACACCTCCCAAATATTTAAATGAGTTCTAATTTATTCTGTTTGATGATTTAATGCCTAAGCAGTTATGTCATTGACATAAAAAATGCGAGTTTCTTACTTCCTAAGCACAGCTGTTTCTTCCCATGTATAAAAGATCTGAGTGACCATATTTATTTAGCAATACTAAATTTCCCAATTATAATTTTAAACAAAATTTTATTTTAATTTCAAGAAGAAGTATAATTTCAAACAATAAACCAGCTCAACAACTATAATAGTTTATTGAGAAAAGAAATAAAACAATATTTTATATTTGAAGTGTGGTTATTTAGTAGAATTGTATTTAATGTGTATACTTTTACAATCACTTCATATGAAAAATATTTATTACTTATATCAAATTATTATCATTTACGATCGCTACAAAGGTCGTGTTCTCTTAAAGCGTATTTTCCTCTAAGTTTTAATGAATGAAACCACTGATAAACGAATCCATCCACATTATTCGTGTTCGCTTCTCTGTGCTAAACACAATTGTTTATCATGAAAATTTACAACCTCAACATACGATCCTTATCAAACTAATAATAAATTGGATATTCCAAATCAGCCTAAGTATAGGCCCAAAAAAGGACTAAAGGTGTGGATTCTCTCATGAATTTAAATTTTGATTTGGATTTTTTCGGATATTTGCCATCACTGATTAGTAAAAAACAAGTTTCACGACGTTTTGGGATCTGGAATCTGATCCCGAAACGTCGTGAATCTTGTTTTTTACTAATCAGTGATGGCAAATGTCCGCAAAAATCCAAATCAAAATATAAAACCACCATTCCCAACAATGAATTTCAAACAAAGAAATGTCATGAATGTGAAGAAAGTTTAACAAAATGATACAATGCGTGCAATTACGCAGATTTGTATCGAATTCTAAAGAAATATTATAACTTTTTATTTATTTTTAATCGGTGTCAGAAATCAGCGAGTGCACATGCAGCATGATGACATGACCGAGCGAAATTCAGTTGAGGGCTTCAGTTGTCTATTTTAGACCCAAAATCCCCAAATGTTTGGAACCCCTAACTCAATGGCTGATCAAATCTTTGGAAATAATACGTCCAGGTAAAGTAAACCGGCTAACAATTGCTGTCACTAGAGTGCAGAATCCCCTTAATCCCCTTCTACTGCGTGTAATAAATTGGAATTATAGTTTATTTTTGTGCTTTAACCATGGGGTGGGCTTAATTTTTGTATTTTTCTTGTGTTTGATAAAATATATATGCCAATTTCATTCTGGGCCTAAATTACCCTTCTGAAGGCCAAAAAAACCGAATTCAGGGCTTTTATCGCCTAAAAGTAGGCTTAAAGGTGCTCAGATATTTTTGGCGAAAGAAAGGACCAAATATGGTGGGTGGTGTTTAGTGACCTAAGGAAGTTGCTAATAGAAAGAAATGTTGCTACCAAATTAAAATAAAATCGGTTTTCTTCAAATTTTGTAGAATTATTTCTTCCTAAAAGTAAACAACAACAAAAATCGCTGGAAATATTAAAAATTTATGAGTACCTCTTTTTTAAGTTCCAATATTTGTTCAAAGGTACTCGTGTGATATATAAATAAAAAATCAATATAAATTTAATGTTTTTAACGGGTGGTGTTTATTGCCTCTGCGGAATCAAAAAAACAAAAGTTATTATGGTCCCATGCCTTATAAAATACAATAGATCACTATTCTACAGGAAATTCGCTTAAAACAGCTGAGAAAACTAATAACTTGACGAGAGCTAACCAACATTTTCTTTTGTAATTTTATTGTACAAGGAAATCGTCTAAATATTTTTTCGTTCGAGCTGCAGCCCCTTGAGGCAGTGAATTTTATCTCAGTGATATACAAGCCTTTGGCGCAAGGAAAACGTGGTTAATGTAGTTTATGAAGCATAAATTGAAGTTTCCTGACGGTATAGTTCTCCTTAATATTCTTAACTAGATTGATTTATTCTAATAACAGAACAACACTGATATAATATTTTATTTTTATCTAGATTGTTTGCAGGCGAATATGATGGCTGTTTTTAAAATGCCGACTCGGAGATGACATTTTCTGCCGATACCTTGATCATATTTTGTTTGGATTATTTTTTAGCCAAATCTTAACTCATTAATAAATATGGTAGCTTTAAAAATAAAATTAAAAAATTCTTCCGTTAATGAGTTTGAATGATAAATAAATTCGTGGGATAACAAAGATTGGTGTTGTAAATATAAAAATACTAATGTAATATAACATAGGGATTTACCTGTTTCAGCAAAATAATTTAGTACCAGCAAAGTTCCAGCAAAGTACATATACATAATTAGGTGAAAATAAATTAAAGCTGTTTAAAAATACATTACTAAGTATTTTAAGAGTTATTTTCATAGAACACTTATTTTCAAGGGAGCTATTAATAACTATTAAGGGTGCTATTAATAACTGAAGTAAATTACGTTTTATGGAACTCAGATGTCCATAACTAGGTCCAAATCACTTTTTCAAAGAAACTTCAGTGGGCTTCGGAATGTAATATTTTATTTTTGGGAGCTATAATACAGTAAAGCGATAATAATTTGCTTCTTTACATTAGTTTATTAAGTAATATTCAATATAATTCCGTTAGAAGAATCCGTCAGAACTAATATATTAACTGTACAAACAAATATTATCCATCCTTAGTTTTTTTGACATTTTTTACGAGTTTAAGACTGACGGGTCGTGAGCGAGGATACTCAATTCAGATTTTTTCCCAAAATATAAAATATACCTAAAACAATTTCAACGTAACAAAATATTTGGTATTACCTTGATGGTCTTTATGACAAGTTATTATAAGAACTAGGAACTAGGTCTGAAAGCTGGTTAAGAGTTTTGAGTACGAAAAGAACGTTTTAGTCAGTTCTCCGGACAGAATTACACTTCAACAACAGCCGTTGTTACTGCTCCCTCGACGCATTGTAAGAGGCATAAATCACAAGTCTGGCGAAACCTCAAGAAAGTTAAATGAACCTAAGTTTTGTTAAACACAACTAATCTCCCTTTTCTTGATTAAACATCATAATTTCATATGAAGCCCGTATATATTTTCATATTCAGATGCTAGTTATGAATGATTTAAACAGATTGTTTGTTATATTGAAATAAGCAATTACTTTAAATGTTTAGTATATGTAATATAACACGATTGTCTAATATAACTTTTTTTTAATGTCGTCAGACGCCTAAGAAAAATGTTACTTGAGGCGGATTTAGGAAATAGAAAACAAATTAAGTAATAAATGTTGTATTCGATAAAAAATAACTCGCTAACCACAGGGCTAATTGGTTAACCGCGCAAGTAATTTACTTAAACAGTTATAAGTTCTGACGCTTTCGACGACATTAACTGATGCCCTACCTCAAACAACTTTTTCACCGTTCAAAACAAAATTACATAGATATTTAGTCTTGAAAATAACTTCACCCGTCAAAATTGTCTGCTACATGATCATACAAAAAGAAGACCACTTTGCTTTATAAAATAAAAGATGTTAAAAAACTGTATAATAGTTGGTTGTTTAAATTTATTGCAATTGAAAATGTCGGCAGTCAGAATTTTCACAATAACTGGGACATCATGTAACGTCCCTTGGGCTATTAATAAATTAGAAAACTCAGTTTTCAAAATAAAAAATAAATGCTAGTTAAGCTCATTTACAGATTTCGTGATTGGGTGTCAGTGAGGTGAAAAAATACTTGACATACATATTCAGCCATGAAGCGGTGAAAATAGATATTATAGTTTTGTAATGAGATTAACTGAATCACCAATGAAGATATGGATTTCATAATTCCAGTGCGGTTTACTATGCTGTATTTTCAATAGGGTTATTCATGTATTCCGTATAAAATACAATTTTCATCCTTTTAACGAAAAGGATGATTTTTTTTTATTCTTTATGGTAAGTGAGAATGGTACTTCCTTTATACAAAGCTGGGGGAAATTTCACCTCCAGCTAAATTCTAGAGGTAAATTCGCATTAGGATAGGATAGTAGTCTTAATAGGAAGTACGGTTTTGGTAGATCAGTACAGAATATAAACTCATAAAATAAACTCTTACAAAATACGGAGCTACGCCATGCATTCTTTTGACAGTCAAAGTGCTAAGATTAATTAACATTCTTAGAAATAGCTGTAAATGAAAAAAAGTTTTGTTACAATTAATTATAAATTTAATATTCATCGTGTAAATATTGGGTTTTAATAGAAAAATAACTTATGACAATTATTATTATTTATCCTTGTTTGGAGCCATCTGAGTTAGAATCAGCCACCAAACCGTACACTTGGGGTATTCCTTGTGTCGTAAGTCATAATTTGGACCTCTACTGAGCTGGCTACAAACGGTACTGAGCCAATTTTGGTATTAATAATTAGGTATCTCTTAGCATGCATATTTTTGTAGTCAGGTAATTATTTGTGTGCTCCTCTGCATATTATTATTATTGAAAAATACATGAGTTGAAATATAATTAATATAATCTACGTCTAAGTCATCTGAGCTACAATTAGCTACCAAACCGCGCCACAGGGATATCCCTGAGAGCTTTAATCAGAAGTTGGCCATCTTCCGGGCTGGCTAAAACTGGCCATGAATCACATTTAGGACGTAATACTCAGGATATTACGTGATGGTTTATCATGCAGTATTGATTATTTGACTTGGATTTGCTTAAAATTTGGGCATAAAAAGATTTATACGATTAAATAATATTGCCTGGTGAACTCATCATTTGTATGTTATTTGTATATATCAGGGTGGCGCAAAAAGAACGGTCGGTTTTTAAATGATTATAACTCCAATGATTTTATACATAAATTTTATTGTCTAATGTTTTAAACACTTTAAAATACGCCAATCCACAAAAATACATCGTCAGTTAAAAATTTTCAGTATATAAATGTCAATCAGACCATACAAGTTCATGTAGGAAAAGAACTTCGGGGAGATGGCGTCCTTCCTCGTAGATACACTCGTGAAGTCTTTCCTCAAAATTCTCCATCACTTTCGCTAGTGTTTCTTCACTAAAGGCAGTTATTTCCTCACGGATAACCTCTTTAAGATCGTTTAAGTCTCGGGGATTGTGAACGTAGACTTTAGATTTTAAATATCCCCAAAGAAAAGAATTACAAGCTGAGAGGTCAGGGGATCTGGCGGGCCAGTTGACGACACCAAAACGCGAGATGACGAGGTGAGGGAACATCCGTTTCAAAACCCTCAGAGAGTCATCGGTCGTGTGGGCTGTAGCACCGTCTTGTTGGAACCAAATTCGTTTTCTGTTCACTCGTAACTGCCCCAGTTTTGGTATCAAGAAATTACGAAGCATGTTTACATAACATTCTGAGTTACTTTAGCGTCACTGTATCGCCGTTTTCTTCAAAAAAAGTAAGGCCCAACAACCCCCATTTTGGAAATTCCGCACCAAACTGTCACTTTCGCACTGTGGACAGGCTTCTCGTGTATTTGTCTGGGATTTTCCTCTCCCCAATACCTGCAGTTCTGTTTATTTATGTAACCGGTAAAATGGAAATGAGCCTCATCTGACATCATGAGCACAACATCATCTTTGGAGTACAAAATGTCCCGCATTTTTTCACAAAAGCGACTACGGTGCTCAAAATCACGGTAATATTATTATTTTACCGTTTACTGTTACTATTATTTTCATTTATTCGTAATATTAGTTATGGTATCGTTATAGGCCTGTATGTTGGTACAGTACTATTTTAGCTTTAAAGTTACATTATATGAATAATTTTTTTGCTTTAGATACTTTTATTTTTAACTGAGATTTCCTTAGAGATAAATAACTAAAGTAAATATGCCAAAGATAGAGGGTTTAGCTCCACAGTTTGATTTTAATTTCTTAAATGTAAAGAAGAATATATTGTAAATATTGTATTTGAATATTGTTGTCATAATTTATTCAACACTCGAAATCAGATACTTGGAGGTTTAAGTCCTGAATGTTTGATTATTTTTACACTTAATGTTTAAAATATTTAGTTACATAAAATATTCTGTTTTTACTGCATACACGTTGAAGTGTTGTAATATACTTATATATGCTATGTAGGGGTGATAAATATCTTGAATTGTAAAAGTTACTCAAGGAAACTTTATTTATTCAATTAATTAAGGCTTACCTTACGATCCAATAATATGTTTTTGGACTAATTTATTAAATAATGTCAAATAAAGATCTAGAGGCTATGAACCCTAATGAAAACTTTATTTATTGTATTTTTTTATAAAACCAACAGTTCATTAGAACTGGATGATTGTAGTTAAATTTTTCCTCAAGAAATATACATTATGGCATAATGAGATCAATCGTTTCGGCTTGAACGAAAGCCGCAAGCTCTAATTCCGTTCGTAACAATTTTCAATAATTTTATAATTTGAAAATTAGAAAACCGGATAAAAATTTTAACTAGACTACTTTGTTGTTCAGATAAACATTTTTACATGTAAAAGCGTTACAATTGTTTATTTTTTTACAGTTTTATTAATGAATAGTATAACTGAATTAAGTACAGTGTTTACATGTAATAATGAAAATTTACTTTAAGGCAAACGCACCGGTGCCTGAAAGTTTAAGAAGCCATGTGCACTTAATAGCCTCAGATTTCATAACGATAGGAATTCAACATATACTATCAATTGCACGTGATTTTAAATTGAAATTTTGTCGTGAAAAATAATATTTCATTGTGTAGTGTGGGAAAAATAGCGTTCGCACCCCGATAGAAAGGGTTTAGAAGCTCTTGATCGTTTCAAATTCTCGATTTCGTCTTGGATTTGAAACCCAATCTCGAGCCTGAAAAACCTCATTTTTGGTCCTTATTGCGAAATGTAATATTTAAGTGTAAGCATTATAAAAAAGATTTAATCAACGACGCAAAATACAATACACATATTGCTTTTGACTTACAAAATGAAAGTTAATTACTTAAAGCAGGTTTGACTTTTCATGTATATAAAAAGCTAAGATTTAACCTCAATTGTTTCGTAAATAATTGCTAGTTATGAACGCACTGGTCTTAACTTTGAAAATAACTACATTTCAGCAGCAGCGTGTGGTAACAACTACTACATTTGCGAGATAATAAAATCCGAGGCTTTAATGTAGCCATGAGTAGGTATTATTTCAACTTAAGAATATAGTATTCTAAAAAGTAATACTTCACTGTATCCTGATATTTTATTGCATTAATAATTATTATAGCTATTTTTACGTTCGGCTTAATTGAAGTAGACAGCATAATAGAATAATTTATTACTTTTGCCTTTAATTATTTAATCTTTTCAGTATTTAAGGATATTGTTCTTTAATAAATAGCCTCTTAATACATAATAACCTCTAGTACATTTTTGTTAGGAAAAAAATAAGAAGGGACAACTAAGGATGGTATAACTGGCGCCAATTCTTGAGGCCCACGCCGTCTATATGACTAATGTTAATTTTAGCATTGGGCCTAAGGACGTCATGGGCCTTAAGAATTGGCGCCAGTTATACAACGATCCTCAGATTGCAATTAAACATTTAATTTTCAAAATAAAAAAAAAACTATTACCCAGATAAATAATGTATAATTCTTCTTTTTTTGCTATGTGACTTTAAAGTAATTCTTTGAAGTAAGTCCTTTAAAGTAATCCATTTAGACCACTCGACAGGTAAAAATCTGTCAGGCTATAAATTGCCAGCTACCATTGGTGCCTTTTTGGTTCAAGGTACAGGTGTAGGACTCACTATTAGGACAGGATAATTCTAACTTACAACCCTTCAGCCTCCGGAATATTACCTTCTTTTAACGAATTTCCCCTATAGGGAAGAAGCTATTATCGTAGGTCTCATGGTAAGACTTAAGCGCGGGACCATCATAACTTTTCATTTTGGTGCCCCCAGATACCAAAAACACCATTCGTTTAAATTTGTAGATATATATATATATATATGTGTGTGTCTGTAAGCACGATAGTGCTCGCAAAAATGGTCCGATCGGAATGAAATTTGGCACAGGCGTGTAAAGTAGTAATTATTCGGATGAGTTCGAAAACCAGCCCGATCGGACCATTGGAAGGGGGGGGGGGGGTAAAGGGGGATAAACCCCCCCAAAAATGGGCTTTTTGGGGTTTACACATAGAAAAATAAAAATAATCCAATTTTTGTTAGCACCATTGAATTCAGCTCGAAAAAACAAACAATTTAGTATTTTGAATCACTGCTCTATGTCCATTGGTTACCGAGATATTGAAAATGGTAAACACAGTACGTTGTCCCAATGTTAACCTTATGGGAAGTAAATAAAATTCTATACCTCGCTTATTTCTCAACATATCTTGATAAAACTTGCTAAATGGATTCTTCTAGTTCAGATATACTAAATATTTTATTAATACCACCCAGTTTTAGTATACCTGTAGCTGCAAACCTGCATACTCATTCCCCATGTTATTCTTATGGAGCTTACAAAAACATGTCAAATATCGCTATGTTGGATTGAAATATGATGTTTTGCATTTGAAATTCGCTGAGTATGCAGGTCTGCTGCAACGGGGGTATTTGCTCTAATTTTGTGGGGCTAAATGTATCTCCACAAATGAACTTTCAGCAATAGAATACCAAAATGTTATAGAAACCCCCTCAGAATGTTTTAATGCTCATTTATGACTTCTTTTAAGTTGAAAACTATATTTTTCACCTAAAATTAAATTTTTACTAGCAAGTTAACAATTAATAGAATACCTCCATAGTAAAATTACATAACAAAAATACATATCGAGACTTTTTTACTATTAAAACCTTAAATGATGTATTTAAAATATACAATAAATAATTTCATTTTGCTGCAATATTGCATTTTTATAATAAGACCAACATTAGGTAACGTCCCTTTGGCTATTAATAAATTGGGAAGTCAGTTATCAAAATTAAAAATAAATTGTAGTCAAGTTTATTTCCGGATTTTGTGGATAATCATGACGTAAAAAAAACATCAAAGAATAATTTTGTCTACATTTAACCAAAAATCAATCCTCAAATGAAGTAAACGTTTTACTGTAATGTTCAACTACTGTGATTGTTTGATAGTCTTTTCATTTGGACATTTTTATAATGTAATTTTGTTTTGTAAAATAATATACTTACTCGTCTGGTACTATTTTTCATACTTTTGTTAGCAAAATACGAAAATAACGTACTCTGGCATACTTATTAAATCAATGAAGAGTACTGGTAAAACGAATATGTGTATAGATAATAAGTTCATCTAACACAACAATAAATATCGATTAAATCCTTTACCACACAGGAATAGGGCTAAAGCATTAGTTTTTTGTGCTTATGAATCAATCATATAACAAAGGTTAGAGATCACACTGTTACTTAGATAAAGAAAATCATAGATAATAGTTTCAAATTTATAAACTTTTATTCAAAATCTTTGTTTGGATTTTTTTATCATGAAAAAGGACAATATTCTTTAAGTACAATACTCTCTTTCCCCTAGTGATAAGAACCTGGCATCAACAGATACTGATATATTGTTTAGGTAATTACTGATAGAAAACCAATTAAATTATTTTAATGGCATATATATTGAGAAAAATACAATAACAGTATTAATTTTTCAGAGAAAATGTTAGATTAGTTTAACTTTCTCGCACAATTGTACAATAAATTATATAACAAAAGTTTATATTCTTGGTAAGTTGAATAGAGCTATCTCTTTAAGCAGTAATTGGGTGTTCAAATCCCTACCTTGAATAAATGGTGTCTTATTTGCACCTTGAACTGCTCTTGGGAAATCTTATCGCAAATCTTCTCAGACAAAGGGCTTAAGAATAAATTGTTCAGAGTAAAAAAGTTACAAAAAGGAAGTTGTTAACATTTCTTCCGTTTGTTTTTTGTGATACGTACGGATACTTTACACTATTGTAAGAATGATTAAGGATATTTACAAAAAATAGCAGAGAAGTCGACTATGGCACCACACTTTTTCCACGATTTAATAAACACATACATGTTCTTGGTTTTAACTCTAAATGTCTAAAAATAAGAGGTCAAAATCATTGAGGATTTTGTTTTCACTACAATATGTTTTCCTCATCAATGTGATAAATATATAATACGTCCTCGTGTCATATAATAAAGTAAAATGTTTGCCTTTTTAAATCAATTATAATACTATTGAACATTACAATAACAATAAAAAGACAATAATAACAATATATTTAGGTTTTGCACAGTTTTCTTTCATACTGTAATTTAAAAGGATCTCCTGGTATCAGTTATTACAAAACATATTTAAAATAATTTTATATATATTACTGCTGCTAAAATTTCGAAAGCTGCTTATAAGGAATCTCAGTTCACGTTTATGGTCTATGTTTTAAATAATATCAATAAAAGATTAATCCATTCTAACAGATGGTTTAACATTTTGGATTGATTACTATTTTTTTAAATGTAAAGATTACTAAACTGAGATATTTTATTACATTTTAGAAAGTTTGAGTACGTTATGAAATAACAGCTAATCAAACAATTTTGTATACCTACTGCAGTAGGTTTGATAAGTAACTGAAAAAAATCATACTAGGTATATGTTTTATAAAAGACAGGAAGTGATGCGGCAGACGACGTTGTAAAGCAGACCAGTATAACTTGGCGACTATCCAGACTATCAAGCCTTTCACTACTTCCTCTATATTTACCCCTTGAAAATGGCCTCATATCTTTCCAAATAAGCTTTTGTTCCCGTTTTAAAAGTCCCTCTCTAAACTAGTCAATCGTTATCCAAAGAATGATTGGGTCTTTTAATAAGCTAAACAAAGGAAACGACTTAAATTTATTGGAGATTTAGTAGAATATTGATAGTTAATTGTGTATAAAAATGTGGAATTAAAGGTTATGTTAAAATTACAATTTTTTATTATTTTAAGTTTGACATTTTTTTCAATTTAACCCTTGATAAGGTATAAGAAAATATTTGCTTGCTTTCTTAGTACATTTACTGTTTTCCTAAGAGACTATTTTGTGAATTTTAGTTTGAAATAGTTGAAGTTTTAGAAAATTTACTTCAATTATAGTGAATTTCTATCGAGATATTTTTCCCATAACGGCCAAGATATTGTATGGTGAATGAGATGAGATTAAATAAAACCAACGGGCTACTTAGTCTAGTAAAAGACAATGATCGACCACTGCTTACTCAACCTTCAAAAAAGATCAATTTTTAACAGGCCACTTTTGAATTTAATAAGTACATAGTTTTATTTAACGCAACCCAAAACCTTATTTTATCAGTGAAGGATTATTTCCCCCAAGATCCCCGGATTTGACCCTACTATATTATTTTCTTTGGGGATACATAAAAAGAAAGGCCTACGAAAACAATTCACAGGATATTCAGCACCTCAAAACAAACTTAACAAGTTAAATGTAAGAAATTCAAAAAGTTACCTTGCAGCACGTGTTCGGGAATTCGATGGAAAGAACACAACTTTATGCAAACGCTGATGGCAGAATGTTTGAGCACATTATGTAAACTAAATGTGATCAAACTTAAATAATATACTGTATAAAATTGAAATATTAATAAAAAATTACTCATTTCTTATTTATATGTACATTATCAATCTTAAAAATGGGTCGAGTTGATAAAAACTCCCTTTATTATGACCATCAAATCGTTCAGCAACTTTAAGCACCAATTAACAAACGTGACGTCAAGGTTAGACGAGCATTAACAGCACTTACATCGAGAAGTCCTCTTCGAAGAAGAGGGGCCGACTTTCCTCTTTCTGACGCAAATTAAAATCACGTTTTACGACATAACTCTTTATTTGTCAAAAGATTAAATTAAATTATAGCCTTCTTTACTAATACAGGCAAAGTAAGGGCCGTATGGCCCTTTCTTAAACCTAACCTGCTACAAAAGCAGATGTATGTAGTAGACTGTAGAACCAGCAAAACCCTTGATTTTTGTCTTATCTATGTTATTTTCGTAGATTGTATTAATCTATAAAAATAATACTCAAAGTTTCTAATAAAGGAACAAACTTTTAATCTTACCCATTTACCCAAATTTATTTTAATCTACAATCAAGCCCAAGACAAACCCCTAAAGACACTTCAACCAAAGATATTCGCCATAAATACAGATTTTTTAGTGGCGTCTCAAACTTAAGACGACACTCAAAGGATTTGTTAGAGTTTTTCAAACCTTTCTGAAGAGGCAAGCCGTAACAACAAAGCTCCGGTCTTACACGGCTGTTCTTTGATAAGGCGTCCGCAGTGTAAGAGAAGTTGAGCAGGAATTTCTTATACTACCTTGAGACACTTATTGCTTAAAGTCGTGTTATAGTAACATCACTATAGGTAAAAGACTCTTAAACGTGTGAGAAAAATTTGATGTATGGTAAATAATTATAAATAAACAACGACATTAAAATTTCAACTATGAAAATATCCCAAATAAATTACAAAAATAATAGCATATCTCAAACTGTATTTAGACAGCCAGCCTATCAAATCTAATTGGGAAAAGAACCGGATTTGAACGTTATGATGTGATCACAGTATTCCTACTTAAATAGGGATATAGCAAAGAAGATTGATAAAATTTAATGTATAAATAATTTCAGATTACAGGACTTTTTATTGTTTCGAGTATACTACTCTTCCCTTTTTCTTTTGAAGGAATTCTCTTTCGTTTACGTCCTAGTTATTTACTATTTGAATTCTTTTCGTTAAAACCAAAATTAAAAAAAGTTTTCTCGTTATTCACCCGACAAGCCGCAGTCAATGTTGTGGCAACGCCTCTTGCGCCATTACTGCTCTAATGACCATCATTTTTATTCGTCAGTTATTTAAAGTGTAAAAAACTGTTTATTTATTTCTTGTGAAAGAAACAGATTAAATTAGTAAGGTATATTTATTTATTAGATGTTTACTTTGTCTACACAAATAAAAAATAATGAAAATAAAAATGTTGAGTGTTAATGCGAAGTCACTTTAGTGATTATTTTATTTTTAATGCGATTAAAAGTTAAATTCTCCTGTTTTAATTCATTTTTGGTGATAGTGGTTTTGAACTTAGATTTAGATTTTTGTAGACATTTGTCATCCCTGATTAGTAAAAAAAGTGTCACATAGGTTTTTTTCTTCAAAAGGTTCATCTAGGTATTTTCCTCCTGATGACAGGGTCATGTCCCAGACCCGTAACATGAAACTTGTTTATACAAATCAGTGATGGCAAATGTCCACTAAAATCAAAATCAAAACAATATTTATTTGTGCGGCAATACAAACAATTTTATGGTGCGCTTAGTATAAGTAAATATAGTAAATATATCGTATGAAATAGGTGCGACTGGGATAGTGGCGTGCCCGTTAGTCCAACTACTTGGAGGCCTTTGGACGCGGTGGTCCTTGGTAGTAGTTAACGTCCCCCTAGTCGGGATTAACGTCCGCACTATTGATTACTACGTTCACAAGACCGTACTCATAATTAGGCCGGTATCAGGTTCCTGAACAATCTCCCTGGATATATTCGGAGGGAGAGAGATTGGAAAAAATTCAGGGCTCGTCTCAAGCGGTTTTTGGTTCTGGGGGAATTTTACAGTGTGGGCGAGTTTTTGGCTCAATGTCGGTGACGGTCCTTGTGCTCCTGGGGGCGCAATGCGGCGGCATCCAGGCCGCCCAGCTGGGTGGCGTTGGGCTCTGGAGGATATTAATGTCTTTTTTTGTTCTTTTATAATTACTGAGTGTAAATTTTCACTATATGCTATATGCATATTGTTGACCTTTGCTACACAATTGTTAAATTGTTTATGGCAATAAAATAATAATTATTATTTTTATTATTTGTAAATTATAAACCAGGTTTTTAAAATTATGGTTCCCACGTCAAAAATGAGGTCCCTTAGTGGCCATTGTGATGCTATTAGTCAACAGTCCTATCTCAGGAACATGTCGGCCTAAGGTAACAAGACTACAAGATCGTGTCTCATTCATCCTAAACTCAGCCTTCACTCATATTGGCCTTAAGGCTCCTTTTCCAACACAGCATCAGTGCGCTCAACGCCGGCATTGGCGTCATTGCGCTAGAGTTAAATGTGAAGCGGGCAAAGGGGACACTTTCCTAGACGCTGCGCGCGCTGATTGTTGACGCGGCAGCAATCACTATTGGCCGCTTTACATTTGACTATCGCGCTGGCGCAATGACGCCGACGTCGACGCGCGACGTCGAGCGCGCTGACACCGCGCCGTGTTGGAAAAGGAGCCTTTAAATACTGGTTCGCTGTTACTAGTGGTCGGCGTCTTAATAGTAATGTATGTAAAGTAGTATAGCAAAGAAAAATTAAGTTCTTATGGAATTAAATTGTGCTTTCAGGAAACCTGAAATACAATAATACAAAAACCTGAAATACAAATAATATGGACTTCAGGTTTGTAGCCTGTAATTTACTTTATTCCTTCCTCAAGTTAAGTTACACAAAATATGTGCTTAATTTTACACGCAATAACTCTTTACATGTTTAATTTTATTTCACGAGTAAGACTGATCATCTTTTACATATATTTCACCTTACAGAACAGGCCATATCTTATTTGTCATTCTATTAGCATTACTCGGTCTAATTGTTTATTTAATTTATTATTTATCATTCTCATTTGTTTGTGATTATAAAATCATCGGCTGATTAATATATGGCTGCTAGTACATATTCTATTGCCATTTATTTGAATACACGGCTTATAGGAATCCAGCACGAAAAGGTAAACATGAAATCAAGTGCAGTTATAAGCTTTTTTGAATGTATTGTTAAAAAAAATTCAGAGGAATGTTTTGCTATTGGAATATGCTTAAAAAAAGCTAATTACCAGATTTACGTCCAATCCCTGTCTTAGATGCCTAATTTCGCAATGAGGCTCATGCATACCAAAACAAGAAAGATTAAGTTTTCAGGCGCGATCATTTAATCATCATATTTTAATATGTTTACCAAATTCAACCTACATTTATTAAGTGAAAATATATTTCATTTCTCCTAATGTAAATTATAATACAACTGGTACCAATAGGTATAGAATACAAATAATAAAATCAAGTACAGCCAATTTTTAATCAGTAGTATCAGGATATGAAAACTCTTTAATTTTACCCTAGACTAGACTATTAGTTATTAACTATTTTTCAGCTTTACTTTTTACCCGGCCATTGACAAAATTCATAAATGTTGGACACCTTAGAAGGCTGATATAATTTTTTTAGTAAAGTACTTTTTGAATGTAGAGGCATCTATTGCACTTATTTTGCTTCCTAAAAGGAGATTATATTTTTGAAGAAATAAATTTTTACCAATGAGTAGCATTATGATCGACTTTTCGTAATTTAAAACGAAAGTTTTCATTTAAAAGATAACATTTGAATTATGTGAGCAAAATTATTATTTCGTTAATTAAATGAAGACAAAGACAAAATTTAAAGCTTGACATTTTCAACTCAATAATTTGTATCATAAAAGTAATAACATGTTAAGACTTCATATAATTTTAAAAGTTTTCCGTCTCTTATGCAAATTTATATTTAAATATCTGCTTAAAGGATTTGCATTCTAATAAGATTACGGTGGGAACTTGATTCGTTACTTAATCCTGATTAAAGTTCAAAAAGCCACTTGAAAAAACGATTAAACTTCAGTCGAGCCAACATTAAATAGACTAATGTAGCAATTGGACTTTTTGGAAAACACTAATAGTAATGTTAATTGTTTTTCAATTACAGCACTCTGTGTAAGAATTTGAATTAGTTGCTCTGTTTGTTTATTTGATTTTATTAATTTATTTTGGCAATAGCGAAGCTTTTGTCTGAGAATTATTTTATAGCAATTTGAGTATGAGTATTTTTACTGGAGTAAAGAAAGATATATACATAAAATTTTTGACAATGCACACACCATTGAACTGAATAATATTTTTATTTCATACAGGTATAATGTTCAACATAATATTTTTACTAGTGCATTTCTACGACTATATTGTTGCCAAATTAAAAACATACTATAACTTTTTTTCAAACGTTTAGGTTAATGATGTATTTATGAAGTCTTAATGACTATTGCTGTTGCTGCTCTTATTAATGATGCTGCTAAGACTTTGGATGGGTCACAGGGGACAGCTGCTGTGTCATGTGACCAGCCCAAGGCCTTTGATTGTTTGAATCTCGAGATACTGCTAAGCAAACTGCCGCTGTATGGAATAGAGGGCCTTAGTTTAAAATGGATCTCATCTTACCAGTCTGATAGAAAGCAAAAAACCTCCATAACACATGCACAAGTAAAATACCATTCTGCTTTGATGCTCGTTGTCCAAGGAGTGCCTCAAGGTTCAAATCTTGGTCCTATATTGTTTTTATTGTATATCAATGACCTAGCTCACAGAGAAGAATCTAACAGATGTCGCTTTCAAATGGGTCTTCTGTTGCGCCCAGGTGCTTGTTAGTTACAGTTAAATCCAGCTACAGTTAAGCTACTAGTGTCTAGTTACATCCAGTATCTAGATACAGTTAAGTAAAATTTGGAGAGGGCAGCGACGGTGCTGGTCTCTCGTGGCGTTAATGGTGAAGTATTTTTTATAATTCCTCGACACCAGCTGTGCGCAACATTAGAAGATACCTCTGTTTAATTCTCCTCTGTGCCTAGCTTATTGTATTCCCCAAAAAACATACCCTATGCTGACGACACAACCATTTTAATAATAGTGGAGTTCCTGGAACGTTAAAATCACCAAAACCTCGGAATACACCAAATCAGAATTAATTTTGTAGATTGAGGCAAAATATTCTTTTTCATACTATAAATGAAAATCTTTACCCATTTATATGTTGTGCTTTTGATTTTTTCACTGTTTAAATCAAAATTTAAATTTATCACATATTTACCATTAAAAATGAACTGTTATTGTCTTATATAATTATTTTCCCTTTTGTTTCTCAATATAACAATTTTAGACCATCTTTATGCATCATTGGACGGCAAAAACTTCATTTCCAACGAGTTTCAATTTTCGGCCGCCATCTTGGATCCGCCATATTGGTTACCAATTTTTTTTTAAATGGAAAGGTAGTGTTGTGACCCATCATTTCAAGCTAAAATTCAACGCTAAATGCAATGGCGAAGTCGGATTTCAAACATTTTGACTCGTTTTCGAGATATTATATATTTAAAATTTTTATTTTGCTAGATTTTACAGGTTTTTTTCTCCTAATGATAGTACGAATTGATTCATAATTATTTTTCATAAAAGTAACAAGGAATAACTGTAGGCTATTGCTAAATAATTATTACTTAGATATAATTAATTATCATCCGTCGCCATCTTGGATCCGCCATCTTGGATCCGCCATCTTGAATCCGCCATATTGGTTGCCATAATGTTTTTTTCAAATGCAAAGATACGTGTTGTGACCCATCCTTTTAAGCTAAAATTCAACGCTGATTGTAATGGCCAAGTCCGATCTGAAAGGTTTTGACTCGTTTTCGAGATATTATATATTTAAAATATGTATTTTACTAGTTTTTATAGATTTTTTTCTCCGAACGATAATACATGCTGATATATAATAGTTTTTTATCAAATGAAAAATGAATAACCGTCGGCTATTACAAATTATATCATTACTTAGTTATAATTAATTATCAGCCTCCATACTGGATCAGCCATCTTGGATCCGCCATATTGGTTACCTTTTTTAAAACTTAAGTTGTCATTTTTAGGACATTTTATGGTATTGATAGGTCTCAAAATTAACATAGTTTTTAAGCAAAAAATTTAATATGGAGGAGAAAACAGTATATTTAACTAGTCACAAAGTGGCCCATTTCAGTAGAGATATTGTGGTACTTGTGATATGTAAGTGGAACATGTAAAAAACTATCGAGTCCCGAAATGGTACTTTTGTGACGACTTTTCAACACGATGCAAATAAGTAACTGAACATTGAAAAAAATCTGACATTTCATAATGTAGTAATTTTTTTATATAATATGTAAACATAATACGGCTGTACAGTCTATTTTTTAAAGACAGCTGATAGAACGATATAACATAGAACGGTCAAAATAGGAACTTCGTTTATTTGAGTACAGAAAGGTTTTTTTGAGTACGGAAAAGCAATGTTAGGGTAACGAAAGCAATGTTTAGATCAGGAAAAGTCAGGTGATCATGATTTGTTTTTATTTAAGGAAATCGAGGGTCTTCGTAGATCGTAGCTGTATGGGTATCGAGCTATTTTTTGAATGAAGAGTGATTAAAATATAATTTCTGAAGCATAAAAATACATGGTTAATATTTATGTTATGTTAAAATAATTAATCATGAAAATTCCCCAATAAACAGTCCTGACAGATCAAGCGGGTTGCCCTATGGAGTTATACCAACATTGGATTTTTTTGGATGTTTTTGGCACATTACATCGTTGTTTCTCTCACAGTTCACATTTTAAAAAATCATAAAAATCCCCTATGTTGGTTCAACATAACCAATAGAGGAAAAATATTTTGACCAATCTCCAGGCCCGGTGACAGGATTTTCGGGCCCCTGTGCAATTAAGAAATCCGGGCCCCTGGCGACCTTTTTTTACTAATCTTGTGTGATTTCGGGCCCCCTTTTTTGCCGATTTCGCGTGATTCTGGGCCCCCTGTGAGTCCGAGCCCCTTTGCATTTCCCGGAATCCAATATGGCATATTCAAGATGGCGAATTCAAGATGGCGGATTTAAGATGGCAGATCTAAGAGGGCGGCTAATAAGTAAAACTATAAGTAGTCGTTGAGTAGTAATAACCCACGGTTATGGGATGTCATTATTGTAAAACCTAATTATACATCAGTACGTTTTATTGTTACTAGATATAAATCTGTAAGATATTCTTAAACACACATTTTAAATATATTATATCTCAAAAACGAGACAAAATCTTTTAAATCGGACTGTATCATTGCAATCACCGTTGAATATTGGCTGAAATGATAGGTCAAAACACTGTCTTTGTATTTGAAAAAAATGGTAACCAATATGGTGGATTAAAGATGGCGGATCCATTATGGCGGCGGATAATTAATCATAACTAAGTAATTATACTTTGTAAAATCCTACGGTTATTCACTGTTACTTTATTAAGAAACTATTATACATCAGGATGTATTACCGTTCGGAGAAAAAAACCTGTGAAAATTAGTAGAATACATATATTTTAAATATATAATATCTCGAAAACGATTCAAAACCTTTGAGATCGGACTTCGCCATTGTAATCAGCATTGAATTTTAACTTGAAATGACGGGTCACAACACAGTCTTTGAATCTGAAAAACAAATTTTGTAACCAATATGGCGGATTCAAGATGGCGGATCCAAGATGGCGGCGGTTGATAATTAATTATAACTAAGTAATAATTATTTAGCAATAGTCTACGGTTATTCCTTGTTACTTTTATGAAAAATAATTATGAATCAATGCGTACTATCATTAGGAGAAAAAAACCTGTAAAATCTAGCAAAATAAAAATTTTAAATATATAATATCTCGAAAACGAGTCAAAATGTTTGAAATCCGATTTCGCCATTGCATTTAGCGTTGAATTTTAGCTTGAAATGATGGGTCACAACCCTATCTTTGCATTTGAAAAAAAAATTTTGAAACCAATATGGCGGATCCAAGATGGCGGCCGAAAATAAAAATTCATTGAAAATGAAGTTTTTGCCTTCCAATGACGCATAAAGGTGGTCTAAAATTGTTATATTGAGAAACATAAGGGGAAAATAATGATATAAAGCAATAACAGTTCATTTTTAATGGTAAATACATGTGATAAATTAAAATTTTGATTAAAAATAGTGAAAAAATCAAAAGCACAACATATAAATGGGTAAAGATTTTCATTTAAAGTATGAAAAAGAGAATTACGCCTCAATCTAAAAAATTCACTCTGATTTGGTGTATTCCGAGGTTGTAACCCATAGGCACTCCACTATAAAAGAAAACAACGTGGCACAACTTTTAAAGACTATACCAGATGCTCATGACGGCTTAAACGCTTCAAACAATCAACTCAAGTTGAATGTAAATAAAACACAACTAGTTTGTTACCGTACAAAAATAGTAAGTAATTAGAACTTTATGTAAATTTTGATAATAATTCCTTAGAGTTTAGAAACCCCTTAACATTTCTTGGAATGGAAATTGATAACAATCTTAATTGGAAGGGTCACATATCAAAGCTAGGTCTAAATTTAAATTCTGCTTGTTTTGCTATGTGTATTTTACGCAATATTGTTAGTATTGACACATTAAAAATGGTTTATTATGGTTTTTCTATTCCTTAATCAGTTACGGTGTCATTTTGTGGTGAAAATCTCTAAAATCTGAAAGTATTTTCAAAATTCAAAAACGTTGCCTCTGTCTAATGACTTTTAAAAGTAAACGGATCTCATGCAGACCCATTTTGAAACAGTTAAACATCTTAACATTGCCCTGTTTATTTATTTTAGAATTAGTACTTTTTGCGGTGAACAACAAAACCGTTTATTTGGAAAATGCCTTGCAACATGAATACTAGGCACAGACACAGATTTCAAGTACCTAATCACAGATTGACACTCTTTGAAAAATCACCTCAATATAGCCCAATAAAAATTATTAATAAAATTCCTGCAGTAATCCTAGAACTTTCCTTCAATAGTATGAAATAAAAAATAAAAACAAACTTTCTTATTGATAAGGTCTTTTATTCCATAAAATAATTTTTGGACAATACTGAAGTGGTAGGGTAAATTGTAATTATACTTGAAGATGTGGTAATATTTTATTTTCTTAGATATTGTTATTTTAGGTTTACAACTAATGTATGACATGTCATGTGTTTGCTGCAGAAATATCTCTACATTGTATGTAAATGTTTTATGGCAATAAGTGAAATGAAATTACTACACCAAAAATCTTCGGGGTGTAAAAAATTAAAAATTACCAAATTTTTAATGGCTAAGCCTGTTGACTTGTTTATGTATAAACCAATTATTCTTTCGAATATCGCATTTATATACATAAAAGTATTATCTTAAAAATACTTATTTAAATTATACATAAGTATTTCTAACATAATATTTTTATGTATATAAATGCGATATTCAAAAGCATATTCTTTGGAATATCGTATTTAATAACCAACTGAAAAAAGATTTTGGTATCCCTTAACTAGTAGTTTATCTTACTATAGATTTTTACAGATTATATGTATAAATTTGTTAATCCACTCACAGGTCCCAATAAACCAACTATCATGTGCCGCTATTACTTGAGTCTTCTTATAAAATAAAAATTATTGAAAATATCTGCCCTAAAATAATATTATAATTAGTAATTGATGGAAAAACATTTTAGAAAATATTTTTATTTACTTAATACATATCTCACCAAAATAAACATAATAATTAATAAGTAAATAAATGTATACAACAAATTCCTTAAATGAATTCTTAATATGATTTCTTAAAATGAATTATTTTCCCAGGCACATAATCCGTTCATATGCTTCACTGAGATAAATGTACGGGCCTCATGGGGTGAATATGAAAAGGCTGCGAGAAAACCTATTGAATTTGCAGAGAATCTCTTCTGAAACTATATAAATATCGACCTATATGAGGAGTAATATGAAAAGCTTATTCAAATATTAATATAATCTGTCTAATTAGAAAGGTTATTTACTTTGGTTGCTGAAAAACCATACCGATGATGAAGTTTCGTTTATCCTTTTTACTTCCATTAATATTTGAAAGTATACTGACGTATAAAAGATATATTTATTGCAAAAACAGTATAAATGGCTATGATCAGTTTATATCAATGCGTTTTACGAGATAATATTTAACAATGAATCGGATACAAAATATGCACTAAAGTTGAATGTAAACTATTGAATTACGCTCTAGAGTAACGCAAAGAAAAACAAATAAAAAATTTAGCATTGAAATTGAACAGCCTTAACTCCTATTAATGCTAGTTTAATGTAACTGTGGGCATCAAAGAACGTGTAATCTATAGTAAAACCAGTGTTCTAAAGCACTTCATGGCCCTTTTGTAATACGAGCAGCGCATGGTGGAGGAGGGGCTAAACTAATATTTACGCGAATAGGATCGCAGATGTTTCTTCCGCATTGAAACCCTTTGTCATTTTACCATAAAAACATACTATATTATTTCTTACGTTTAGGTTGATAACTATGGACAAGAGGAGGGGATTTGAATAACAAATGTATTTGCAGTTTTAGATTAAATTATCTTGTTATAGGGATATATTGTTTTAGGAAATATTCTACTGTAAGTACGAATTAAACGCCCAAATCCTAAGCCTGTATTATACGATCTACGTTACGACAAGGCACATAGGATTGAAGTAAAAAATACCACTGTAAATATTCTTAAATCCACTTTGCTTCTGGTATTTGATCACGTCCGCCACATGTTGTCTGGTTGATGATTTGTCAACATTGTTTTTTCGTTTCCGGCGTTTTCAACTATTGCCTGCTTCTTGTGTCCTCTGTTTATCTATGTTACAGAAGTCCAAGATCGGCTAGTACATTTTTTTACTGGAATCAGCTGAATGTTTTGATTGTTGACTTCCATTATTTCCGTTTTCCTTGGGCACGGTAAATTTACCGTGCATTGATCGGCCCAGAGTGATTTTCCAGCTAGGAGTAAGAGTAGGGGGTATTGGTAGGTTCAACCCCAGCAGGGTGGTAGTGGTCGGTCTAAAAATAGAACCCCCCCCCCCCCCCCCCCCCGGCTAAAAATAGATTTCTAAAAATAGCTAACCTAAAAAAAAAAAAAAAAAAAAAAAACCTAACTTTCACTTTTTGGTGACGTCATAGAGGTCATCGACCTTTCAAAACCCCCCCCCCCCCCCGGCTAAAAATAGATTTCTAAAAATAGCTAACCTAAAAAAAAAAAAAAAAAAAAAAAGTTTTCTAAAAAAAAAAAAAAAAAAAAAAAAAAAAAAAAAAAAAAAAAAAAAAAACCTAACTTTCACTTTTTGGTGACGTCATAGAGGTCATTGACCTTTCATCCCCCCCCCCCCCCCCCCGTCGCGACATAGACTACCACCCTGCTGAGACCTGGAATTTAAATCTTGATTGACAGGACCGTTATGGAAAGTTAATGACTCGGCTATTGTTGGCACAGGGCTGTCCTAGCTTTCACCGTACCGTCTTCAGTTTAGGTTGGGAATTTGACAAGTATGGACTGTGACTACTGGGACTGTGAGATCAATGATGAAGAGTTGGCGAGAGTTTGTGCTGAAGCTGAGAGGATGGAGGTGGAAGAGGAGCAACAGCAACAGGATCAGCAGAACAACTACATCAGCAACAGGAATTGGATCAATCCGCTTAACTTAACACCGGATGAGATTGAATTTCTTGAGGGTCACTTTTTACTTCAAGACAATGTTCCGTGTATATTTGACAACCTGTTTTACTTTAGACAGAAACTCATGGAGCGATATGAAGTTGCTTGGTCTGTGTATCAGTCTCAACCTGGTGCTAACTTCAGGGAAATAGAAGAGGCATGTAATAAGAAACATTTAAAGGAAGAGTATAACATTGAAGAAGAGGAACGATGGAAACCATGGGGAGCAGAACAGTACTACCTTCATGAAATAGAAATTTATTGGCGAAAAAAATAAAAAGTTTATTACCCTGTAAAATCTTTTCACCTCCACCCTCTCAGTGAAAAACGGCCTTTTTAAAGGCCACCTAAGCCTTAAAATGACTTAGAAATAAGATATATAACAGCTGCTTGTTCAGCTGCATCAGGAAAGGTCATTGACCTCTGTGACCCCCCCCCCCCCCCCCTGAAACCAGTCCGACCACTACTTTCACTAATGGAATGTGAAAGTTAGTCTTACACTGTTGTGTAAGAGTGTAGGAATTTAGGACAACTATTAGTTGACTGTGAAGGCTAGACCAAAATGTCGTGTTGTAGTGATAATATGCGGGAAAGTTTTGGAATAGCGAGTAAATTAATTGATATGACTTTTTGTAAAATCAGAGATAGAAATTATAAGCGAAGAGGTTTATGTCAGCAGTTAATGCTTAAATATGTGTTGTGTAATGCAAGATGTGTGTTTTTAGATACAATGAGTTATAGTTCAAGTTTAAGTCATGAGAGTGCAGTGGTGTTAGAATATGACTATCGAGACATCAGCTTGTAAGGTCAGTTTGGTGAGTGCAATCAGTGTGAGCGGTCGTGTTTAACATCATGACTACAATCAGTGAAGTGGATGAATCAATTAGGTTATTGATGAAAGAGATAGAAGAAATGAATCAAGTTAGTGATGATAATGCGATATATTTTCCGGATTTATTACAAATGCCTACAGTGACTGATGAAAAACAACCTCCGCAAAAGAAGAAACGTGTTACAAGAAAAAAGAAGACTAATGAAGCAAGTGTGCAGACGGACACCACTTCAACTAGCAGCAACAAGGAAATTAGCAGTAACATTGCAAGTGGATGGAGCGTAAGGTCTACTAATGATTCTCCGACAATAATGTGGACTGACAATGAGTATCAATATACAGTACAGAACCCGGATAATTGTGGAAAAGTATTGCTCAAGTTGCATTTGTATAACAAAGGTGCTCCCACTTACAATTGTGGAATATATTTAAATGATAATGACGAATTATTCAACACTTTAAACCCATTATTATTACAATTGCAAAATAAGTGGGTTGATGCTAAGACCGGAGTACCTAAATTAAATGGACTGATACAAAGTAAGATGCCATTAGCAGCATGGCGCAAACCGACTCAAGATTGTGCAACATCAAGGAGTGGAGACAAAAAGGTGGTGGTGAAACGTAAAAGACCGGCTGAAACACCTGAGAGATGTGGAAAGTTACAAAATCAGAAATGAGGTTAACAAGACAAAATTAAACTAAGGGAGTGTATTTCCGAGCAATGGAATGCGGACAAGAATGTACTAGAAAGCTTGACTGATCGGGGAAAGTCTGGCGCCGTTCACCTAACTGTGGAATGCGGTCAAGAAAGCTATACTAATTGGGGAAAGTTTGGCGCTGCACACCTGACAATGGAATGCGGTTAAGAATGTTCTAGAAATCCTGCCTAATTGGGGAAGGTCTGGCTTAATGGTGAAAGTCTGACACTACTTAGCTGCGCTGTGACCCCCCCACCCTACATCATTCGCTGTCCAGTCACCGTACCGTGTGGTCGTGTTGTTGTTCTGACTTGATACCGTAAGTGTTGCGTACTCATTATGTCTATGATTCCCGTGAATGTTAAACAGTGTGCGCCTGTGAAGATGGACATGAAGATGGACTTGAAGACGTGTTTAAATTCTTGCAAAGCGAGTGCACCGTATAGTAAAATTACGGATCTCCGTGAAGAGTGTGGCTACCGGATTGCGCAACTGGAACGAGTTAACACACCGTACGGACCGACCATCATGGCTACATTGGAAGGACAAGTCGGCGAGGACTACTATCTTCGGGTGTACCTACCACGACGCTTCAACGAGGGCCTCAGTGACATCATGATCGAGCAGTACAACGCAGGCTACGGGGATCGCCTTCATTTGGTGAGACGTACGGCTGCACCTGGCAGTAAATTTACTCCTTTGGAGTTTGTTTAAAAGAAGAAGAATCAAATTTGTAAAGCAAGAAACATGAAGAAACTCTTAAATAATTATAAATTTTGATAGTTTTACAAGTAAATAAGTATAGCCACATTTACAGAATAAACCGTCTTGTTTATTTATCAACTCCCTATACCCATTTTTATTTTATTTTTTTTTTTTTAAGTTTATAAGAGTGATAGTAAGTGTGTAGTTTTGTTCAGTTGACAAAATGGACTTGAGGTGGCAACATCCATTTTCAGCCATAGTGGCCGGACCTTCTGGCTCGGGGAAATCATATTTTGTAGCCAGATTTATTAAGTATTTGGATTTTATGTGTGATACAAAGTTTAATAATATTTACTGGCATCATTCCCCGGGTTTAAATCCTGGTGTAAGTGATAGTGGTAATGTGCAATATAGGGAAGGGTTACCAAATATGGAGGACTTTGATGGTACACCCACTTTGGTAATTGTTGATGATATGATGCGTGAATCATCAGCCACCTCAGGATCCAATACAATAGTGGACTTGTTTACTAAGGGCTCTCACCATAGGAACTTGAGTGTATTTTTTATAACACAAAACATTTTCCACCAAGGACGAGGGCAAAGAGACATTTCACTAAATGCTCATTATATAGTGCTTTTTAAAAATCCAAGAGACCGGGCTCAAATAAAACATTTAGCCCGACAAGTGTATCCGGAAAATACAAGGTTTATTGAAGAAGCGTATGCTGATGCTACACGTACTCCGCATGGTTATTTGTTGTTGGATTTAAAACAGTCCACACCAGACGAGGTGCGTATACGTACGGGTATATTACCTGATGAAAAACAACAATATGTTTATCAACCGAAAAAGTATAAATAAAAGGTGTACACTAGAGACCAGTCACTCAGTCGTAATGTCACAGTGTGTGAAGAAAGACGCTGCTCTGTTAACGGCACTGATACACGCTACACCGAAGGAACGTAAAGCACTGTTGAAGGCTTGTGACGTCAGTCGTATCAGATCAGTGTGCGAGTGCGCATACAACTTGTTACGTGGTAATATCCAGTTAACAGACAAACAAAAACGACAATTGCGTAAACATAAAAAGGTGCTCAGACGTCTAGTGAAACGTGGTGAGAATTGGGGCAAGAAACGTAAATATCTTGTACAACACGGTGGTGGATTTCTATTACCACTGTTATTAAGTACTGTATTACAAACAGTTCTTAATAGTGCAATTAGTTAGAGTGAAAAATGGATAGTCCCAACTTGGAACATTCGAAAAAAATGCTTATTGTGCCACAAGAGCTAATTGAGCGAATGCGTAGTGAGCCCATGCCTGTAGCTACTGTCCCACAATCAAAACTTACTCGTTCATCCATGGTTAACACTAATAGTTTGGATGTTGAAATGCATCGAATATTACAAGACAAAACATTGGATGATAGTGAAAAGTGGAAACAGTATCAACAAGTATTGCAGAGATTTTTATATTTTAGCTCACAAAAACGTAACCCTATCTCTTTACCAATGATACAAGAAGAGGATAATGAGGATGATATTGTACAAACATTTCCTGCCACGTATCAAAAGGATGTACGCAACTTGTTAAGATTTATAAAACGTAACAAACAGATAATCACATGGGACCCTGATGGTACGGTTATTGTTCATAACACTAGAATACCTGGTTCGAACATTATTGATGTGTTACATGCAATTGTACGAGTGCGAAGACTGGAAAATGTACCTACAGGCTGGCATGAAGTATTGGATGCATTAAATGATATGAACGTACCGACCGAGTACGTAAGCAATGCACAAGCTCGACAGTATATTGGTCGTGAACCATATTTGGAAGAAGGTTTGGTTACACCTTCACCATCAAGACAGCATACTCCTTCAACACCACACCACTCGTTATATTATCCGCCATCACCGAGCCCAACGCCAATAGCCCATAGATTAAGGTCAAGGACAGGAGCACGAAGAGGAAAACCTTTACAGTGGGATGCATTCACTATAGATTAAAATGTATAAGTATAGGTGTACTTGGTATGTGATAGTCATTTACACTATAGTCATGAACAGTGATGGAAGAGAAAGTGTATTATGATCCTGCAAACCCAGGCTCGTTTGGTGGTATTAGCCCACTTGTCAGAGCATTACGTCGAAGTAAGAAGAAAAAGAACAAAACAAAACGACAAGTTATCGAATGGTTACGCACCCAAGACACCTATACATTACACAAACCTGTTCGAAAACGATTTCCACGTAACAGATATGTTGTGTTTGGACCTGAATGATATGCGAGGACTTAGTTCATATAATGATGGCTACAATTACTTGCTAACAGTGATTGATGTGTTTAGTAAGCGGTTATATGTGGAACCATTAAAACGTAAGAGCGGTGAAGAAGTGGCAGCAGCATTCGAACGAATTTTTAACAGTCCTTACACTGTACCACCATGTTGTTTACAAACTGACAAAGGAACAGAGTTTATAGGTTCAAAAGTGAACCGTGTGTTTAGAGATTATCATGTGAAATATGTCACTACACAAAACCCCGATGTTAAAGCGGCTGTTGTCGAACGAGTCAATCGCACACTGAAAACACGTATGTGGCGATATTTAACATATAAAAACACATTTCGTTATATCGATGTGTTGGATGAATTGGTTGATGCTTACAATAACAGTGCACACCGAAGTTTGGGTAATGGTTTATGTCCGATGGACGTTGTGAAAGCAAACAAAAGTACAGTGTACCAAGTATGGAGTCATATGTACAAAGACAGCTCATTACCAAAACGTAAAAAACCAAAGTTCAAACCGGGTGATACAGTGCGTATTGCTAAAGAGAAAGGTACATTTGCAAAAGGCTACGAGACCAATTGGAGTAAAGAATTTTTTGTTATTGATCGAGAATATGGATCACAACCACTACCATTGTATATAATAAGGGACTTGAATGGTAAACCCTTAGTCGGTCGTTTCTATGAACATGAGCTACAAAAGGTGACAATAGGACCGGATCGATTGTACCAAATTGATAAAATACTTGACACTAAGGGTAGAGGTCGCAGTAAGCGTTACCTCGTCAAGTGGGTAGGTTACGGAGACGAATTTAATTCTTGGATACCTGCATCTGAAGTGAAACAAATAACCTAACCTAACCTAACCGTCATGTCACTGTCTAGACATAATCAGTTTTATTTGACACTGCCTAGCAATAGTTCGATGGACTACTATCCGAACAATACAGTGACTCATTATGTGACACATTTTCCATCAACAATACATTTGCCTGGTGGTGACGGAGCAGATTGGGAAATAGCACTAGTTGAAGCACACTATCCATGCTCGTTTTTAACAGTTGGTAATGATGCTAACATATATATTTACACAAAACCAACTGCTGAAATTGAAGATAATGAAGTTACTAATACAAATTTGACTGTAGCTAAAGTGGAGTCTGGCAATTACAAAGATATTAATGAATTGCTAGCAGCAATTAACGGGAATACAAAACTTAAACTTAACAGTATTGAGTTCGAGTATGATAGTGATACAAAAAAGGTTGAATTGATTACAATGACAGATACACTAACACAACTTGAACTTAGCCCCACTTTAGCGTTACAGTTAGGATATGATGTAAATAATGTGGATGTGAAAAGACATAGGAAAGCTACAAGACCACCAAACTTATTAGCTGGCATTCCAGCAGACATTTATGTCTATTGTGACCTTGTAGAACCGCAATTAGTGGGTGACACTGTAGCACCACTGTTAAAAATAGTCAACATTGACACCACTGACTATAAATACGGGTCTCATAAGGTTGTGCATTTCACTTCACCGCACTACATGCCTGTCATAAAGAGCTCGTTCGAGAGTGTGGAAATTGATTTAAGGGACGACAAAGGTCATCACTTGCCATTCGAGTTCGGTACTACGTACATGAAACTTCACCTCCGCAGAGTACCAGCAGTTACAACAGTATAATGAATCTTAACGATCCCTACCTCAAATACTACCGTGATCAACAACTTGGCGGTAGTAGTGGTATTGTATCAGTGTATAGAGGCGCACCGTATCAACGTGGACATGGGATTGGAAGTTTTCTTGGTGGACTTGTTCGTTCAGTCATGCCATTAATCAAGTCAGGTGCAACTGCTGTGGGCAAGGAGGCATTACGTTCAGGTGTTGGGTTTCTCAGTGATATAGCTGATGGTACTATGAACCCACGAAATGCAGCGAATGAACGTCTTAAACAATTTACTGGTGGACTTAAACGTCGAGCTGACGACAAACTGGAACGCGTGCTTCGCGGTGGCGGCAGTGGTGTCTATAAGAAGAGGCGCATCACACGTGTCACACCACAGTCTTTGACGAAACTCCTTCGAGCACGGACGTCTCCAGCGAGGAAACGTAAGCTACGCAAATCATCAGTGACTAAACGAAAGTTACGTAAACGAGTGACACGTAAAGTAAAGCGGCGTGTGCAACATAAGAAAAAGCGGAAGACAACTAGTTCATCGAGAAGACAAATTGATATTTTCTCTTAAACACCATGTCATTTATTCACCAGAAATCATGCGAATGTACAAAGACGGAATTAGACTTATTCTCGCTACCACCGACACAGACCAGCATTGACAGTGGTAAATGGGTGCAATATAAACCCATATCGTCATTGACGGATGACTCACCTATTGAATTTGTCATACCCGGACATGGTGATGAATATACGGACTTATCACAAACATTATTACACGTACAAGCCACTATTGTCAAAGAAGATGGAACAAAATTTACAGCTGCCGATGCGATTAAGGAATTTGGTCCGGTTAATAACTGGTTACATTCGCTATTTAGCCAAGTGGATTTACACTTGAATAATAAACTAGTGTCACCGCAAAACAATACCTACGCCTATCGTGCGTATTTAGAAAACCTTTTAAACTACGGACATGATGCTAAAAAGTCACACATGACAAGTGTGTTATTCTACAAAGATGACTCTAATAACATGGATAATTGTAAAGAAGAAAATGAAGGACTAGTACAACGACGAAAATTTACTGAAAAGAGTCACTATGCAGACATGATCGGTCATCTACACATTGACTTGTGCAATCAGAACAAGTTCATGTTAAACGGTGTAGAGATGCGTTTACGTTTGATCAGATCGAGGAACGCATTTGCCATCATGTCGGACAATAACACAACATATAAAGTACATATCAAAGAGACAAATCTGTTTGTTCGTCGTTGTAAAATCAATCCGAGCGTACTGTTGGCACATAGTAAAACACTCGAGAGTGGTACTGCCAAATATCCGATCACACGTGTTGAAGTGAAATCAATCACATTACCCGCTGGCATACTGAGCAAAACATTGGACAGTGTGTACTTGGGTCAGTTACCAAAACGTGTAATTGTCGGCATGATTACTAATCAAGCATTCAACGGAGATTACAAGAAAAATCCATTTAATTTCCAACATTTCAAGATGAATTATTTCGCACTGTACTTGGATGGTGAACAAGTGCCGATGAAAGCATTACAGCCAGTGTTTGGTAATGATACGGATGTTGCCTATGCGCTATCGTATCACACACTGTTCAGCGGTACCGGAATACATTTTGACAATAGCGGTAATGATATCAGCAGACAAGATTTCGAAAAAGGTTATTGTCTGTTAGCGTTTGACTTAACACCTGACTTGAGCGCTAACGAGTCCAGCCATTGGAACCTGGTACGCAATGGAAATCTACGCATCGAGATTGGATTCAGCGAAGCATTGACCGAATCAGTCAACATTATTGTCTATGCAGAACTGGACAATGTCATTGAGATTGATCGACATCGTAACGTATCGGTGGACTATGCCGGCTAAATGTATAAAGCACAGTCAACTAGTGCATTACAGCCAGTACATCACTGACAGTGTTATAATAAACATGTCGGCAGAACATCAATTGTGTCAGTCGTCTGTGGTGTTGGATTTACAATGTTTCAAAGACAACAGTAATTATTATATAGTAAAAGAAGTCAGTGTTATTGATGTGTGTACTGGAACACTACTGATTCACCACATTGCTCGTCCACCGTTTGATCGTGACTTTTTGTCTGAAGAAAAACTTCGAGAAAGTTACTGGTTAACCAAACACTGTCACGGTATTGACTGGAATCATGGTGATATATCGTACCATGTATTGATTGATAAACTACGTACATGTCTCAATAACCAATCAGTTGTGTACGTAAAAGGATCGGAAAAGAAACAATATACCATGAAACATCTTATAACAAACAATGACAAAGTGCTAGTAGTTGACATGGGTGATATTGGATGCGGATCATTGTCCACCATTGGCAATCTATTGTCCACCAATACGATACGTTGCGGTCAGCATAAAAGTGTACAACACCGTTGTGCTTTGGTCAATTGCACACTGCTACGTGGCTGGCTACTACTAACAGCTAAAGAGTCACATTGTGGAACGTGTTATTGTTGCTGTCCTCGTCGCCACAACAACGAACAAAACCGTAAAAAGACTACAACGACTAAATCAGTGTATACCAGCTTGGATCTGACTACAGTTTCACAAGAATGAATACCACAACTATAAGAAAATATTTACTACAATTACCGAATGTACAACATGTCGGAGTGTTTGCATCAGATCGTCTACCGAGACATATTGCTCCGTCATCTGCATTAGTGGTAAACACCCAACCGCATACACATAGTGGAGAACATTGGGTGGCATTCTACAGAGCTGGAGGACAAGATACCAGCAACAATAACAGTTATGTTGTTGAATATTTCGACAGTTTTGGCAGACCTCCGTATCATGGCGATTTTCAACAATTTCTGAGACGTAACATCAATGGCCATATGTTGCATTACACCTACAACAAGTACCGTCTACAAGGCTTGGATACTTCGGTTTGCGGCCACTACTGTCTGACCTACCTGTACTGCCATACCAACTATGACATGAAGATGAATGATTTTGTCCAACTCTTCGGTGACTCCACTGCTGAGAATGATATGCTGGTCCAGATGCTCTTCGCAGAATTCTACATCTAATTTTTATATAACCTTTATTGATAGGTATAAGGTCGATTGGAAAAATAAAATAATAATAATTACTACATTGACTTATTATTATACCTTATTCCATATAGAATAAGAAAAAAGTGGGAAGAAAAAACCCGAGTGTGATGATAAATCATTTTATTGATCACTTTATTAAATCACACACTAATAATGCAGTAATATGCTAACAATTGTTTTTGGGGGTTTCCCCCCGAGCGGGCTCCCACACACCCCTACACCCGCTCCGATCCACCCACTCGCGCACTGTTTTGGGTAACCTCCATTCGCGCACAAACACTCGCGTGCAGCACAACTCGCGCACTGTCCCCACGGTGAAGTCACGCACTGTCAAAGTTTGGAGGTTACCCATTCGCGTGCAGTACAACTCGCGCACTGTCCCCACGAAGTAGTTCGCGCACTGTCACAGTTTGGGGTTACCCACTCGCGCACACTGTCCGTTAGCCACTACAGGTCCTCATCTTCAGCATCGAGTAGGTCGACGAGGGTGCGTAGGTTTTCCTCGTTCGAACCTACACTACCGCTGTCATCACCGCCACCATCACCCATGTCAGGGATGTCTTTATGGCCCCACGGCAAAGTATGTACACCGTCCGGTAAGATGTACCGTTTATCGTCCGTGGAGCTTAAAGAAATTTTTTCAACCTGCACGGTATAAACGCGGTGATGTCGCGACTGGAAACGCGTATTCACAGTTCGCTTAATCACTCCGTGTAAGAGGCACTCGCGGTAGTCGTCCGGGGTTAAAACGTTCTTCACTACGCCCCTATCAACACCTTTCGCCTTCTTAACGGTTTTTACACGTTTTGGTGGCGATGGTCCATCATTGGCCGCGGTCTCGCTGTTTTCACTGTTCTCTTCATCGTCGCAAATGTCCAAGAAGTACAGCTTAGACCGCAAGCCTAGGTACTCCAACAGCGGTAGCCCGTTGCACTCGTCCTTGAACTTGCCAAGGACTTTGGCGTTGGTCATGCTGAAGCAGTCATGAGTCCTCGGGTAGGAACTGGTGTCAAAGTCGTCAAGGTGTTCCTTCATTTCCTTGTAGAAGTCGTTGCTGATGATGGACAGGATAAAACTATCTGTATCCATATAGTCGACTTCTAGCCTATCCTTATACTTCCGTTTCATCCTCGCTAAGAAGTCATACATCAACCACTTTGATATGTCAAGCACGCACATGCCGACATAGATTGGCTTGTCGAGCACTATGCGGATCTTGGCCATGTGCATGAGTGTGACGTTGTTCCCATAGTATGTCCTGTCCAAGAAGTTTGGTTTTACCACCAGCTTGCTGAAGCGTTGTTTGTTGACCACCAGTTCCATGTTGAGTCGCTTCCTCACATTCTCGATTGTCTTGCCGAAGACCGCGTTGTTCATAAGTTTGAAAAAGTCCTGTTCAAACTTGGTCTTGGCAAGTTTCCGCAGCTCCGTGTTCTTCTGGATGTACGGCGCTAGCCAACAAGACTGACGGAAACGAACAACACGATGAATGCGAGTCAGCTCTAACTCGTTCTGCAGGGCCTGTTGGAGGACTCTGTAGTGGCAAATGTATCGTTCCTTATCGTATAATGTAGTCATCAGCTTCGGGAATTTACCTGTCGGCGGGCGGCGGGTTTCGCAACAGTATGGTAAATCTTTATGAAGATCGTGCAGCCGTTCAGGATAATGTAAGTCCACCTCCAACACGTACCCGAACTCACCGTACGGATCAAGTGACGCAATGTCCAAGTCTTGTATTTCCTGTTCGGAGAGCCATTCAAATTGTCCTGTAGGCAAAGGTTCCGACATGGCCCATCCGTACAGGTTATTCGCGTCGAAGTACATTAGGTAACGTGATGGTTCATCGGCTACACGATCTTCTGTGCGGCACCGGTCGTGATTCGCCTTTGCATGACGCGTAATTGCCTGGGAGATACCTCCCCTGATGCCCTGTTCAAAAAACATAAACATATCAAAGTCCCGCACTGTGTCTAGTTTCACATCTGTCAACTTTAACATTACATCCCACGCGTAGGAGGGCAGGGTGAGGTAATGCGCCGGGTCAAGTCCGTATTGCTGCAGGGACGTATCACGAAATTGTTCGAAAATGTCTGTCAGTAGAGCTACGTCACACTGCAGATACACCGACGCATAATCTCCCAGGGTCGCGCACTGGAAGGTGTCCCATACGTTTCGTGCATGTTGATAGTCCGTGTCCGAGATGTGCTCGAGTGTGAGGTCATTATAGAATGCCTCCTTGGGCGGAAGGTCCGTGGTTGACCCCAACACTTCGAGCGACGTTACAAAGTTGTATGGGAACACCCCCTTTCGTCGCACAAGGTCGAATTTCGCCGGGTCGGGGAACGCTTTCTTCGTCTCGACGAGTTGCTCCGGTGGTAAAGCTGCTGCAAGGCTGGCAAGGCTCGAAGAAAGGAACTTGTACGAGTCAACAAATCGTACTCGGATTACAAGTCCTCTCTTCTTCCGCTGCTTCTTCTTCTGCTGCTGCTGCGCCGGCTCCGATGATGTAGAAGGCTGTGGCGGCTGCTGCACTGAAGTTGAAGGCTGTGGCGACGGCGGCCGGTTCGAAGGCTGCTGCTGCTGCTGACGTCGCCGTCGTCGTCGTCTCGCTGCAGTGGGTGCCTCGCCGATGACCTCGTCGTAGACGAATTTCTTTGTGAAGGATATGTATCGTTCCTCCGTATGGGCGACAACCTCAACGCTACCAGGATCCACTGCCAACTCGCGCACAATGAAGTGTCCATCATAGTTGGATAGGTTATGAAAATACACATTGATGATTTGTTGTTCCCGATAGCGAAGATTGCACGACCGGTGTGCCGCACCGCGGTATTCGTACGGAGCCGCGTGGTTGTGGTCGCGCACTTTCACGTCCTTGCTACCGTCAACGAACTGTTTACCGCACAAGTAACACACTGTGGCAGCACGAAACTCTGCCCACTCCGATGGCGAAAGCGTAGCACGAAGGTTCCTGTCATTGAAGAGGAGTTCCTTGATGCGTCTCACATCTTCCTTCAGGCGGTGCATGAAGACCCTAGATGCATCGTCACCGAAGTATGTCACCGTCTTGCACGCTTCCCCACGGTTGTCATGGACATGGTAGCAGAAGGCATACGGGACATGGATGCGAGACGCTGTACCTCCAGCCGGATGCTCGTCGTTGGACACCTCCGATGCAGGCTGCAGAGCACACTCGAAGTCCGCATAGATGGCGAAGCGGTCCTTCCTGCTGAACTCCGGGTGGCTAAACTGGATGGTCTTCTTCGCAGCGAGGTCCATGCGAAGCGGCACCTCCACTCCGCAGTACCGTCGATGCTGCTCCAGTCTTGTCTTACCGTCCAAGCCGAGTTTGTTTTCGCGATCATCGAAGTGTGCGAAACACCGCTTACATACATACAGTTTTTGCTCATGTCGTGTCAGCTGCGGCCTGACGAGACGGCTCAAGTCCCTAATCCAGCAGTAATGTGCATTGCCGTCTTTAGTCAGGTACAGCAAATCTGTATGATCTGCCATTTCCCGCCGACAGGTACGAAGCGGATACACAGTGTACCGGGAACACCCTAGCGCTTCTATATACATAACCTCGAGTGCATAAACATTCACACTAACATTAGGATTGTTTCGTTCAAACCGTGCAATGTCTTTAGGTGCAACGGGGAACTTGAGTCCTTCAAAATTGTAGCGGGCAAACAAGGCCTGCGGGTAAGACTCCGGCCGCTCGGGGTGTGACACAACGAACTTGCTCAGCATAGCGTAGGCGAAGCACTTGTCGTCCTTGTTAAACACATTCACTACACTTCGCGTACCCGCGAGCGATTTGGGCAGTGAAATATGTCGCGCTCCACCGCCCAATGGACTATACCTGTTTATTCGCACTTCCAAGTTCGTCACGCGCAGGTATGTCCAACCGGAGCCTACCATTTCGCATTGCTCCTTCTCATGCACGAGCTTTTCAAAGGATAGTTCAACAAATTTTTCATAGTCGCTCGTGCTATCGAGAGGAGCATTTTTGGTCTTGAATGCCCGCTTACACTTATTCTCACCGGTAATATCAACAAACTCGCACTCGAGGAACAAGTTCACTTTAATATTAGGGTGTTCCTCGATCGCGTTCCTTAACAATCTAACTAAATGGCACCTTAAGTCTCTCATCACCTCGGGGATTGTTCTGAGTGTCGGCATAGGCTCCTTCAGCGCGAATGTTTGGAGCCTATTGCCGAACCCGACCTCCACACGCACAAAGGTCGGGCCGTCGTCGTCGGCGACACTCACCACGCGAGGCTGAGGCTCTGAAGACGGTGCCGGCTGCGGTGACTCCTCTTCAGGCTGAGGCTCCGAAGAAGAAGGTCCCGGTGAAGTCACTGAAGAAGGTCCCGGCGAAGGCTCTGAAGACGGTCCCGGCTGCGGTGACTCCTCTTCAGGCTGTGCCGACTCCTCCAGCTGCTGCGGGTGCGGACGCTTCACCCCTGGCCGGGAAGCTGAGAAAGACACTGACGGACCCCACTCTGCTTCCCTCTTCACGGGGCAGTGAAACTCCTCATGCGCCGCATGGTTCCCACGCCGAGAGAATTGCCGTCCACAATACTGGCAGCGGAAGTTCCTCTCGACGTCCGGGTCATGCTGCTCCCGCATATGCTGCTGGAGGTTCTTCTCCAGTGTAAAAGAGGTGCTACACACTCCACAGACGAAGCGAGGCTCTGGTGGAGGCGGCTGCACCCCTGTAGATCGCTGTTGGTGTCCCACTGACGACTTGTGCTTTTTCATCAAGTCCCTACGAGTAGTGGAGTAGCCGCAAAGCACACAGTCCAGCTTCGGAGCATTGTGCTCCGCCTGATGACGGCGATGTGCATCCCGGCTCTTGTAGGACTTGCCGCAGACGTCGCAGTGGAACTCCATCCTGAAATCACAAAACAAGCCTCGCTGTACGTAGAAACCTATGCGACATGACACTGTCTCTACATTGTCTCGATGCAGACTGAACACTTTCATAAGAACTTATGCTATTTATTAATTTTCTATCATGCACACAAGTTTGTAAAATCCGTGAACTGACCCGAGTTTGACCTGAGCCCAACACTGTATAGTAGTAGTTGTTTAACTACAATTTTGACAAAACATATCCAATCTATACAGTGTCTAGCCGCCCCCCGGTTATATGCCAGCCGAATTGTACAAACTTAACTTAAATCTATCATGCAACTATAATACAAGAACAGCATTTAAAAGTCTGAAAATTTGTACAAGTCCTGAATATATTTTAGAAGGGGGGGGGGGGGGGGTCAGGTCAGGTCTATTTTTGGCTCGGGGGGGGGGGGGGGTCAGGTCAGGTCTATTTTTGGCTCGGGGGGGGGGGGGGGTCAGGTCAGGTCTATTTTTGGCTCGGGGGGGGGGGGGGTCAGGTCAGGTCTATTTTTGGCTGGGGGGGGGGGGGGGGGTCAGGGCTAATTATAACCATGGAGGTCAATGATCTCTAAGTCATTTACTACTTTACAACTAAATCCTTTAATAAATTCTTTTAATCATTATGACAACTATCATTAAAACTGAAAGGTCATTTATGAAACTTTAAAACTCAATTAAGTTAAAAGTGATTTTCAAAAAAAAAAAAAAAATAAATAAATAAATAAATAAATAAATAAAATAAAATCAAAATAAAAATAAATTATTATTTCATTTTTAAACTTTAAGTTTTCATATTTTTCTTCAATTTACGTCAAATTACTTTGTGAAACATATGAAAGTTAAATTAAGCTAATCTGTAGTTATTCAAAATTAATATCATCCTTCACACATTTATAAGCCACATTTAAAGTTTAGAATTAAAATTTATAATAAAAGAAAAAAATCAATTAAAATAAATAATGTAATAACTTACTCAGTGATTGAAGAAATAAAGATGATGTAGCACTGGGTGTTGTGACACAAAGAGTATACAGATCACTGACAGCACAGAGCACACGCGCACTTGCTAACTGATCGTTGCAAACTCCCAAACTAAACTGAGCTAGAAACGGTGAGGTCTTTATACGGTGAAAGCAGGTCTACGTGACCGGACGGTCATTGTCCAGAAGTTTCTAGATTTCCAGCTATAAGCAGAACCAACAAGACATTGTTCCCTTAATACCTGCTAATAGCCCCAGCTTTCTATTTCCACCAGTAAAAGCATTGATTATAGTTCCGCTAATGGGTCTACTTTCGATAATCCTGTCAGCCCCAACTTTCTAATTCCACCAGTAAACTGGTGGTTTCTAATTCCACAGCACTGATTATAATCTCGCTAATGGGTCTACTTTCGATAATCCTGTCATTGCCCTAATCATGTCAATGACCTGACTGGTATGGGGGGGGGGGGGGGGTCTTTTTTTTTCTTTTTGAGGTTAGTGGTCGGGGGGGGGGGGGGGTCTTTTTTTTTTTGGTTAGTGGTCGGGGGGGGGGGGGGTGTTCTATTAATAGCCACAAAGGTCAATGACCTTTCCTGAAGCAACCAAACGAGCGGCTGTTTCTATCTTATTTCTAAGTCATTTTAAGGCTTAGGTGGCCTTTAAAAAGGCCGATTGATCGCTGATGGGGAGGAGGGAGGATTTAAGGTGTTAACTTTTATTTTTCCACAGTTTATTTCCCCATTTATTCAAATTCCTTACGGAAACATTAATTCGATGTTGTTGAGGAAAAAATCCAACATCTCTTTCCTTACTTGATCTTCCAAATACAAGTCATAGTACATTGTAACCATTCTTCCTGACAGCCAGTCTGTATTTTCTCGCACCTCAAGTTCTTCTCGTTGTTCCTCAAAATCTTTCCTTGCTCTTTCTCTTATTACAAGTTTTACTATGGACGGAGGTAAAATGTGTCCAAGACCTTGCTCAACCTCCCCCCAACAACGGAAAGCATCAGCAATGCATGCAGCGCTCAGTTGCTGTAGCGTCTTCATTGTTCGAGCTCCAAAACCAAAATGAACACCTGAGACCGTAATATCAGCAACAGTCAGCCGAGGTCATCAACACGGATGTAACAACAAGGTCATTAGCCAGTAGTTTCTAAAACTTCCAAACTTTCCCAGGCCAAAATAGGTTGCTAGCCGCTTAACATGTCACGCCAGCTTTCTAATTCCACCAGTAAAAGCACTGATTATAGTTTCACTAATGGGTCTACTTTCGTTAATCCTGTCATTGCCCTAATCATGTCAATGACCTGACTGGTATGGGGGGGGGGGGGGGGTCTTTTTTTTTTTTTTTTTTGGGTTAGTGGTCGGGGGGGGGGGGGGGGGTCCTATTAATAGCCACAAAGGTCAATGACCTTTCCTGAAGCAACCGAACAAGCGGCTGTTTCTATCTTATTTCTAAGTCATTTTAAGGCTTAGGTAGCCTTTAAAAAGGCTGTTTTTCGCTGAGAGGGTGGAGGTGAAAGGATTTTACAGGATAATCAATTTTTATTTTCCAATAGTTTCAAGTAAGATTCCTCCGGCCACCATACATATTTCAATGGTCGGCACCAATGGTTATCCGGAAACCAATATTTTTCGACTTCCCTGAAGTATTTTTGCTCTGTTTCTATTGGTTCCCATTTCTCATCCTGTTCAAGTGGATACTCATTTTCCAAGTAGTAATAATCTGATGAAAACCATTCCAAGTCATCGTCTGATGGGCATCCTGCCCATCTACTCCAAAACTCCTTCCCACGCCACATTAGCTGCTTCTCATATTCTTCAAGGTCTGGGAGTGTAAAGAATTTTAGTGTTGGAGTAAAGTAGCGACAGTCCAAATCAGTGAATTTTTCTTCTTTCCATTGTTCCTTCGGATTGATCCAATTCCTGTTGCTGATGTAGTTGTGCTGCTGCTCCTCTTCCACCTCCATCCTCTCAGCTTCAGCGCAAACTCTCGCCAACTCTTCATCGCTGATCTCACAGTCCCAGTAGTCACAGTCCATACTTGCGTCCGTACTTGTCAAGCTCCCAACCTAAACTGAAGACGGTACGGTGAAAGCTAGGACAGCCCTGTGCCAACAATAGCCGAGTCATTAACTTTCCATAACAGTCCTGTCAATCAAGATTTAAATTCCAGGTCTCAGCAGGGTGGTAGTCTATGACGTCACGGGGGGGGGGGGGGGGGGGGCAATCTAAGGTTGAAAGGTCATTGACCTCTATGACGTCACCAAAAAGTGAAAGTTAGGTTTTTTTTTTTTTTTTTTTTTTTTTTTTTTTTTTTTTTTTGAAAAACTTTTTTTTTTATTTTATTTTTTTTATTTTATTTTATTTTTTTTTATTTTTTTTTTTTAGGTTAGCTATTTTTAGAAATCTATTTTTAGCCGGGGGGGGGGGGGGGGGGGAGTTCTATTTTTAGACCGACCACAACCACCCTGCTGGGGTTGAACCTACCAATACCCCCTACTAGTAAGGTACAGAAAACATATGTTTCTGTGTTCTATGATGTAAATATATGTTTCTTATTTACATTGTAGAATAACCCTATCAACAGTCAGTCAGTTGGTCATTAAGGCCAAAGGTTAGCTATTCACCAAATCACAATATTCAGTATAAAACTTTCAGTAGTTTATAACCATCCTCTACTTAGTGTACAGGTTTCAATATAACAAAAACTAAATCTCGTCGAGGCTGTTTATTTTCTGAAAATGGATTACAATTGGGTGCAAAATGCGGCAGGGGTGACCCGTTAGCATTATTGATTTAGACATTATATTACTTAGAGTCACTTGTTGATCTGAACAAAAACAGAGATACAATTTGTATATCTCAAGAATCAGCTTGGTCTCAATCATTTTGACAAACATTTATCAGTGTCTTATTACAAATTAATTTGATGCTTTTGAAAATACGAACCATAAGGTAACCACTCAGTCGCCCCGTTAATAGTTAAAGCAATTACGGTATAATCGATCAGTACAGCTAGCCAGCCAGTCCATCCATTAGCTGCAAAAACAATTGAATCATTGTCGAGCCTGATAAATAAAAAGGAAATATTAAATGACAGTTGAAATATAAACCAGAGCAATTCATTTGTCATTTGTTCATTGGTCGTCCTTATGAAAATTTACTCCGCTGAAAATATTTGATAATTATAATTTATGTTAATAACACAGGTGTTTGTATTACTGCGATAAAGCATATGCTCCAATCGATTTATATGTATAAGTGGAGTTTAAGGATTAAGGTTAAATATATTTTGTTTTATTTGTCGTTTATGAATAAAAACATATTGGCTTAGGGCGTACGTAATTAGTATTAAACTATTTGTTCAAAGGCGCCCGCAGTATTTTTTCCAAGATGTATCTATCCGGGATACGAAATACACCCAACAGGTAGAAAGTCCGAGGTTCTTCCCCGAGAAAGATTATATGATAAAATTGCTTTAAAGCTTATTTTAGGCAACCAGCATTCTTTTTTACAAAACGCATACAAAATACTAATTTGTCTCTACAACCCTTATATATTTTAATTATTAGGTATTTACCATATTTCATATACGAGATTCCCGGTTTTCCCAATCTTTACGACCATTGAAATACAGACATCTGATAAATACTTTATCACGATTTCTATGAATTGGAATACAAGATAAGGCCACCAGAATTGCAAGGCTCGTTTTCTATAAGAAAACCAAAAGATTCAATTGCAAAATTTATTTTCCACAATATTTAAATTATTTTCCTACCATGACTTTTAAAAACATTGTTTGCAATTCACAAAATTCGGCCATACGATTTGACGGTAGTGATGCGTCCAAAAGTGTCGGCCGTGACGAGACCGAGATTCGAGGGCTGCAATGCGACCGAGAGATTTCGCGCCGTGACACGGTCTCATGTGATCGTTGGATATGACGGAAAGAGTTGCCAGCCACGAAACAAGCTTATGTTCGGCCGTGATACGACCAAAATATTTGACGGTCATGAAAAGAGCAAGCGATTTTCTGGCCACAAAAAGACCGAGAGATGTCGGAAACAATATGTCGGACTGCAATGCTTTACTTATAGATACGGCGACTGCAGTACCACTAAGAGATTTGACGGCCGCAAAAAGAGCGAATGATCTTCTGGCTACATGACTGCTGAGAGATTCGCCAGCTGTGGGAAAAACGACAGATTTTCTAACCGCAATATGACCGAAATATTCGTTTGATGCGTTTAGATTGAGGTGTACAATAGCCTCAAATACAAAAAAAAATCTCCCTTCGATAAATTTTCCAGCCGAAATACGAACGATCGAGCCTAGCAGGGCAGGGGGGGGTGGTGCCCACACTAACCTAGCGATGATGAGGGGCGCCATTGCTTTTGTTAACGCAGAGCAATCCCTGAGGAAAAACGGCTTGTGGAGACCATCGATAGGGTGGAGACTGAAGAAATGTTGGCTTGACCAATGACATGTGGTTCGCCCGCAACTGGTAGCACGGACAACCAACGGTCGTTGAGCGTGATGACGGCTCTGCCTCTCACTTCACTCTGGCCCACTGATGTACGTGTGAGTCCGAAATGTCAAGCTTCGAAGGTTTGTATGCGATTCTCCACCCCAATGGAAGTTGCCTTACGTGGTTCACGGAACACCCTCTAAACTGAAAGAGGGAAAGGTTCAGATGAACCGACCGCTAACATTTTTGATTGAGTTTCGAGAAGTCTATCTCTCGTCAGGTGCACGAGGAAGCGCACGACACGGACGGAGAAGATTGTCAAGGGTTGCTCTGCGTTATCAAAAGCAATGGTGCCTCTCAGCATCGCTAAGGTAGTGTGGGCACCGCCTGCCTAGGCTAACGCCGCGCGTGAAAGCGCTGATGGCAGAAGGAGTATAATCTCCGAGCCTTGGTGAATTCTGACTTGTTGTTTCGACGTGTTTCGTCTCATCAGGTACAGACAGACAGCAGATTTCAGCGACAGCTGTCACTGTAATACAGCCAACGCAGATATCAGCGTTCAGTTACGACAAGCGTAGGAGAATGAAAACTCAACTACTTTATTTATATAAATCAAATCCGAGAACGGTTGATTGAATGACTTACCGATCAAAACTTTTCAAAAACTCATGAAACTTGGCACAAATAATTTCAATAGGCTCTAGATGTGTACTAATAAAGGAATTTTAAAGGTTTTCTCTCAAAAGATTAAAAGGGTGTGTTGTGAAATTTAAAATGGATGCTACTTTTCTTTTCAAAGGTTATAAATGGGCTCGTAGAGCATGAAACTTGGCACATATATTTTTAAGGCTCTAGACGTATACCAAAAAGGTACTTGCAAACACTTTCTTTTACAATACTGAAGGTATAGTGCACCGTGAAAATATGAGGAAAAGTTGAACCGTCTCATTTTAGCTTGGGGTGGAATCACCAACTGCTAATTTAAGGGAATTGAACGCACAAATATAAGATGAAATTAAAAAATAAATCAATCCATTTGTTAATGTATAAAAATTAAACATGAAATTTTCTACCCTTTCAGTGGGAGGAGCCTCGGATATCTGCTAGTGATTGCATTTTTAATGACTACATATTCATGGTAAATCTTTTAATGCGTCAAACCTCATTATTTAAATGAATTAAAGTTAATATTTTAGAAGAATTTTTGTTTCAGTTCTTTCTTTTTTCTCAACTGTTGAGCTAAAGATGATTGGAAAGATGATTGGAGCTAAAGATGTTATAGGCCTATTTTGAATTTTGTACCCACTAGCTAGAAATGTTAAAGAGAATAAAATACTTTAAAAAGTTGGGTATCGTTATTCTTCATAAAGGATTTCATAAACTTATATTTTATATAGGAAATTAAAAATTAGGTACTTACTAACCAGCCGGATGTTTTCTGTTTTACCTGAAAATAAATGCTTAAAATAAGCACAGCTTATTCAACAGAAACCTAATTAATTTTTTAAAGTGTAAGAAAGGAAAAAACTAATTCTCTTCGATAGGATTATTTTATTTCATCTTACCTCAAGTTTCAAAGACAACTCTTAGACACTCACTTTTTTAAACATTACCACTGTATTTTGTTCGAAACTGCTACAACTGTAGTGAGAAAACATATATTCAGGAATTATTCTTTTAAACAACTTCGTCTTAGACTTTAAGTTATGTTAGCGACAACATTGCAGACCGTAGAGAATTCAACAGAGGGATTTCCTGAATACCTTTAGTTGGATTACTACATTTTCTTGTAGATATACTTGTTTATGTGAAGTATTTTGACACACATTTACTCTCGTGATGTTTTTACAAATCATTTAAGTCTTAAAATCATACAAACAGAGAGATTTGAAAAACTGAGTTTTAGTTTTCCTTTAAAATATATTCACAGCAAGAATTGTTCACTTTTTTATTGATATTTTAAAGTAAACAAAAATGTAATCACTCAATAGAAAAAGAAAATGCCGATGAGAATGAAATGTTGATGTTTTTAATTATATAATCTTCAAGTACCTCCTTGATTAAGCCTTGCTCGGTTAAATTAATCTTTTACTAGTTTATCCCATTACTTATGAGACATTTAACAAAATTGTTATACAATCTTTTTTTACTTTATGCAATCTTTATTTTCATTTGATAAATAACCTGAAAAGGTTTCGAACAGTCGATGCCGGACACCCTGTCTAGTAAAAAATTATTCAAATATATAAATAATAGAAGATAAATATTGATTCACTTTTCCTTATTGTAACTTATAATGAGGAATTATGCGAACTTCAATTTTGTTTTATTATTATTTCAATAGAATTTTAACTATCGAAGCCGCTTTACAGTCCTTAAATAGATCATATTTAATCTGAAGTAAAATTGAGAGGGTTCTAATCCAACCAATTGCAATCCAGTCGCTTATTAGTAAATAAGCAGACAATCAGTTGTTGTTTTAGAGTCTTTAACACATCTTTAACACAACGTAACTTGCTTATTATGTGGTTTATACTGTATTATTGTAACATTTCTTCAAGCTTCCTCCGCATATTTTTATATTTATTTTCAAGTGAGTCTTAATCTCAGATATATATGTTTCGTTACATTTAAGAAAGCATTTTAAACTTAATGTTGAGAAACAATGGGATTCCTCCTAGATACAAAACATATCTAAAAGTGGTAAAAGCTATGATATAAAAGAATACACTGAATTTAAGGTAGGTAACAGACGTCTTACAACACTTCAAAGTACATTTACACGTTTCCTGTATTTTTATACCAGAAGGCGAATGTACAAAAAAGGTGGAAAATGGCGATTGACTTAGATTGGACTCAATCATTATCAGGTACAATTAATTAGAGACCGGCAGATCCACCATGGCGTCCATCCTATTGGCTGCCAGAAGTTCCGTCGGAATCAGGTGTTTGAACGTATCACCAGAGTTGAAGTTCACTTGTTCGTTAATAAATTCGTCTCTATCGTTACATTTTTCCTTGAATATATCATTCCCCCCATGCGCTAATTACATTTCCTTTTCTGCAATTTTTTCATGAGATTTTCTTCTATGTGTCCTATGTTACGTTAATCTTGTAACGGGTTATTGGAAAAAATATTAAAATTATTATTTTATGTATATATAATTATTTTATTTATTAATATTATTAAATTTTTATATTATTAAATTGTTTTCATCATAAATACTTTTACTTTGAATCTAATACAGAGTACGTTTAAGATTTTCCTCGATATAGTTCTATTGAGAGTCTATTAAATTTAATGTCTGATAAGGTTTACACATTTAATGGACAAGATAATTAAAACGTTTACAACAAACAAATAATTTTATTGTCTTGGTGTCTTTTATAATTTCATAGATTAATTACATTATTCCACTTAACTTTTATTGTAGGATTATATAACATTTAAATATCATCCTCTAAATATGTAGTAACTTTAATACATATCATACTTTTGAATTTTTCCACCATTATTATTAACATACATTTGGATATTTCACTCAAAAACGTTATTCATCCGGATATAAAATATATTTTACCGAAATATATTTACATTCATTTACTGAAATAAATACCATCCAGTCGGGGTCTTTTATAAATTTTGAAAAAAATCCTGTAATAAACTAGTAGTTATCAGATGATTAATATAATTAAATATATAAAGAGAAATAAATATATGTTATGACGCGCTGTCCTTAAAAACACGTGTTGTTCATAATTTGGAAAACTTAACTGTACTCACAAACAACCTGCTTATCTTAAAGCCCAGGGGAGCTAAAGGTGAAACTTTCCGTTTATTATGAAAGTTTCTCCTTCTTACAATATAGGGATGACCAAAAAGTTAAATAACTTGAAAATAGGCGAAATTCAATGCGTGAACTCAAAAATGGTTTCGTGGTCTAAAAATCAAACAATATTTAAAATTATTGTAATCACATACGATTGAGTTTTTTTTGGAAGGGTATTTTTCAAATAATTTGTTCATGTTTCAATTACGAGTATTAAGATTTTTAAGAAAAACATTTGAAAATTTATTAGATTTTTGCGGTTATTTTTCATTGTAACTAACTACTAATAATGTGACCAGCTTAAATTAACGTTGTAAAAGGGCCAGAGTAAAATGAATTGTTAGTCCAGGATATTCAAATAAACATTATGAATACTAATATACCATCCGTTAAATATATTCAGACCATTCAATTGAAATTCAAAAGCCGTTATTGAAGATTGCCGTGATCGAAACTTAAAGTGAAATAAATAAATTTCTTCATTCTATATTTTTGTTACAATTTTGCTTGAACATAAAGTTTTGAAGAGAAAACTCACCAGATGCATACTTTACAACCACTGCCATCAGAATGAATTTATTTGTAAAATTATAATAAAGTAAAAACCAACAAGTTGTTAAAGCAGAGTTTCTTATCATCGTCATCCATTTCAGTAATAAAAGAAGACACACTAAGATGTTTTTGTCATTTCCAAAAAGTTTTTCCAATACTATTTCCTTATAGAAATCTAGGCCAAGAAAATAGTTCAAGTTGATAAAATCGAAGACGAAAAATCGACTAGAGTTTAATTTGTAGGCGACCTCTGCAGGTTGGTGGTCCAGTCATCTTCTTGGAGCTGGCGGAGTACGACGCCGTGCAGCCGGCGGGGTGGACCCCCTCCCACATATTCTGAGAAAAGATTGAATCGATATTAGAATAATGCTTAGAAGAATGTTTCCATTAGATCAAAGGTAAAATTAACCTTATCCTAACCAGCGATTTTTCTAAATTGTTAAACCTAATTTTTAAGTCCTGGATTGCAGTTGCTACCTCAAACTCCCCAGCTTCCCACTAGTTTGATGTTTTTTGGGGGGACGGGGGATTTGTGAGATATTCACGTCCACCCCGTTGGCACACCTGCAGCACCGGCTGACAGGAATGAATAAATATTCATGGAATCATCCTTCTGCGCATGTGCGTATTTGAAACCCGCCAACGGCTGGATTTGAATCTCTCCCCTTGTCGAGCCGTGGACCAGAAAGGTCATGCAAGGTAGTTTCTCGTCAATTAATTGGTAAAATAACAGCCAGGTTCTAACAGTTTTAGGGTTATGAAGGGAGGGGTTACCGGGGATGTAGGACTAGGTAAATTAATTGGAAAAATTATTCGGCTCTCAATTCAAATTTGTAAATTAATAGGTTTATGTTAGGTTTGGCATTATTGATTAATTTTTCGAAAATAGTCGTCTGGATAGGACATTTCGATATTTGATTCATTGCTAAACAGATTTAGGTCAGGTTAGTTAACTCATATGTTCTCATTTAGTTAAAGAGCTCATAAAGCTGGCACGTCTAGGATATCACAATTTAATTTCATGGAGTTCGGGGTCATACTTGGCAGCTTGCACGTATCAGGTATCATGTCAAGTTCGTGAGAAAAGGCCAGGGTTGAGACCATTAGGTCTCGACAAATATGATCTATAATTAAGAAATTACATCGATAAAATAGATACAATAATTATAATCATTATATTTCACAATTATTGTTATAGATAAATTCGACGCTTTTCTTATCAATTTTACGCAACCTATCAATGTATTCTGCTACTATCATTATTAAGACAAAGAAAATTAGTAACTTTTCTTACCTTGCCCTCATCAACACAATTAAAATAGTGCTTTTCTGAAGTCCATTTAAACGTGTACGAATCGCCTCCCTGAAAACCAACAAGAAATTCAATTTAGGTATTTTATAGATCTAGCTAACGGTAACCCAAGTTGCTAAGCTCTTTAGATTAAGTAACGAGTGTTTAGTTATATAAAACGTCAACAGTAGGAACTGTTAAAAAATTCTAAAAACAAATAATTCCTTATAAACAAATACACACAAACTTTGATCTTCTGAAGAGAAAGCCCTTTGGGAATTAAGATGATCGCTTCTTAGGGGGGTGCCTGCGCTATGCGAGTGGTATTTATACAAAATTGCATGTTTATAAGTGAAATCGTTTAGGTTGGCCGTTTATTGGAATTTAGTCTATATTTATTAACATTTTCTCGTCGTATTTCAATAATTTTCTTTTCTTAAACACAGCATGGGTAAGAATATGGAGACGGACCTTAAGTCTATATACTAGTTCAAATAAAATCCTGAGTAAAATATGACCAATGTAAAACACTCCCTTTATTCTTTATCTAGCTTATCCTATGGTTTTAGTAGCACCAGTTCCCCTTAATCAAATATCAGTACCGGTACCTTTTCTCGACAATCTCAAACAAACTATTCTCCAAACTATAAACCACAAGTTAAGTAAATCTGGTTGAGGAACCTTTTTTAAACACTAACGACCTATTATACAGGGTGTCCCGAAATTATGGTAAAATATTTTAGCATATGATAGTAGAGGTAAAAATAAGAAAACAAGTTCATATAAACATAGGTCCTAAATTGCTTCGTTTTCCGTCTGTGTGTCTGTTTGTGATTTTTACATATTTAATCATATCTCATGAACCGCTAAACGTATAAACGTCAAACTTGGTATATGGATTACCACTATGAAGAACTATTTTTGTATGGAGTATCAAATTTCTACTCTGTACCATTTCAAAAAGGCGACTGTTTTTTGTTTTCAAAACTAAATATCTTAAAAACCGTAAATTTTAGAAAAATTACACAAGAGACAAAAATGTTGCAAAATTTAATCTTATAAACGCTGATATTAATATTATGATGATTGGACAACTAATAACAGAGAAATTTTAATTTTTCTGAATAAAAACATGGTTTTTTCAACATTTTGTCTGCAATTTGCATGTTTTTATTCAGAAAAATTAAAATTTCTCTGTTATTAGTTGTCCAAACATCCTAATATTAATATCAGCGTTTATTAGATTAAATTTTGCAACATTTTTGTCTCTTGTGTAAGTTTTCTAAAATTTACGGTTTTTAAGATATTTAGTTTTGAAAACAAAAAACAGTCGCCATTTTGAAATGGTACAAAGTAGAAATTTGATAATCCATACAAAAATAGTTCTTTATAGTGGTAATCCATATACCAAGTTTGAAGTTTATACGTCTAGCGGTTCGTGAGATATGATTAAATATGTAAAAATCACAAACAGACACGCAGACGGAAAACGAAGCAATTTAGGACCTATGTTTATATGAACTTTTTTTCTAATTTTTACCTTTACTATCATATGCTAAAATATTTTACCATAATTTCGGGACACCCTGTATATGAACTGGACAACTTGAACCATTTTTTTAACAATTAATTTGTTCGTTGTGCATTGACACTAGGCCTGTAGTATTATATTGTTCATGCATATTCTAAGACATATTTTTTAGAAAGCAGCGTTTTACGACTTTAAGTAGCGAAATTGAATATAATGCTGCATTGAAATTTAAACAAAATTCTTTATTCACTAAGAACTTTGCAAAAAAATACAAATATATAAAACAAAATGACATTTAAAATGAAAATGTTTTTAAACTGTTATATACATATATATATATATATATATATATATAAATATATATAAGACTATGTTAAAAGAAATTGAAGCAACAAAACAAGAACATTTTGCCTTGTAAAATTACATTATTGATGAAAACATACACATATTATAACGACATAAAACAAAGCAAATATGGCTATAACAGCATCGCTAATTGCATAATACAGTTAATTAATAAAAAATATACTTGAGTACGTAAGATGCATGAATAGGTACGAAACACATCGTATTGGCAGGGAAAGGATATTCTTTGGCTTAATTTACAAATTACGATTTTACTCACTTGTTTGCAGAATTTAAGATCCACAATATCGATTTTGGTAGCCGTACAGTCGTTAATGGGCATCACCCGGTCCCATATCGCTTTCATGAGACTACTCTTTGCTTCTTCGAGGATCTTGTCGTTTTGCAAAGCTTCGTCAGTCACATTTGCCAATTTGCATGATGGCCCAGGAGAATCGCTAACTCTAAGATAGGCAGAGATCTGTGAATTTGTAAAAATTGAAACATATGGATGGCGAACGACTTATAGTCCATGCAACGGATGCTAAAAAATAGGTATAGAGGGAATTGCATGGAACACAATTTTTGACATTGCAGCTTTGTTTGGGCTAGTTAGGTGGTGAGCATATCAAAAGTCCCCGTCCGTAGCCCTGGAGCGGGGGAGGGAGGGGGGGGGGGTCCGAAGGTACTATTTTTTTAGTTTTTCTAAATATTTCGAAATGTATCAACTTTTAGTATTCCCTATTAAATTTGAAAATTGTAGAAAATTAAATTTCCATAAGAAAAGTATATAATACGAGTATGTCTACTTTGGTGCAACCATTTACAAGGTAAGCACTAATTTTATTAATATTTTTTTAATATTCCTTCCATAAGAAATACATGTAAATCTGTGGGTAACATACATGCCCAATGGGGCAACGCTTTTTTCACCTAAAGGGAAATGAACAGCATTCAGGAAATATTGACAAAATTTCCAGTAATTTGACACCTCAATCATAAAAATTGGTCTAATATAAAGGTGCTGGCGAGCTCACAAAAAACATTATTTCTCAAGGAATTATTACAATTTGTTATTATTCCTTGAAAAATAACGATTTTTGTGAACTCACAAACACCTTAATTTTAGACCTATTTTTTTGAGTGAGGTGTCAAATTACTGGAAGTTTTATCAATATTTCCTGAATGCTGTTCATTTTCCTTTAGGTAAAAAAGCGTTGCCCCATTCGGCATGCATGTTACTCACAAATTTACATTTATTTCTTATGGAAGGCATATTAAAAAAAAATAATAAAATTGGTGCTTACCTTGTAAATGGTTGGGTCAAAGTAGACCTATTATATAATTTTCTTACAAGAAATTTAATTTTCTACAATTTTCAAATTTGATAGGGAATACTAAAAGTTGATAGTTTTCGAGATATTTAGGCAAAACTAAAAAAGGTACCTTCGGACCCCCCCCCCCCATCCCCCGCTCAAGGGCTACGGATGGGGACTTTTGATATGTTCACGTCCTATCTAGTCCAAGCAAAGCTGCAAAGTCAAAAATTGTGTTCCAAAAAAATCCCTCTATACCTTTTCGTTGCCTGGACTATTGACTGTGTCACCATTAAAATCTCGGAAACTATTGCATCTAGGAAATAAATATTGGGAGAATTGGCCTATTTTAACAGTTCCATTTATTTTGTAAACGGCCACAGTTTTTGCTGTGTGTAATGCTTACATTTACTTAAGGGCAAACCTCTATAAATAAAAATACATAAATGCCGTAAAATTCTGGGTGTTTTCTAAAAACAGTCCGTTTTCATCAGCAATAAAAAGTAGAGGTCATATGTTTTACACAGTTTTATTTAGGGCCTATAATCTGTTTAACTGAAGAGCAGTTATTAATTGTTTGTTAATTGTTAATTGTTTGTTAACAAAATTGGCGTGAGAGAGATTCCCGAGTCCAATATTTCAAGTTTACTTTATACCTCATAGTTTCTGAGATGCCAAGGTTGGCACGGTGAAGTTTTACTGCACAGACCAGAAAATACTTTGTCAATAATATCAACAACCATTTATTAACATTTTCAATAATATTACTGTGCAATAGCGATTTATACTTTTCTCAATGGAACGGACTACCTTACCTTTGAAAAAAGCATTAATAGAAATCAATATAGATGTCCGTGTCACCTCCAGCCAATCTTTTACCAAAAGATCACCGACTAAGAAGCGTTTTGGATTGCATTAAATATTGGTAGATAATAAATCATTAAGCTTGTTTAACGTATGGTAAATATGCAACTATTATCTATTTTATCTTTATTTACAATATCAGAAAAAACTTCTATTCCGTTGGCTGTAAATGCATGGTAAATATTGACTATATTTCAACTTCAAGCTTTAACCCGATACAAAGAAATAATTCTGTTTCTTGATATACGTGAGAAATAAACCGAAAATCTACTTAAAAGGAGATAGATCCCTGGTTGGCAATACGGGTCTCTTTGATGACAAGTTAGTTTAGGGGCTTGAACTACCTGCTGTAACTGCTAACTGCTATTGTAACTGGTAACTGCTTGATGGAACATATTCATCGACTAAATGACATACGTGAATTATTTAATATCCCTATAAAACCCTCCAGATATCCATTGCTCCATATGGGTAAAATTAATACAAGCTATTTATTAGCAAATTCTTATTCTGCTTGATACTGTTTAAGAAACTCGTCAAATAAAAATATAAACTTAAGACTTGTGTGAAAAGCTAAGGCATAGGGTGGGTTCGTAATCAAATAAAAAAAAGTATTTAAATATATCAAGTGAAAACTCTAGTAGCTCGGTAACACACATTTTTAACTTTTGTTTTGATAATCATTCTAGGCTCCAAAATAGGTTTTCAATGAAGAAAATTACTAACAAAAACTTTTTTAAAGGATCAATAATTTCAGGAAAAAACTGTTTGTTTGGTGTATACTACCAGCAAATAACCTCTCTAGCATATTTGTACCGGGTGTCCGTAAAAGAACTCCCTAATTTTGATGACCTCTACATTGTAATTTATAAATCATGTTGACTCAAATGATATATCAAATGATAGGTCAACTCACCAAGTTTTTGTTACAAGTCACACATTTTTGATGAGTGTCACTTTGGGCTCATGGCAAACACAAACATAAAACAAAAAAAAATCAAATTTTCACTGTGCACCAATAGTGATCAAAATTATATTTTGATGAGTTTTTTTGGTTTAACTTTTATCTTTTACCAAATTAGTTAGATTTACCAAATGAAAAGGGAAATAACCAAGTTTTTGGTAAAATTCAAAATTTTGGGGTTTTCCAACTCAAGCAGTATGGCAAACGAAACACACACAAAAACAATCTGTTCGTTTCCAAAACTCATTTCTCAGGATCCAAAAAAGCTACAAAGCTGCAAAAATACCCAAACTGTGGGGAAAAATTAATTTTCTTTTCTTTTTTTATAAACTGAGAGGTTTCTCTAGGACGCTTAGTTTTCAAGATAACTGTTGAATATAAAAAAACTCATTAAAACGCTATTTTTAATTACTACTGGTGCACAGAGAAAATTTAAATTTTTGTTTTTTGTTTGCCATGAGCCCAAAGTGACATTCATAGCAAAATTATGACTTGTAACAAAAACGTGGTGAGTTTACCTATCATTTGATATATAATTTAAGTCGATATGATTTATAAATTAGAATTTAGAGGCCACCAAAATTAGGGATTTATTTTTTTAGGGACACCTGGTATTTAAGGTAAGGACATATAAAACCAAAAACCCTTCAGTAAGTTTATTTTACGTGTACAAAATCAAAAACTTTTACCGTGTACAAGCGTAAAGTAAAAACTATAAATCCGTAAATTAGCTTCATCTCCTTTTATTGACTTTGCACCACAAAATTTCCGATCTCGTAATCTAAAAATAAAAATAAAATATTTAATCAATGTACGTATATCTAATTCTTTTTCGTATTACCTCAGATACAGTGGCCTCATTCTACTAAGTGTGCAATGTCAATTTAATTTTACTACATTTATTTTGATGGATATTACATTATTAATGTTTTAAGTGGTTATAATTAGTATAATTGGTTTTAATTCATCACTCTCGTAGTTTTGAAGGTTCTTGTAATAATATTTATCTCGGAGTCTTTTACTATAACTCTGTGGTAGCTAGGCTGATCAAAGCCTTGAATTTTACATCGGACAAGCATTGGTTTTACTTACTTCGACTGTACACATAAGATGTTTTTCGCCTGTTGTTCCATACATATAGTCCTAACAGTAAAAATATCAAAGAAGAATGTAGGCTTCCACGATCGTTCTCACACGATGTTAAATTCCTGGCTTCTGGGTAGGACCGCGTCGCACTGTCGAAGATTTCCGCCGACGTTTCGGAGACATTGCAGTACTCCATCTTCAGGGCGAATAACGTAGTCGCGCACAACACAAACTACTTTATTACTCAAATATCTCTGATAAAGTTTTCAGTTGCTGATGCATAATGGGATTTTCACTAAACTGGTTCATACTGGTATTAGAGGTTGATACCTATCACAGCTATCACAGTGTTGCCTGGGTCAGTGGCAAGATGGTATAAATACATGTAGTTTCATTGCGGGTAATAGACATATAATTATTAGCAAACACAGTAGAATAGACTAACTATCAGTAGGCTTTTTGAATAGTGGTCAACATTTTTAATCTATCTTTAGGTATTACTTGCTCAGTCCGAATTTAACGAAAAAATCTATTAATTTTTGCTTACTACAACATAATTTTATAGCAACATTTTAAACATAAATTTACAAGCTTAATACAACAACTTTAAGCTTATTGTGTACACTAACATAAATAAGCGAATTAAAAGTTAGAATAGAATAAATGACGTCAAAATAAATGGAAAATAATGAAACCGAACTGAAAACTCTGACTTAATTTTAATAACAGAATATGATTGGAAAGATTTTAAGCACCGGTTTTGTTACCTCAGCGTAAACTTAGTTAAAATTAATAAAATCCCATGGAAGATCTTCAAACTGACTCCACTGTAAACTCTGTCGGTTTCCCCACATTTAGTCTAATGGAGAAACTGTTTTAATATTCATTTTCAATTTGCGTGGTATAAACTAAATTTATTTATTGAAAAATCTTTATAATCCATACTATGAAAATACCATGCTGTAAAGAATAATTTAAAATACTTCAAAAAAACTTTACTAAAAGTACACGTTTTTCATAAAAATCAATTCAAAATGCAGTTCCGCGTTTTTTTTTTTTGTTTTCTAATTTTTATATTTTACCTGTGGTTATATTCTCGTACGTCTACGTTGTTGTTCGGACATTAAAGTGGATATAATCAAATTTTCATTATTTATTTTAACTAGCAAGAAAACCAATTTTAATTTCGTTGGACTATTAATTTTCACGAGATCGTAAAATCTCTAAAACAATAGAAGCTGTAAATATTATCAGTATCTCTAATAATCAAAACTAAGACGTCATCCAATGAACTCCTCAGTGGTTTTGAATGAATTTTAGTGAATATCTCGTGGCCTCCTTGATTATATATTGGAGGTTTACTTCGAATCAAAAATAAACATTACTTAACACAAGTTAATAAATACGTTTAAATTATCTGACGACAGTATTTGTCTATCCATTAGGAGATATAAAATTAAATGGAGGCTAAAATGGCTTAAACGGTTATGACTGTTTAATTTGCCAAACAGTCATTAACAATGCTTTTAAACTTAAGTGGAGTTTCAGTCTTTCGATAACATAAATTAAATTTTTGGCCGTAGATTTTAAATAGTAAAATTATTAACTCTGAAGGGAATCAAACAGAATGAATATAGTTTTCCAACTCTATAGTCTTTTTATTTGTTAAATTTGGTCAAGTTATCGTATCAATTTATTAAATTTGGGGGATTTTTCCTCCAATCCATTTACGGAGCTGAGGCTAATTTACAAGTACCCAAGTACACCTAAACAGAAATCGCCTATGTATGTCCTCTTTCACTTTAAGATCAAAAAATTATGACCAATGATAAAAAATCTTATTGGAAATAAAATCACAAATATGTCTTTAATCATTCATATATTTAGTTTTTTTTTACCAACATTTCTACATACATTTTATTTTCTTTTTCAGACCTACCAACCATCCAAACTCTTGAAAATATATCCAACCATACCAAATGCCAAGAAAAAGAATATTCAGTCGAATTCTTAAAAATAATAAACACTGAAACAAATATTTAAGATAAATATTCTCTAACTCTTGCTTAAAAAAATATAGGGCTGTTTGAATGGAGAACGTTTCAAAAACTAACCAATTAACAAAAAATGTGGATGGGTGGATGTTGATATGAATCAATTCATCCTCAATGACCTAAAATAATTTCTTAGTAAACAAATGAAGCTTTTTAGTTTTCTTCCTATTTTTATGGATTAAAATATTTTTGATAAAATCTTTTGACAAAAATATGTTACCTCTAGTTTCCTGACAACAGTGCATGCCCCTGCACATCACCGTATCGTCTTTTCTGTAGTAGATGTTATGAAATGTCTAACAGCAATAAAGGAATAAAGAATTCCAGTATAAAAGTGCCAAAATTAAATTAAGTTATTAAATTAAATTAAGTGCCATAAAAGAAATTGAATGTAATTAAGCTCCAAGCGTTGAAGAACGTAATGGAAATGAGTAACAGCAGCAAATGAGTACCCCCATCATTTTAAGGCCCTTATCATTTTAAGTACTGAAGCTAAACATTTTTATACAAAATATTCTTGTCAAAGGAGCTAGCAAAGAATTACTTATCTGACCACCTAGATACACATGAGAATATTCGAAGAAATCCAGTACCCATTAAAAAATCGAACTACTGGTCAAGTCAAATGTCGTGGCCCGGACCGTTGGTAAGCCAAATGCAAAAGTTAACATTAGTTTTATGGGTGGACTGGGCCACTAAAATTGATTCGACTTGTATCACTGCAGTAGCAAAGCTAACCTCTGTATGAAGGGTGAAATTCCAGGGATGAAATTCCAGAAACCTCGTCATAAGAGGTTTAGTGTTTTCCCTACCGCGTAAACCGAGATGAGATAGGAACATTTTACGAAGCAACTATCGAGTGTTGGCAGGTTTTTTACATTATGTTAAAAGTGGTGTATCTATAGTGTATTGCATAATAAACTGAGTATACTTTGCTATTATACACAACCTATATTGATATTACAATATATTTCATTTATGAACGTATAACCAATGCAATTTCAGATCATAACTGGGTTAGAAAGAAGCAACTGAGATCTACTATTATATTTGTCAAATACCACACACATATAATCATACAGCCCATACTACATGACCTAGAACCTTGAAAATTTACATGGGAATTCCTCTTAGGGTGTAGGCATCTGCTATGAAAGGTTTTTCAAAATTTCCTCAGGGCTGCACTCTACGGTTCCTCAAAGTTTCAATAATAAACTACAGAGAAGGTTATGAAGTTTTCATGGCAACCTTGTGAAGGATGACAAACTAAATGAAACATTAAATCATAAATCCAAGGAATTTTTTATATTTTTCCATGGGTGAAACCGGGTTGATCAACTAGTCCTTAATATTATTAGTTACAATGATATAGTTTTAAATTTTCTTTAGCAGGAATTAAAAGTAAAAAAAAATACCTCCGATTTCAACCATTTATTTGTTGGATTGCATTCATTTTATTTAACAAAAATCATAAATCTTCAAGCATTTATGTCATTTGGCAAATTCCTAACCAAGAGATAACAATTATCATCTAATAAGCCTTTCCAAATGCGTTTAATGCGTTTTAATGCGTTTTTAGCGTTTGATGGTAACGCTTCGACGTAAGACCTTCGTCTTTGCAATTAATGAATTTTGACCCTTAAGGGGTGTATTAACACCTTTATGCTAATAAAGGGTGTTTTTTTACACAACTCATAACTTTATTTTATCTGTGAAGGATTATTACCCCCGAAGAACCCGGGATTTGACGCCACTATATTATTGTCTTTGGGAACACAGAAAAAGTAAGGCTGAAAACAATTCACAGGATATTCAGTAACTCAAAACAAACGTAACAAATTTAACAAATTTAACGCAATAAATTCAAAGAGGTACCTTGCAACACGTGTTCGGGAATTTGATGGAGAGAGTACAACTTTATACAAATGCCAATGGCGGATTGTTTAAACACATAATGTAAACTAAATGTGATCAAACTTAAATGATAGGCTGTATAAAATGTAAAGATAAACAAAACAATACTCATTTCATATTTAAATGTTCATTATATTCAATCTGAAAAATGGGCTGAGTTTTAAAAAAAACACCCTATGGTATAAATAACCATAAAAAGATTTAGAATACAGTGATTTATGTCTTCTTAAAGTAACACAACAAGCACTAGAAATATCTTTTATTAAAACCTAATATTTCCTATTTATATAAAAATGGCTACCTCTTGAAAACGGTCGCCACGCTTTGAAGAGCCCGTGCTTATTTTTTTACGACCTCTGCCTTATTATCCATGCCTTTTAGCAAATCAACATTTATTTAAATCGTGTAATTTCCTTGGTTTCTTGTTTTATAAGACACACATTTCAACGATTTACAATTACATGAATATAGAGTTATAAGATACTTTTACTACAGTATAAAAATATAAAAATGTAATCATAAAGCAATAGAAAGCCCTGAGGATAACCTATATTTTATAAAAATCCATTCTTTTAAACAATGCTAATGTTGTTCTTGTGTTAAAAACTACAAGAATATCTTTAAAATTCAAATACGACACTGGAAGTAATCAATCAATACGACGAAGTTGTCGGGAGGCAGGTGGTCTTATGTTTAGAAATAACATTTGGAAAATTGGATTCGTACAATATGTCTTCGAACTATTATTGTCAATTTTACATACCTACAAAGAGAATTTTAGTTCTCAAGAAAAGTTGCAGAAATAACTTGTAATTATATTTTACCGAGTTATAATTATATTAAATTAATTACAAAATTCGAAAAATAGTCATTTAAGTACTACGTAAAAAGGGATTATTAATATTTTCTTACATAAAATAGTATTAAAACTATGTTGGCCAATGGATATATTCGAATACAGAATACTTACCTAAACTTTCTTTCTTTTCATGATCACAATAGTGGTGCAGCCTCGATTGAAATGACATTTACAATATAGCTTTCCTAAAAACCTTAATATCCTCCAATCAGCCGTTGACTGAAAATGTCTATAGTGCATATTTTAACAAAATGCGCAATATTTAACAAAATCCAAGACCTTAAATTGGTCTAGAACTTTTCTCTTGACCCTAATACATTCTATTTCGAGCAAATCTCTACTCCGAATAAAAAACCCACGTTTTCCATAATTATTGCTTACTTTGTTTTAAAAAGGATAATCAGTTTAAATGGTATATGAAATATAAAGTAATTTTGCCAAGGCGAAACTTTAATCGGTTCTTCAGGCTTAAACGGAAAACATGTTTAGAACATTTTAGCTAAGCAAGCTTATTGCTATAAACTTTCAACGGACAAAAACCCTGCCTTCAAACTTTTAGTTTAAAACTTAACATTACAGGATGGGTATCAAAGTTTTGATGTTAAGGATTTAATATGATCCACGTTTTACTAAATACTGTATAGTGGGGAAACCGCAAAGAAAATACTTACCACATTTCATATGATATGGTATATATTTTTTAACAGGATGGATTGTTCATGTCAACCTATTATTATTGGTTGAAAACAGGTTTGTTTCAGTTTTTTTTTCTAAATCCAAGAAAGTAAAAAATTATAGAAACTTCATTTTTAACCGATTTGATTAATGTAATAAAGCTTGCTATAAATTAATTGCACTAACGGTGCTTTTCATGTCTATACAGCTCAATTAAATCCACCTCTTACCTAGAATTAATCCCTGTATCGCCTCTCCGCCTTGTAGTTCTTTCGATAATCGACTGCAAACAGACTTTGGTATGTAGATAGAGTACTACTTGGCCTACTACCCATGTAGACATGGGGCTTACGGTTTACCACCCGTAACTCCCAGGTCACGTCCGATCAGAACACATGACTTTTTTATATCAGACTGACATCAAAGCTAGGATGCCGTTGATCCGTTGGCACTGGACGACTATTGTATTTGTCGATAGCTAGTCACAAGTGCGACCTGAAAACTGTTGAAACCAGACCTTGGCAATCAGTTTACATGTGCTTGAATTAAATAAGGGCACTCAGAATACATTAGAACGAAAAATTAAACGCCAGTTTTCTTAGTTTTTTTTTTAAATATTTATTTCATTATAAGTATTCATAGCGACTGTCAACATTACAGCTATTTAGCATCTCTAAGGTGTGCACTCTCCCATTTTGAACTCTGGTGTTTGGCCCCCAACTCTAACCCAGTAGGTTGCCTTGCAATTTCGTTTTATGTCCACTGGGATCTAAACACAGCATAGGATATTGAAAATTAATTTATGCATTAGAAGATAAAATTAGGCTATATTATAAGTAAAAGGTTCATGAATATAATCACAAATATTGAAAAAAAAAACTATCAGTAAATTATCCTAGTCCTATTTGACTTCTCTTCTTAAATAACTAGCCTATTTGTTTGTATACTTCAAACTTCACTGTGGGTAAAATGTAAGCAATTCTCGTTCAGCATGATTAATTACCGTAGCTGCACGGTAATTCACGGTTGTAAGGTGCTATAATTGAGTGATAAGTTGTTGCGTACACTTTATACATGGAAAACCCCCCGCCATTGTATTCTTTAATTTAATAGCTCTTTTGCTTACCGTTGCGAGCACAGAGTTGTTGAAATTATTGTTTTCTTTGGAGTTTCTGCTCAGTCTACTGGTGCCAGGAATAAGGCTTTGAATGTAATTGCTTTGTCGGTATGTAAGTAGATTCACTTTCCCCTTATGGCCTCATTCTCTTATTTCTCCTTGAAAATGTAGCGCGCCGAATTTCTGACTTGGTAATGACATCCTGCAGAGCGAATGCTGCTGAATCCTTGGATTTGTTAGTACGATTTTTGTCAGTGTAATTTTCCACTAATTGTTCCAGCTCCGCATATGAGGTCTCTGTTTGAACACTTTGCCGTACATTGCCCCGCCATGTCCGACCACTATAAAACTTCTTTGTCGTCTCGTTCTTAGCATGTTTGAAAAAATATAAAGTGTCCAATCACAACAAAATTTTGGCGTCTTTTTCCTTAACAAAAAAGACTGTTGGGCTGAGTTTGAAACTAATTTGATATATATTTTGTTTCTTGGTTTGTGATCTATATAGGCTTTTTAAAATCCCACTCAGATGTTTATTTTCGCTTCTGTCAAAACACATTTTATTTCCAAATAGGTTTTTCGCGCTCTTCTCGAGTTATACTGCTTGAATTAAAAATCTAAAGACGTTTCAAGATTCTGCACACAAAGACGTGTGTTTGAATGTATAATACGTGGGGGTAAGTCCAAAAACAAAATAGCCTTAAATTAACGTAGTTTCCAAGAAGCGTATTAATAATATAGATAATAATGTAGATATTTAACCAGTAGGAAGTAATTATTAAGCCTATACATATTCTGAGCTCTTGTAAATATTGTTCCATGTGATTGTTTGTTGTAGTTTTGGTTTTTTACCATGTCATTATTCTGACGCATGAAAACGAATTTTTTGTGTTTTACGGCAATAAAAAATATTTGATTAGATTTTATTTGAGTCACAGTTATTAATATAGTCCTATCGACATCCACCACGTAAAGTAATATAAACATTTCATTTATCCACAGTATAACCATTTATTCTGAACAATCATTTCATTTATCTACAGGATAACCATGATGTAGAAAACGTTATCCTGAGAAAATCAACGATATCTAACTTAATACTGTCCATCAACTATATAATTGTAATTAATTATAACGAGTTATTGATGGTGATAAAATAAACTGTCGTTTTACCCCGTTTTGATTTGCGTTTCCGTCCGTCAGGCTTTCAGTGTATTTCTCATTGGTCCAGGTATAGTGATACATGATCCCTGCTACGACCTATAACGAATACAGCTAGCTACAGTGTTACATTATATGTATTTAAAAATTAAGTTTAAGTTTCTGGTGCTTTTTTACTTTTAAAAGAAGTTTTATTTACACAAAAGAAACGGCAAAAATAATGTTTATGCCGTAAGAGATAAGACTTAAGTTTTTGTCGTTCATCTTACTACAACTAGAATATTTGAAGAGAATTTTACGCATTATTATTATTATTTTTTTAACTATTCTATGCCAAATAAACATAGAAATATATGTTAGATACGTATTTAAATGATACGACATGACACTTGCTGTAAACTAAAAATCAAGTTTGGTTCAATTGTTCAAGTTTGGTTTCCATTGTCACTTTAAAATGCATCATACATAGTTGCATGCCTTACGTAGTTCGTCTAAACACGCGAAAAATGTTTAAACTTTATTTTAGTTATAGAATCAAGATTCAAAGCTAATTTTATCCCCACTGATAACGATTGTATTATTTAATAGTTATAAGTTCAGTTCCTAAATTAGACATGATGTCAAATCAGAGTCTACAGTGGTGCTTAAGCAAAACAGCATCGTTCACCATTTAATCTCACATGATTGCATCTTTACCTGGCGGCAAATCTCTAGGTCTGGAAGAGAAACGTCGTAGTTCGCCGAGGCTTTATTCCTAGATTGGAATTCCTGGATTAAAGCCTGAGATAATTTTTCTTTGCCGGCTTTAACATCTGGTTCATCGTCTGTTTTCAGTGCTTCACATCCACCCAACAGTTTGGGACCTGCTTTGCCAGGTTCAGCCGTAATCTGCATAATAAAATAAAGTTTAGTCATCCCTATAAAACGAATACACTCATTAATGTTATTACTGTTCATTATGTGATATATATTATATGACTTTAATATACAAAATAAATTTATAAATTTATTGTGAATTCAAAATAATATATTATTTAACAGTAAAAACTGTTAGTGTTAGAAAAATACGTTTACTTAGCCATTAACGGTTATGTGAATACATTCTCTTTCACGTACCAAAAAAGAAAAATGTTCTCGTGATAAATATTAAATATGGTCTTCAAAAACTCTTTAAAAAAATACATTAATATTTTTAAACTGTACTGTACTAAATCTTTGCCTAAAAACCCTTGTAAAATCATAGTATACCTCGAAATGTTTACAAACTATTTACCGTTATGAAACACATGAGGAAAGCAGCGTGTCCAAAAAGTAACCGCATTATATCCACTCGTAAATGCCTAAAACAAATATTTTTTAGAACAAAAAGGTAACTGAAATTAGACTACCTTAACAGTCTAATATGATATTGTTGTAAGACTTATATAAGTTTAATAGATTAAGAAATTATACCTACAACAATATATTGCTCATCATATAATTTAAGATTTTCAAGCTAATCGTTTAATACTTCTAACATATATTTATTTTTTATGAGTAATATGAAAATGTACATGTATCAACAGCTTACTCGTGAATGTTGGCTGGGAGTTTCTGCTACAGATGACTGGTCTCAGTATGAACATGGAGTTTGTTCAGCAGATGTGACGCACAGTTTGAACAGCTGCCTTATAAGCTAACAATTATTACCGTCACATGTAAACAAAAGACTCCATGATCGTTGTAAACCAACACAAGTACTGACTGACAAAAATTAGGTAACACTGTTGAAGATCAAAGAATTTGGCATTTTTAAAGTTGCAACTACTTAAATTCCCTTGACGACATTAGTTTTACCGGTGGTAACCTTTAACTTGTATTTTTATCAAACTTCGTCAAAAATCTTTCAAAAGGCAACCTTAAAAAAAGAAAATGATAAACACAACTGTATTACAAAAAACAACAGTTTACTACCCTTTATGAAATCAAATGTACTTTACTCTAAGATAATTTAAAATCAAGTTCTTGGATCGATTAAGTACCTTATTATTTAAAGTTATAAATATTGATGTTTTAAAAAGGAAAACTCTTAAAAGCTTGAATATTTGTACTGAAACAAAGTTTAAATCGAAAACAGTTTTTATGGTTAATGTACTACAATTGTGCCATTAACATTGTCAATGAGGTAGGTCTATTGTTAATCATGAACATTGATTTAATTTGAAATAGGAATTTAAAAAGATATATTGTAATGTGAGATATATATGTAAGATGTATTGTAATTTTCTATTTTAAAATTAGAATTATTTTTCTTGAAATTTCCAAATGCATGAATCACGCGTTGTGTCAGATAACATATTATAAATATTTCTCAACACAATGAGATTACATGATACTTTTCTTCACTAAAATATAAATAATTTTCCCTGTTAAAGACACCAAACATTCAGCAAACCAAACATCAAAGCATATTTGACTAACATATAACAGAAATTAGTTTAGTTTGCTTGAAAATATGAATTCAGGACATGCGTTTGCATAAAAGTTATTACAGCGTGAATAAAGTGTACAATGTGAATCACTTGCTTTAAAGCTTAAGCTTATCGCATGTAGTTCGCAGGATAATAGCGTGCACCTGGACTCCAGCAATGTTTGCAAATCGACTTCATTTCTCTCTCCACTCAAACTTTCTGCATACTTGTAAGCTTGCGATAATTTTGAACTCACTCGGAATGATGATCGATTACTATTATCCTAAAAATGTAACGGTACCTGGTTATAATAAAAATTGTTATTATAACTTAATTCTATTATGTCATTATTTTGACACACTTTAAACGAGAAAGACCTCGTACTCTGTATTTCATTGCTCATTGGTTTTAATAGAGTTTGATAATTAATTTTGCATGTATATAAAATACTTTTTATATTTCTATTAAATAGACACTAACATGATCCAAAACTAATGTTAATATTGAAAAGTAAATATTTTATGGACACTGAAACAAAAGGGTTAACATTGTAAAAGCATATTTTTCGTCGATTCATTGCACCACATTAGATGTTTATCTACGACCATTGCAATAAGCACCAATTATGGTATTACAATAAACATTATAATGATATACATTAAAACACCAAAAACCAAGCAGTACTCTAATGACGACTTTAGAGTACTGGAGTCACTTTAGAGTACTGGTTCTAGACCAATGAGAGCTCGGCATTTACCGGAAGTAGTGTCATAATAACAATTACGCAATTCGCACATCAGCTGATTGTTGCATTACGATTCATGTTTGAGTTTACTTATCCCATCAGCTGATTGTTCCACAACGATTCATGGTTCAGTCTGCTTATTTGCCTAACCTCAAATTTTAGTTGACCTATTCCATCATTAGTAAGAGTCATGACTTTTGTTTAACTTCGGGGGAAATTTAGTCGTATATTGTTGGTCGTAGATAAAATAGTGTATGCAACGATTGTATTATGCCTTTAAGCCACTCGTGAGATATTTAGAACACGAGCGAAGCGAGTGTTCTAACTTACATCTCACTCGTGGCTTAAAGGCATTCATTATACAATCGTTGCATAAACTACTATTAGCTAATGACTCTATCTAAAGTCGTTTAGAGATATATAAACTTAGCTAGCGGCTTTTTATAGCTAGCTTTATATAGCTACAAAAAATATATATGAAAAATATATAGCTCTATAAAAAATAGAAAATGTAATTTAAAACATTAAATGGTCCTAGGGTTCTTTCCTTTATTCAAACTTTATTTCAAACTCTTTCTAAAGACACCTATACCATAGAATGTTCCACAATTGCAGAGGTGTCGATTACAAAAACCCATAGCCTTACCTGGCCCAAATTACCTGTAACTTTTAATAAAGCCCTGCCTCAAAGCCCTCCCTCAAACTTAAAAGTTAGCAGTGACAAAACCCATAGAAAATTGCTAGTTTTTTATAGTAGTAGTTTATGAAACCAATGTATTATGAATGTCTTTAAGCCACGAGTGAGATGTAAGTTACGTGTGTTCTAAATATCTCAAGAGTGGCTTGCAGGCATAATACAGTCGTTGCATACACTATTTTATCTACGACCAACAATATACGACAACATTTTCCCCGAAGTTAAACAAAACTCATGACTTTTACTAATGATGGAATAGGTCAACTCAAATTTGAGGTTAGGCACATAATCAGACTTGCACCATGAAACGTTGAGTAACAATTAGCTGATTGGGATAAGTCAACTCAAAAATGAATCGTAATGCAACAAGCAGTTGATGTGTGAATTGCATGATTGTCATTATCACTCTACTTTCATCAAATGCCGCGCTCCCACTGGTCTAGAATCAGTATCATAAAGTGAAACCTGTTGCATAAAGTTGACTTTATGAAACGGGTTTTATTTCGTTTAGTAATGGATCTCATTATGACATTATTTGTAACATCGTTATTGGCGATTATTGCAATGGTCACAGATCAAAAATAATCTGCAATTCAGCAGTTTATTCACCGTGTAAGGACTCAAATTGTAAGGGCTCAAATGTAAAGGAAAGAGCTGAACAGTTGATGCGTTTGTTTTCATTTACAATTATTCGTTTACTTAACAACTCCTGAGCAGGGCGTGTCCACTAGTTTAATATAAGTGTAGGTTACACATAGTATTATTAAAAAAGATGTATCATAAATAATAACATGAATAAAAACGATTGCCCTAATGATAGCGGACACTTCACCTGACATAGATTGACGACTTGCTGTAGGCTGCCTTATCACTCACTGTAAGTGCAAACAAGTAAAGATAAATTACAGCATGCTTGAAAAAGCTTGACACATCCCAGAGGTTTTTTATAGCTAATGCTTTCACCCCAAAAATAAAATAAAAAATATATAATATTACATTTACAGAGGAGTAATATTGTTTAGTTATTTTGTGTGATAAGGTATATGATTTTTTAAATTAATAATTAATTCAAAACGTATTGAACAAAATAAAATCAGCATTAAATTGTTGACTAATTCCAGCCATTGTACGTATTATAATCATACGTAAGCTATTCCAAAAATCTGTTTAACTGGAGGGCCAGAACGGGCCAGAACTAAATAACTCATAACAAATATTATTGATTCATGGTGGTAGCTTATAAGTGAAATTTCAAGTGAATCAAATATAGCTGGCGCCAATTCTTGGGGCCCACGCCGTCCATAAAACTAATGTTAATTTCAGCATTTGGCTTATGGACGGCGTGGGCCCCAAGAATTGGCGCCAAGTACACTAATATGTATGTTGAGGAAACTTGTACCTTAATTTACTTGAAATATTTCCCTACGAGGATGTAGAAGGCTTCATGTTATTTGTGTAGATCCCAACTAGCAAAATGAATAAATATGAAAAAAAATGTTTGAAAATATAAAATGTATCTGTATATCGGAAAGAATTAATCATTCTTCGACTTTCCAGACACATACCTTTATTGTCTGTAAAAGCGAATATTTATGGAAATAATTTGTTCGCTAACCAACGTGTTTTCAATCCAACAGATTAGTTTGATTAACAGTTCTAATACAAGCTAAAATCATGCACGGCGTGTAGTTTTTGCTGAACTCTTTTTGAATGCAAAAAGAGAGCACACTCTAAGAAACAATTTAACGTGAAAAATAATAGTAGTTTTCACCACTAGGAGCGAAAGTAGCTCTTTTTGGTGAGAGATCGTAATTTACAGGCGAGGCGCAGCCGAGCTTGGAAATGCGATCGAGTACCAAGGAGACACTCTTGCTCCGTGTGATGAACAACTATTTTCATCATTATGTACAAATAGGCCTACCACATTTTCAAGTGGTCAAACCGGGACAACTAACCAAGGATGCTCCAGTGTGTGACACACCGGGGGGTTTGGGGGGTATGGAAGGTGAGGGGGGTTCGGGGGCCTCCCCCGGAAATTTTTGGAAATTTTAGAGGAAAATTATAGTTAATTTTAGTTAATTATAGTTAATTTTTGCAGCAAAAATTAACTTCAAGCAGGCCTATTTTGTGTCCAGATTATTGAGTAAAACTAATAAGTTTTTAGGTAAATATAGGTAGGCTACTTAGGTAAAATTTACTTTTGAACAAACATATAATCTGGTAAAAATGTATAAAAGTTTTAGAGTAAAATTGTAAATTTTAATTACTAAACTTTTAATAATTCAATTAGCATTAGTTCAACCATAATCCATTTTATTTAGGAAGTAAACAATAACAATAATAAATAATCACATGTACTAATTTGACAATCAGCTGAATATTAAATATATATCAATTCTCCCCCCTAATTTCTTTTTTTTCTAACTTTAATTGAAAATTACACCAATTCCTCCCCTCTAAGATTAGCACTTATAATGTTCTGATCTGATCAGTGTGTCGCTTCCAAAGTCTTTCATTTGCAACTCGCACAAGGTACATAACGTTCCCCAATCTTTTTTCTATAGTTCCTTGGGACCATTTTTCATTTGAATTGAGGCTGTAATTTTTAACCAACACTCTTTGTCCTGGAACAAAACACCTTTTTGGTGAGCTCAAATTTGAAAAGTTTGGTCTTGTAGAGGAATCTTCTAATAATAAATCTATTTCTGTTCTTACTTCCCTCTCAAACATTAAATTGTAAGGGGATTTTCCTGTGGTTGCATGTATTGTTTTTCTCAGTTGTCTTAGGATTGTGTTTATTTTGTCATCGATGTGACTATCACCGTTAGCTATCAAAAGTCTTTTAACAGTTTGAACAACCCTCTCTGCCTGACCATTAGATTTAGGGCAGAAAGGAGCAATCGTTTTGTGTGTTATCTCATACTTCTTTAGGAAATCTTCAAATGGTTTCGATGTCAGTTGTGTTCCATTGTCTGACACTAAAACATGAGGTAATCCAAATGTTGAAAAGAGTCTATCTAGTTGTTTTAAGCACCATGCTGTTGTTGTTGACTTTGTTGGAAATATCTCTACCCACTTACTATAAGCATCAACAACAATAAAATACCACCAACCTTTAAGCGGACCTGCAAAATCTATATGAATACGTTCCCAAGGTCCGTTTGGAGGTTCCCATGGGTGAATCGTCTCTTTTGCAGGGTTATTTAGCTTCTGCTGACAAGATAAACAATTTTTTACCATATTTTCAATATCTTTATCAATATTCTTCCAATAGCAGTAGCTTCTGGCAAGTAGTTTCATTTTAGTCATGCCCACATGTCCAGAATGTAGTTCATTTAGTACTTTTTTTTGCAATGTTAGTGGTATACAGATCCGATTCCCTCTGAATACGCAACCATTCTGTAGGCAATATTCGTTATCTTCAAGACCAAGTTCTTGAAAGCTTTTCCCTGTAATTAGATTCTGTAATATTTGTTTAAGTTCTCTATCTTGTTTTGTTAGTTCCTTAATTTGTTTCCTCGTTACAGGCATTGTCTCCACTTGGTTTATCAAATACTGTTCATGGTCATCATTGTAATCAACTGGTGGCTCTGATACTGGAAATCTTGATAAATAATCTGCATTTGCATGTTTTTCCGTATTACGATATTCAATTGTATAGTCAAATCCCGATAGGAAATGTGCATAGTTAAATATCCTTGAAGCTGTCATTGCTGGTAACGTCTTTGATGGATCAAAAATTGAAATTAGAGGTTTGTGATCAGTGATAAGTACAAATTTCCTTCCATAACAATATGCATAGAATTTCTTCAAACCCCAATAAATTCCAACAGCTTCCTTGTCTATCTGGCTGTATTTGCGTTCTGTTCTAGTCAGTGATCTTGAGGCGAATGCGATTGGCTTCTCAGAACCATCCTGATACCTATGTGATAAACACGCCCCAAGGCCTACCGGGCTGGCATCCGTTGCTAAAACCAACCTTTCATTTGGGTCATAGTGTGCTAATATTCGATCACTTGTGATTTCATTTTTAACTTTCAAAAATGTGTCTTCACATTCTTTAGTCCATGAAAATTTCCTCCCTTGCCGTAACAAATTGTTCAATGGTTCTAACAAAGTTGACATGTTGGGAACAAAGCGTGTATAGTAATTTGCGAGTCCCAAAAAGGTTCTAAGCTGGTTCAGATCTTCTGGTCTTTTGGCTTTAGTTATTGCTTCAACATTATCTGGAGATTTGTGTAGGCCTTTTTCGTCAATAACATGACCTAAGTATTTGACACTTTTTTGGAAAAACTTGCATTTATCTCGATTTAGGCGTAAGTTGAATTGTTTTATTCTTTGAAAAACCTCCTTCAGACGGTTCATAGTTTCTTGAATTGTACTTCCTTGTATCAAAATATCGTCAAAGAAGCAAACTGTCCCCTCCAATCCATGTAAAACCTTATCCATAAATCTCTGCCAAATACTCGGTGCTACCTTTATGCCAAACATTAATCGATTTACTCTGTATAAACCCAGATGTGTACTTATGGTTTGTATGTCACTTGACTCATCGTCCATGGGTAAATGTAAGTACGCATTACTAATGTCTAGTGTACAAAAATATCTTCCTTTATTCATCTGCGTGAAAATATCTTCAATTCGTGGAATGGGGTATTTTTCATCAAGTACAAGTTTGTTTGCTGTTACCTTGTAATCAGCACAGAGTCTTACAGTTCCATTTGGCTTTATAACTGGCACTATTGGGGTACCCCACTGTGAATTTTCGACTTTGGTAAGTATCCCGCTGTTCTCAAGTCTATGTATTTCGTCTTCAACTGACTTCTTAAGCGCATAAGGAACTTGTCGAGGTTTAATGTAAATAGGTTTTGCTCCCTCCTTTAGCTGCATATGTCCTTTTTCTGAAGGTATTTTACCTATTTCTGGTTTGAAAAGTTCTTGGAAAGACATTAACAAATCATCCAACATTTTTGAAGAAGCTCTTTCAGTAAGCCTTATATCAGCCCAGTCCATCTTAACCTCCCTTAGCCACTCACGCCCAAAAATAGGATCTACTTTTTCTCTCAAAACGTAAAGTTTTCCATGAAAATCAAAGTTTTTGTATTTACATTCAACATAGCAAACACCAACAGGTCTTATAATTTCTCCAGTATAAGTTCTCATTTCGACAGCTGTTTTGAAAAGCTGCTTTTGTATATTGAGATTTCGGAAGTCCCTGTACGACAAAGAGCTCAAAGCTGCTCCAGTATCAAGTTCCATACTTAATTCTCTTCCTTCAATGATTATATTTATCATAAATTTATCGCTTACTCTTGGTGATGATCCTAGGACATTTACCTCATGAGCTGTTGTTTCTTCATCTTGAGTGTACATTTGTTGTGATCTGAACTGTCTTGTTTTATTTGCTACATTTCCATTCGATAGGCAGACACTTGCAATATGTCCAATTTTATTACATTTCCTACAAAATTCGTTTTTGAACTTGCAGACGTTAGCCTTATGTTGTGCATTACCACATCTGTAACATTTTCCTTTCAATTCTTCAAATTTAGTAAGTTTTTTATTTCCGCTATTTGTACTATTTCTCGTTGATTCAGTTCGTTGACTGATACGATTCACCTCTATGTTTTCTGATGAGTAGGGTGATTTTGTGTTTATTTAATGACTTTCCAGCTTGGCTTGTTCTATTGAAATTGCTGTTTCTACTACCTCATTGAAGGATTTCTCATTGTTCTTTTCTTGAAGAAGTCTAACTCTTACTTCACTATCTCTTAACCCTCGTATAAATTGCATTTTCAAAAACATATCATTTACCATGTGCTCACAGTTATTACATTTAAACTCACAATCTATTGATAAACGCTTCAGTTCACGTGCATAGGAAGCAAGGTCCTCTCCGGGTTCTTGAATTTTGCAGACAAATTTGTGTTGGTTTGCTAGCACACTTGGTTTAGGTTCCAAACAATTTTGTAATATATTTGAGAGTTCTTCATAAGATTTATCACTCGGAGATTCTGGTGTAATTGCATCGCATAACGTCTGATGTATGATTGGAGATAGAGTACTTAGAAAGAGATAAGTTTTAGTTTTTGGGTCTGAAATTTTTTTTAGTTCCAAATAATTTTTCAGTCTCATCAAAAAGTTTCTGACAGTCTCATTTTCTGTGTATGGTGTAAAACTTATATTCGTAACATTCTCCACAACGCTTGGAGTTTTACTATCATTTGTTAGCATGGTGGGTGTAATGTAAGGCTGTAATAATGCCCTAATTTCAAGGTATATTTCTTCTGCCTGTATTCTGTAATCTTCTTCCTCTGTAAATTTATCTTCATCTTCTGTAATTTTAAGTATGTCTTCATGAGTATTAATAAATTTGCGCCATGTTTCTTCTGCAAGTATCAATCTGCCGGGTGCATCAGAAGTAGTTGTACCTTTTGTTTTCAGTATGTTGAGAGTTCTTGTAAGTTGTGATTTAATTACGCCTCTTTGCCGCCCTAAAACTTTTAATTCATGTTTATTCTTTTCTTCCAACGTCGCCATTACTAAACTTTTAATAATTCAATTAGCATTAGTTCAACCATAATCCATTTTATTTAGAAAGTAAACAATAACAATAATAAATAATCACATGTACTAATTTGACAATCAGCTGAATATTAAATATATATCATTAATGATTTGAAATTTTTTTTATTTTTTGTGATGTGACAATGCAATTTTTACCATGGTAAAGTGTGATAATAATTAATTACATGAAACAAAACTTACAATTAATTTATTTTACTTCAATGAGAAATACCAATGTTTTTTATACGAATGAAATACAACTTAAAAACAGACTTTTTTTTCTTTCTTCGTTTGCCACAGCAAACTTGTTAAACTACAGGTTTAGTCCATTATTTAATAACATACTACGCAATTTAAAAACTGACCGGGACATCAGGAAAACTGGCCGGGACACCGGGACAAGAGCAAAATACCGGGACTGTCCCGGTCAAACCGGGATGTATGGCAGCCCTATTATAAATACGGTAACCATTTAATCTTTAAAAAAATAGACGTCATAATGTTGAGGTTATCCATAAAATATTCATTGTCATTTACACATCTGTTAGTTGTTTACAAACTCACGTTAAGAAATCGTTCAACCTTTCAAACGTAACATAAACAAATTTTGACATTAGAGGACGGAAAAATTTACCATATGTTTTTTCAGTACTCCTATTCGAAGTGATCCAAAAACGACCATTTTGCGTACGATTTAGAGAAGTAAAAGAGGCTGTTTTCCGGACAGTATGATGAAAAAACGGTTTGTGAAAGTCAGGAGTAAATTAAATCTCAGTAAAATAACAAAAATCATCTGGAAATACAATACTAAACGAGCCATTTTCTATCAGGTAAATCTATCGACGATTCTTTTTTACAAACATTAAACATACATTACTTAACACATTAGTTACATTAAAACATTAATTAAATAAATTAATCATATTTTAACTCGACTTTGTGTTTTTATTATTGCAATTCTAATTTGTTAATCTAAGAGCTATTAATATCTATCACATGAAAAAAAGAGAATATTTACTGCGAGGAAATGCTTTCGTGTTATTTTAAGACGCCACGGAGAGCGGCAAAATGTGTAATTTTAATAAGAAGGACTGGATTCAAATTTTTTTTATAATTTTCTAAAATTAATGTATAAACGTTTGCCACATTAACTGGATACCGTGGCAACTTAGTTCCAAGGTAACCTTTGTTGTTGGAAATTTTATATTTATTTGAGGAATAAAGTCATTATTTTACTTATTTCACATACGTAGGCCTACTCTGAAACAACAAACAAAAAATAAATTAAAGGAACAATTCTGATGACCTTTGATTCTAAACCTTTGTTTCTGATTTTCACCGTGAGAGCCACAAAGGGAACAAAATACTGCAGAGCACACCACGTTAAGCTTGCAGCTGCAGATGTGATAAAGAGGTGGAAGAATGTCCGCTGCACAGCACTCGCCCTTTGTGGCATCCGCCCTTAAGGCGTAAAAAGTCCTTTTCAGAAAAGTCGCAGATGTCTATGTTGATACGAGCTATTTCCACCTTTGTACTCAGCACATTCCTTATGCCATAAACCTATTATATGAGATAACCTATTTTAACATAAATTACGTTATAAGTTTTATATGATCATATGATGTCGCCTGTACTTTTTACTCACCTTTAATCTCAGCGCGTACACCTATATCCTTTTACTTAAGTTCGACTTTAAATAACAATTAAGTAATACAATATTCTTTTTCCAAACAATTCAACTTTTTCAGTGATAATAAACTTGAGTATGATTGTCGGGTTTCCTCTATATAATAATACTAGTAGATATACCCGCGGCTTCGCTCGCTGAAAGGATAACAAATCTTTGGTTGAATTATACGTTATTTGTATTGTGCAATTTTTATAAATTTCCAGATAGACTGATGATTTCAATAATTTATCTGAATTGTACGTTTTTAAGCGCTTAATTATAAACTTAAGGTTGCATCTCCATCCCAGGTTGACATGAGCAGATGAAACGTTTCCTCGATGAATTTTCTTTTTCCCTTAAATTGTATGAATCTTGCTACAATGTGCTAACACATTCTAATTTTTCAGTCATATTGGAGATTAGATTACTCGTCTAGCAGCTTGAGGCAAAAATCTACGGTTGAAATAGTATGTTTGTTGAACTTAGCCTAAATCGCTTTCGGCCAGTACGCGAACCCTCCTAAAATGTTTAATGCAGATAAACCCCGTGTCTATAAAAATAACGAATGATATGTCCATGCAGAGTTTTAAGATTCTAAGTTCGATTACTTTGGGTGATCCGCAAAACGCGAGTAGTCTATGTATATGGCCTATGGCATATGACACATATTGGTACTTTGGTATTATACGGAGGCCACTTTTTTTAGAGAGATTGTTTTGCTGGACACCAAATATAACTACCATTAGGAAGAACGTACTTAAATCGACTTACTGTCCAAATTTGACTTAATTATGATGAACGGTATTTGTATTATGCCTCCCAGAAGGCAGTGATGTCAGCTAGGATTGAGTGTTCAAGTCGTTACCGCCGCTATCGTCCACATCCGATCGCCACCCTTACAGAGCGCGCTGCGGCGGTTATGTTAGGTTAGGTTATCATAAATATGTTATTAAGACTTCCCTTGTTATGTTACAAATCAAACGATACCAGGTGAGTCATACTTAGTCCGCCAAATCCCCTCCATGTAGGCACAGGTCTGGTCGTTGACTGGAGTTCGCGCATCACCTGTCAACGGGTTTTGGCGGGCGAAAGTAAGACTCATTTGGTATCATTCGATTCGTAACGAAATGAGGAAACTCCTACTAACATATTTATGATATCCTAACCTAACACAACCGCCTCAGCGCGCTGTATGAGGGTGGCCTCCGTATAATACCAAAGTACCCAAATATTAATAAAATATCCGTAATAGTTTTGTACAATTTATTCTTTTAGTAAATGGAATTTCTATTTTTTTGTCTCTTTAAAATATTCTAGAGACCTTCTATTGATATTTGTGATCATAGTTTTTATTAAAACTAAAAGGCCGCCATTTTGAATTTTTTAATTTATCTTACTTCAGGCATTTTAGAGAAAACATTTAAAAATTCTTCGTTTTTATGCATTTAGAGCCTATAAAGAATATTTGAGCCAAGATTAATGGTCCAAAGCCCTACATTGCTTTAGAAAATAAGCTTTGAAAACTGAAAATGGTCGCCATTTTGAAATTTATAGTATATCCTATTTTAGCCTTTAGAGAGAATATATTTAAAAATCCGTTCTTAGTACGCATCTAGAGCCTATAATGATTAATTGTGCCAAGTTTCATGGTCCAAAGCCTTATAGTTTTTGAGAAACTGTGATCAGTGAGTCAGTCAGTCAGTCAACCGTTTTGGCTCTTATATATATAGATTAGAGAAAACATTTGAAAATTCTTCGGTTTATGCATTTAGAGCCTATAAAGAATAATTGAGCAAAGATTAATGGTCCAAAGCCCTACATTGTTTCAGAAAATAAGCTTTGAAAACTGAAAATGGTCGCCATTTTGAAATTTATAATCTATCCTATTTTAGCCTTTAGAGAGAATATATTTTAAAATCCTTTCTCAGTACGCATCTAGAGCCTATAATGATTAATTGTGCCAAGTTTCATGGTCCAAAGCCTTATAGTTTTTGAGAAACTGTGATCAGTGAGTGAGTCAGTCAGTCAGTCAGCCAGTCAACCGTTTTGGCTCTTATATATATATAGACAAGTGGGAAAACTTGCAAGGCCGAATTTGTTGTTCTTGGCTCCAGAGAGTTTCAGACATATTTTTATCGTAACAAAAATATTAAATGCTTTATAATGTTTGAAAAAGAGCGTTTTTATCTCTTTTCTTTAAAATACCTATGAACTGTAAAGGTAGATTTGAATGGTAGATTTGAAAGGCTTAACGGTTTCTTCTGGTAAATAAAATTAAACGATGAATGTATATTCATAACAATTTGAGAGAAGTGAAAGGGAAAAAACATCAACTCTTACCCGTGCTAGAGTACAATATTCACGGAATGGCGAAGAGTGACGTTTGTCAGTGTGTATACGTAGAGTAAGAATTAAAATTTAAATAATTTAATAAAAATTATATCTGATTATGTAAAGGTACTTCGATGTATTTATCTATACAATTTTCCATTAAAATAGTTACCAGTAAAAGAATTTTGAGGTACATTGCAATTTTACAGAAATCTTGAAAAAAGAGAGTTACTAGCATTTCTGTTATGCGTTTTTTTAAATGAATTTTAACGCACTAGTACATCAATGGAGTATTTGCAGTTTGGAAGGAGGCAAACCTTTTGAATCATACATTTGCTATGAGCACTACAGTTGAGATAAAATTACATTGCATTTTTTGGCTTAATCAATCGCAAAACCTCGTAGTACTTAATAGTTCATTTTTAATAAAGCATGTTAATTTTTACATTTAGCTTGTCTAAACACCAAGAAGTAAAGTAATTGTTTTTTAAATCATATTTTAAATTTTGCATACATCATTAAGAATTTCGGAATCGTTTTCAAGGCTTGGAATAACCTTTTGAAAATCTAAAGGGACACATATATGAAAATGCATTGCCTTAATAAAGCATAATGAATCATCAATAAAAGAGGTGCTAATACGTCAAGTGGGGATCATTCCCAAATGTTTTGGGTACAAACGAAAACATTTGTGGTTAAATTTTTTTTAAAGGAAAGGACACGTGTTTTTGCTCTAGTTTCGGAAATGAGATGCCAAGGAAACAAAATATGAGACTGTTTACCTAAAACATTTGATATGGAACTTCGTGCGTTGCCAAATATCGAACCAGAATATTTGTAACTCTTAGTAGCAACCTATTTTGTAACAGGTAAATACTTAGATTTGTAATTATTCTGAATTTCAGTTGTTATTTTGTATACTACATCAATCTTACCACTTCTTTAAAATGTGTCAAAAGCTTAGTGAATTGTTTGCATTTAGGGTAATTTATTACACTAATAAATTAATTTTAAGAATCCGATTTTAATAAATTAGTCTAAATGAATTAATAAAAATGTTTATTAATTTATATTTTAAGCTATTAAAACACTTGATTTGAAATAATTATATTTTTTTATTTTAATAGCCTTTGTACCTGTTCCTTGTACAATTAGAGAAATAACTTAAAAATTTACAACAGCTCATGTGGAAACCGAATAGAAACTACCTTGTATTCTGTATTGGCGTTCTTTAAAAACTGAAATTTAGGAAGGCGAAGGGTCGAAACAAGGTACTTTAAAACAGGAATAGGACAAACAACTTCCTAAGGATATTTCGAACAACTTCCCGAAGTTTCATAGCGATTGGATGCATGATTTAGTAAATCATAAAGGACAAATATAAGACACTAATTGGATTTTATGTTTAGGCCTAAATTAACATTTAATAGCATCTTAGTCAACGTGGTCAGTCGACCAGGTTTATTTGTATATTTGTATATAGGTCAAATACAGGAAATTGCATTCAAGTAAAATACTATGTTATCTGATTTTTGTCATGGAAATTAAAACTATTTGGATTCAGCGAAACGCGAATTACATAACGGTATTAGCAGCTTTAGTGTGACGAATGTATAACTGGAGCAAAGAGATCATTGGATTAATAAGATAATTTGTTATTCTATCAAATGAAAAGCATTCATTGAAGCACAATGGATAGGAAGAAATCTTTGTTTTTAACTTGATTACGATGAAAAATAATATATTATTTATATTAATATGATATAGTATGTTACCTTACAACTGTGACAATTCAGCCTAAAAATTCTACGATATAGATATTTCATTTTAGTGATAATTCTCTCCAAGAACGATTCAACATAACCGTAACTAAATGATTAAGTTCAAATTCTGGTTATAATCACAGATTTTTTTCTAGTGTTGAAACATTCTTTAGCTAGTTAAAAAAATACAACTGTAAATGAAAGAAGTCATAAAACTCAAATATAAAAGTGAAACTTCGTCGAAAAAAATAAAAACCTATATAAAGAAAATAATAATATGGTTACAATGATAAAAAAATCTTGATTCATGATTTATTTCAAAATTATTTAATTATTTATTTAAGGAACATATTAATTAACTTAGCACGTATTATTGTTTTGATGAAAATCGTATGAGCATTTAAAAATTATACATGTATTAATCTATAAAAGCACAATATTTAATGGACGTGGTTGAGGGGAAAATGTAAATCATAATGGCACGGTCATATATTTTGTTTTATTGGGAGAAGCAATGCGGGTCACCAATCACGAAATAAATGCATTTAATTTATAATCATTTTCGTTAAATTCCACTCAAAGTATGATTTGATATATTTTGTTTATTGCTTTGTAATATTCGAATAAATTCAAAAAGACAAAATGAACATATGTGTATTATTCATTATCCATGCATTTAAAAAATAAAGTGATTTCGTTCATATCTTTTATTCTGAAGCTATTGGGACAATATCAAAGGTTTATTGTTGTTTGAAAGCACTCAACGACATATATATAGCTTTTAAGGTTCTCAAGTCGATGCGTGGATCCAGAAACCCTTGGGAAGCACCAAGATTTCAGGTTTTGCCTATTTTAAAAAGACAGAAACAAACAAATATAATTCAAAGAGGTTTAAATATAACAGAGATAACTTTTACTGTGCAGATTATATTTTTAAAGCAAAATGCCAACAAATGGCTTGTTTGTGACTTTTTCTTATTTTTTTCCTCTAAAACCCCCTAGTTCCCTAAGCTCAAAAACTATTATTACTGTCCCCATTTTTCTTAATAAAGCAAGAAATAATTTAAGTACGTCTATCACAAGATATTGAATAGCATTTTTTTTTTATTTAATATTTCTCTATGATCAATACAAATCATTAAAATTACAAGAGTTATACAAATTTAATGTTTTATAATCAACCGTGACAATACTGAAAAAACGAAATGATGCTCAGCTTAAGTCTATACCTGATGGATAACCATTTATGAGAAGCCTAGACCAATTTAGGTTTTAACATGTTTTTCCCAAATGTAGACACTTCTATCATCCACTTCATCAATCACATGTTTTCCTGTTTCCTCATGGCCGTATATGACAAGCCATAGACATTTTAGCCATTAATCAAGTAGTTAAGGACTTTCACTATTGTTATTTTTAAATTCTTATTCAAAAGATGAATTATTTTGGTTCGATTGTATGATTCGTTCAGGGATAAAAATCGGAAGGATATGTATTGCGAAATCATAATACGCAATAGGCCTATTACAAGCATATAGTATACTGATATATTCATTATTCATAACAACATTATAATTATAAATAATAATTAAGAAGTATCTAAGAGTTATTAAGAACCCTAATAATAATGCCAAAATTCAAAAACCTTGTTGCTCGATCCAGAGCAAGTAATCCTTGGATAATCAAACGCCAATTGATCCTCAAAAGCTTTAGTTATATCACGTTTCAGAAACACCCCTTCAACTAAAAATATCATTGTTCTTAAAATATTTTTCCCAATGAAATGTCTATGTTTTATGAGTTAATTTTAATCATAAAAAAGGTAATAGGTCATAAAGTGAGAGTGTTAAAGGTAACGCTGATTATCCTGTTCATGAGAACACAAAATTAGTATAGTGTTAAACATTAAAATTTATTATTTAATATATCTGGCACAAATGCTACAGTACCTCAATATTTCATTGTTCGTGCAGTTGTTTAATCACTTGATAAGTAATGGCCACACAAATAACATAAATGTTTGTTTCACTGTAATAATGTGATATAGTCAATTGAAAATATATGACATCCTCTAAAACAATGGTTTTTCGGATTTTTCATATGCAAAATTATAAGTTGATATGTACTCAGCTATATATAAAGGTGATCGTTTATTATATTATTTTGTTTAAGACTAACCCAAAAGGCGAAATATATCGTAAAATTTATGTTACGCTTTATGTTTGCACTGGAGTGATGTTTGCTGATGAAGCTCATCGCCATATCCATCTCCATCTCTTGAAAAATAATGTTGAAATCAGTACATTCGAACCACCTTACAAGTGGAACTTTTCAAAAGCCTCGCAATCCTGAAAAAACAACACTATGCATATTTGCCACTAACAATTTTGTTGAAAAGAAACATGAATTTAAATTATTCCAATATTGAAATGAGTTGAAGTTTTTTAAGTTTTAAAATTATTTTTATTTGTTAGCATTAACAAACATTTTACATTGAAGATCTGCAAAGAAAAGTATTTCTGTTTAAATAGCGTTATTAAAACACCTAGCTGTAAATCATTAATATAAAATGACAGAAGCAAGGAAAGTTTCTCTAAATTAATGCAAGCAAATAAGATATTAGACTTGTGAATTCCTCCTTAAACATCACAGAGAGATAAACTATTAACAAATTAAATTTAAATCTGTTCAATTTTACTTCGCTCACTGAGAATGAGTTTAATACGAAAACACAATCAAATCAGTGTTTTGAAACTGTTTAGTCCCTTCTTGAGACTACAATAAACGGGTTCGCTTTATGTCAAAGTTGTTTCATTATTTTACGGGACTCTAAATCGCGTTGTTAAGCTTATCCTGTTTGAATATTTACGGTAATTATATATAATGATATTAAAGAAGCTCTTTAATAATGCCCACAAAATTTTCTTTAAAAACAATGTTGTTTCTTTTAACAACAAAAAAAAGGTAAAAATCTCGAAATACCAAGAATATAAAATCTAAAAGCCAGGAAATGATAAAGGTGGTGTAGCCGGAAATAAACGCACGCACACAAATATATATATATTTTGAATATTTTATTTAACTCTTACGATGGATCAGCAGTAGCTTTAAATAAATCATATACTGTATATAAACTCTCCTATACACATTTTTTTATAGCTTAATTATCGTCAATTCTTTGTTAAACATTTTATAATATTTAGAGTATTTATCCAAACAAACAGTGAATAGCGAATCTATAGCCGGTGAATCAGAGATTATCCCAGGTCCCTGAGCATTGTTTATCCAGCAAATACGGAGCAATATAAATCAGCGTGACGTCGTTGTGAGTTATTAAACTTATCTCCAGTTTACTCACCCAGTTTATTTTTCAACATTATTTGTCGAATACGCATATATAAATGGCGTGTGGTAAAAAATAAACGTTATTAGAAATTCGAATACATTCTCCCTTCCCCCATTATCGCATATTTTTACAATTTAATGACTTCGTTTCAATTTTAAAATAATTTTACCAAAATCTCGACAATGTGACTGGGTTCATTTATAAATATGACAAAATATTTGCAAGCTTAAACATTTTAAAGTAATCCGTAAAAAAACATCGAGAATTAAGATTTCAATTTTATGATTTTAGGTTGTTTTAAATGTGTTTCAAAGGACTATCTTTAAATGATTCCAACCTAAATACGTAAAAATTCGCACGTTGCAGAAGACCTGCATTCTCAGCGAATTTTGCAACAATGTAAAGTAAATCAACCTATCACAATGATATTTTACATTTTTATTTTCTACATGAGAATAAAATGGAAAATTAGTAACCGGATTTACTGTTGAAGGTGCAGGTTTGTAAAATGTTGGTGTTTTGAATCAATAGCGACTACAGCTTAAGCAAAAGAAGCCATGTACCAAATTACATGCGATTGGTGTAATTTTGTTTGGAATTATAAGCGATAAAAACTGCATAAGCTTTTCAACAATTTGATAGTGCCGACTTTATAGATATAATTCGATGTCTTAACAGGTTAAAATAGGGTGTTTGACATATAAGCACACAATTCCAATTTTAAACTGCCGGTTAGGTTGTTGGTCTTTTTTAACTCAAATAGTATTTATGACGAGGCTAATTGACTAAGTTTTATTATGATGTAAGAGAATATCTTAGCTCAATGTGTAATTAGATTTTAAGTTTTTTGTTCACTGCCATAGTTTTTAAAATTAAAATCACTCTCTACCACTGATTGTTAGAAATTTATTTCAACATCGTAGTCGTTCAATAAAGCTTGCTGTTTTGGGAGGTTCAAAAGAGCTTTTTTCCTTTGAATACAACATTTACTGCTGGACAATGCATTCCGAGGAACTGAAAATTCTCTGGAAGTAAAAAGGAATTTTTTGGCGCTGTAACAACTCATCATTCAACCTTGTATATGACTTAAGGGACATAAAAATGTGGTTGTCAGAATATTTGTATGCTTTTGGCCTTTATGGTGTTTATCGAAGTTTTTGAGCCAAGAGAGAATGAAATGACACATTTTACAAACATTTTATTTCATATAAAAAACCAAAATGAAAATACTGCATTTGGCAGCAGTTTAAATCTAATTTTAATAGAGCACACGAAATATTTCTTTATTTTAGTTAAAATTGATGTTTTCGAAAAACTGCCACTACATTCATCGACAGTTTCAGTAAAATCCTATTTTTTTATGTTCTTTTTAGCCTAAATCAGTTAAAATACTCAGTCAGCTATATCGAATTAAAATTGTGTAAAATTTGCGAAACGCCCTGTACAGGCGTACTTGAGAACTAAAAATTTCAAAAATGAAAATCTGTCTAGATATATCATGGTCACCTACAGCCAAAAAACCTGTCTGGCATTTGGTACCTATAGCCTAAATTTCATTAAAAATGGAACACTGTTGTCACCTAAATTTCTACTTACATACGTTTCACAAGCATACCTAGAAATACATACATTAACATACCTACATTCATTCATACATACGGACGGTCGGGAGGACATCATTCCAAAAATCACTCTTTTCGTATTCAGGGACAATCATCATCAATATTTCTCCAAACATCACAAACTCAAAATTTGTTTTAAAATTATATATTTTCCCTATTTCTTTTTCTAATTAATTTTGTATATTTAAAAAAAATATTACTCTTCATGGACTGGAAATATGTCAGCACAAAGCTCTTGCAACACAAGATTTTACTCCGAAAGCAATCTTCTCTGGGGGCATAAACATACTCATAACATACTGCTGCTATGTGTATTGGACTTTATGTCATAATAAATGTTTTAAGCGAGCGCTGCTGTTACCTTCAGACTACCTCTCATTTAATTGTAAGCATTCCAGGAATCTGCGTTGGTTTTAGGTAAGATTGTGTAAACATGGGGAGTAAAAAGAAAATCCATTTCCACCGTACAATTCGCCATCAAACATTGTTGCATTTACACCTTCCACAAAAGTAACATATCTACTCAAAGTAGTAATAGAATCATTCATTATTTAATTTTAACAATTTACTAAGATAGGAAATTGTTCAAATGTGTTGAAATTGTTGAAACACACATCTCAACGCACCGTCGAGGTAAGTTACTATTTCTTCTCTCTTGTATGTTAAACGTTATGAAAAACTGTTAAAATCAAGCAGAACCTGAACATTTGGGGATCAGTCATCACTGAATAAACCATTCGCGTAAATATTCTCTCAACGTTTCCATGCCCTGCGCTGAGTTATAGGTTTCAACCTCAGGCAACAAAAATATTACTCTTCTTATCGTAATATTTGTATGGTATAAAGTGAACTGCTCCTGTATAATAAATGTTTCAGTATATATATCCTGAAAAATGTATATTAATATATATATATATATATATATATATATATATATATATACACCTTTAATCAGAAATTACTTGTACTAAAGTATATTCAAGAGATTCCATCATCGAAGAGTTTACTTAAAAATATAATTTTCGTTTATTGAGCCAGATAATTCATAACAAAGAATTTGATCATAGAAAATACTGCAAATGTAATAGAAGAGTGTCTTACCTCTTAAACGTCAGGTATAAAAAGTGAATGCCGTTTAAAAATCGTGTTTGTTAGAAATCGCGTGTGTAAATTGTTCAATAGATTCCTTAATTCATTCCGTAAATACGACATAGCATTATTGCTATTTTTGATTTTACAACACACAACATGACCACAACACATGTGTAAGAAAATAAACTATAGCCATCATGTATACTCGAATAAATACAGACATTTTAAGATATACTGCATGTCATAAATAAATAAATAATTAGCTGTCTAAAGCTACTTAAGAATTGTTAAGACTTTCTTTATTATTGATATTTTATTAGCCAAGTTTGTATCTTTTGGTAATACTTGAATCCGTTTCCGATTTCCGATTCAGGTTCTGAAATGTTAATATAACATTTAAGTCTTAAATGTCTAGTAATCAAAGTATTCTACTGTTGTGGATTTTCTTCCTCACAGTCATTAGTTCAATACCGTGTACAAATTTTGAAAAAGAGTGGGTAAAAGTCATTGTCTTGAAAATCCAGCATTCATTATTTTGCACTCCAGCTGACAATTACAAAAGCTTTCAAAAAAAATGTCCAAATTATAAAGTAAAATTTAATTTTAATACTTTCTTAATATATACACTTTGGTACTATACTTTGACAAGTACAAAAGCAATATATCACAGTGTGGCAAAAAGATTTCATAATTTTTGTATTGAAGTAAAAATTATGTTTCTTCTTCTTAGCACTGCAACATAGCACACAGATTCATTCATGATTTAACCTTTACTATAAAATTATATGTTGAATTTGTTTCAACTTATATTTGTTATCACACCACGCATTTTAGTGGTTTGTAGTTTACCTTCATACGTACATACATGGAACATAACTATACTATACCGTAAAAACTACCGACACTAATTGCAAATCAAGATTTACCAATAATTCTGTTAAAATAAATAAAACATATATATAAATATGTATATAAATTAATTTATCGATAGATTTATGTAGGAGTTGTGTTTCCTTTTAAGTTTCCCAGCCTCAATAAGATCCATCGCTTTCACTAAGACCATTATTTACTCCGGGTCGAACGGGACAAGCATTTATCTTCTGTTGCGGAACATCCCAAAAGACGTAATTCCTTTTATGGATTACCAACATCTCTTGGTTGATAGTTTTTACTAGTCTTAGAGCAATTCTAACAGATTTTAACGGGAGTAAGGATCTTTTATGGGCAATCGTAATCTGTTTAAAGATAGACGAGCTATAAGATATATGTATGGAAGATTCTAAAAATTTAATGAAAGAAATTAACACTCTGCAAGCAAAAACATCCCGAAAGACGTAATTCCTTTTATGGATTACCAACATTTCTTGGTTGATAGTTTTTACTAGTCTTAGAGCAATTCTAACAGATTTTAACGGGAGTAAGGATCTTTTACAGGCAATCATAATCTGTTTAATGATAGACGAGCTATATCACATATGTATGGAAGATTCTAAAAATTGAATGAGAGAAATTAACACTCTGCAAGGAAGATCAATTTGAAACTTCTTTAAAAACGTAAAGAAAATATTATTATATAAAATGGCTTGAACCAACAAATAACGTCACCATATAATTGTATGTTTTACAATGACGATATATATCCAGTGTATTATTGGTCAACGATGGAACAAGAAGTATGAAGTAAGTATGAATGAAAACTAAATACAGGATGTATGTAACAACTTGTATCATTCGCTAAATAAATAAACAGTTTTTTTGTATATAACCATACAATTTTTATTTTACGAATACCATTAACATAAAATAAAACAAAATGACGTATGGCTGTATTTGAGTCTGCTAAATGTATCAAGGCTAAAATAACAGACGTTTTATAGGATTTTATTGGAATGGTTGATCAACGTTATTGATAAGGGAGTAATTACAAGCATTAATGTTTAGTAAAATTATTATATACGTTTCTATAATTGGAATTGAATCAATCTGCTGCTGAATTCAAATGTTTAATATTTTAGACATAAAAGAAAACTATCCTAAAATGTGAAACTCAAATCATTTTCAGCTCTAACAATATGAAATAAATAATTGGCTGCCAGCATGCGAAGATCTAGATGGTATTTATTTTATTTCATTTTATTTTATTTACATGCAACTTAACAGGTTAATACCCTTTTACAAAGATGCAGTTCAATGTTGTATAATGTCAGTTCAGAAGAGATGTACTTATATATATCACACAAGTTACCCCACTACCATAAACATGAACATAAACATAAACACAAACATAACATAAACATGGTGAGAGTGGCCAATGATTTTAGGAGCGGTTCAAAGAGTCTCTATTACTTCCTAAGAAATGATTTTCCATTGCATTCAATTATTTGAAGAACAGATATATCTTTCAAAACCTTGAAACAACAACATTAAGCGTAGGATATTTTTAACGCCTAAATGATGAGACATCAGTAGCAGACTGATTTGAATTTTAACAGCTTGTAGAACTTCCTACTAAAGCTCAAATCCACAATCAACGAACATGTATTTCCTTGTATAATTAAAATCCTGTTAATTTAGATTATTTATATTACTGCCATTTACAATTTGAAATGCTTTTAGCTACAAATTATACATTTATTTTAAATTCCACTTATAATCTTATAGTTCAAAAGCCCTGTATAGAAAATTGTTGACAATTTTACTTTGATTATTGTAAAAATACGATCGATATGAGTACTTTTGTTAAAAAGAGATTCATGATATGAGTATATCAATTTACAATTAAAAATCCAGACATTATGTGAAAACCCATTTCTTTCGATTTAAGTACTAGAAAACTTTAGGCAAAGTTTTATTTTATGTATTTTTTTGTATCAGTTACCCTTCATTTTCTTTATTTAAGGTAACATATCAACGCTCGTAATATACGACACAAATCTCCTCTGTACTGTACAATTAGTTACCACCACTAGTTTACAAGCTAACAAGTTAATTTTAATGATTTCAATTGATAATGATAGTAATATAAATTCACCCTACCTGGTTTAGAAGTCATTTTCGCCACTCGGGCCTCCGGCGCCAACTGTTCGGCTTCAGAAACGTTTCCTCAACACGGTTAAGTCCACAATAAAAATCACTCACATATTCCCCGCAGAGGAAACTACAGTTTTAACGCTGGAAAACGATCGCGAGTACTTTTTACGCACGTGTAAATACGGTACACGTCACTACAGATGGAGTAGGAAGTGACGTTGCCGCACCGACAACCTATAGCGCAGTGAGGAGCGAACTCCCTACTCAACTCCCCCCCTCACCCAAGGTTCTCCCCCTCCCCAACCTCGTACCTCCTGACCGCGTCCCCGACTAACCCGAAATACTCGGGATAAGGGTTGTTCATGTCTCATAATATGATATATAATTTTAGTTTTTCTAAAACATAAGTTTTGTGATTTTTAGTAAAACAAAGGATTATTGTAGAGCTAGGTTTATTGTTAGAATCTGTAAAAGTGCCTCTTGGTTTTAAATTGATATTTTAAAAAACTTACATATCTTAAATTGTAAAATATTTTATTCTTTGGCACAATTTATGTACTTTCGTTAGTATTTAATATGTTTTAAATGAGTAAAGTTTAGGGCTTATATTTTTCAAGTAAAACTATTTTCCCGGTGTATAGTTTTTAGTTTAAATTGTATTATTTGTTAAATGCTTTTTATATTTTCTTTTCGTTCGTTAAAACCAGCACCATTTTGATTTTAAAAACTCGGCGAGTATGGGGCGAGTATGTTTTAATAAGCAATGAAAAACTTAAAAAAAAATAGAAGTGATTTCAGTTTTAACAAAATTTGATATGACAGTTTAAAACTATTATTTTTGACGAAACAAGGTTCAAATTTACTAATTATTATTTAAATTTATTAGTTTTGTTATTCACGAAACCCTTTGGTAAGGGAAAACCTAAATAATAATGTATTAACTGAAAATATTTTTTCGAGTCACTTATTCCATAAAATTATGGCTAGAATAATATGTCTCGGCGTTTCGGTTAAAATCACCGTGAATTACCTCTGGCTTTTCAGCTATGTGAAAATGCCCCGAAACACCTAGCTTGATGTAAACGTACAAAATATTTCCGGGCTAAATCTTTTTTCCTGGGATGTTAAGGCATGGGCGGGTTTCTAGGGGGGGCAGGGGGTGACTGGCACCCCCTGATATTTGGTGGCTTTGTTAGCAATGAAGGAGGGGAAATGTTTTCAACATAACTTTGATTGAGGTATTGCATAAATTACAAAGGAGTTGTTTTAAAGAAAATTAGTAGGCCTTAAAACAGACCATTTAATCAAGAGTTTGATGTTTGAATTTGAGCATGTTAGGTGAGCTGGTTTGAATATTTCAAACGTTAGGTGAGCTGGCACCCCCAAAGATTATGACCTAAATCTGCCTATGTAGTGAAGGTGAGGCAATAATAAAGACAAATATAAATTAGTCTTGTCGAAGAGGAGGTTTTAAATTATGAAGTGCAATAAAGTAAATCAATTTTAAAACCCGGTTTTGTCGGTTTTATTAAATTGTTATATTTTTAAGCAGTGAAATCCCCAGCATTGCCGGCTAGAGTGTCACCCTTCGTGATACTGTGCAGCTCACAGACGGGGAGGAGATAATAGAATGGAAAAGGTATTAAGTGGTCAGTTTGCCCTGGCCCTGAAGGAAGAGTAGAGCAGTGTTAACATTTCCTCAGGGCTCCTGTAGAGACGACACGCCCTCTGACCTATCAACCTCCCAGGGCCCTAAGATAAGGGACAGGGCCACTTCAGTGGAACTCACCAATGACGGTTCGCCCCCCGGGCTGGTGGACCCAACGAGCCCATATGGTAAGGGTCCTTCATCCTGACAGGTGATGATAATCCACTACTCCCTAAAGTGTTTGGAAATTTCTGGGAAATTGTATCCAAGGTCTCCGGAAATTAAAATTCAAGATGAGACAAGATGAAACCAGGAAGCTAGTGTTTCAGTATAGCCAAAACTACTTACCAAAACAATGTCAGCTTATGATTACCCAACCCAATGTTGACTCTGTACTGTTTAACCCGAAACCAGTCAAAAAGCCATGTAGGCCCATTGCTTGAATAAGACGCTTTCAGCAACAATTAATTGTGACTAAAGTCACTAATTTACTAATTTAAATGTTGACGTCAGTTTTGGTTATTATTTATTATCATTTACACAGTTTGGCAATTGTCGCAATATAGTTGATTTCTCTTATAAATACTACGACCGGTGATAAAGAGTCTTCTCAGATACATTGGAGGTCAGTCGTAAGCTTTATGATTTCCTGGAAGTTTACGCCACTTGTCTTCTCGCTTTTCCAAACAGTTTTAAACGTTCTTTTTGTATCAACCACATAGTACTATGCGATATGAGGATCGTCAAAAATCATAATTTTATTGCCAAGCCTGTTTCTTTTTATTATTTAATAAAATTATTTTATTATTTAATGAAAAGTAAAACCCAGATGTGAAACAATTTCCGTTGGACGCATCTAATCAGCTCAACCACAATTTCAATTTGCTGTACTATTTAATTTTAATTAATGCAAGACATGAAAATGCTTTTTGCCTCATCCCTTTTCCACGTTCCTTAAACTAATGATACATTTTCGCTTGATCTCAAAAGGATAATTTCTATCATCTTATAAGTTTAAAATAGAAAATAAGAAATAGAATACACGAATTTTGTGGTAATCTTCTGCAATAGCTCAGAGATTTATTATTCAGCTAGTCAGCCATGAAAACGCTAAAAATTGCTTGCTCGCGCCGTTGAATTATAATGAAAAACACGTGTATTTTCACTTTGTTCCATGAAATATAATTCCTGAAAAGGGGCTTTTAGTGGCCTGGTATTTGTTGCGACGTTTGTAAAATAATAGTACAAAACATTAAACTTAATAATGAAAATTGATTAGTGCACAATATACAAGATTTCTTTGAATGTCTACTAGCTATCAAAAATAGTTGTTCAATTAGTTTACAAATCAGTGAAAAATACGTGTGAGAATAATTAATTAAAATAGAAACCACAAACTTAATAAATTTCTGGAAAAATAATTTAAATAAAAGAAAAAATCTAAACAAAACCCTCCGAAAACAAAAAAAGTCGACTGTACTTTAAATTTTATTATTGTGATTTTATTCTTTTCCCTAGTGCTTTGTAGTTCTCTTTTATGCCTGCAATAAAATCCTGAGCATTTGTGATTTCTTTTGTCAGATTCAAGAATTCAAAAGTTTGGAGTGAATTTATCAAAATCGAATCTTGACCTGGAACTGGTCTTTATACAGGTTTGTACCCTTTCAATCCCCTTCACTGGCTATGACGCAATAAACATATTTCCCAAAACACACGTTTGTTTATATAACTTCTATTTCTATTTCTTCAACCTCTATTTCTTTTTTATGTGAGAATTCACACAAATATAATTGAATACGGAACTGAGCGAACTCGGAGTTGAGTCGAGTTGGTTCAACTCAGTGTTTTATTAGCCTGCCAAATTGCACGTAGGGCATTTTGAAATGCAATAGAAAAGAAGTTATATACTCGTACTATTACTTAAACTTTATTAATCAACTTTAAAGCTAGCTCCCTTGTTTCCTGTGATAAAAAACAATGTGGAATGTTGTACCGTTCTCAAAGTTTAATTTGGTTGTAACAGAAAATGTAATGCTTATAGTAACAGTTCACGAAAATTAAAACTAATATTTAGTACCTATATATTCGCACAAATACTAAAATCAGAACAGGTATTCATTAACCTATATCTTTCTGTAGACTGAGGAAGCAGGTCGATGGGGGCCTATCTTTTGATCTTTGACCCTTTACTAATATAGTAGGCTCACTCTAAATAAAACTCTTGCCGATTCTTGCAATTTACGGTTGACCTGTTTGCACAGCACAAAATAATCCTCTTAACTTTCAATATAATAGAACAAAATATAACAATTTTCAGTTTATAACAATGTTCAATAATGATGTAATCTTGCTTGTTGTGTGCATTAGTCCATACTTTGAAATTAATGAACTGAGAAACATTAATTTACTATTATTGTTCGTTGAGCATATTTTTACAGACATGATGAACGTAAAAAAATTATTATATTTTGTTGTCATCGGTAGGTTGAATAAAACTAAATCAAAATGCATTGTCAGATATATTTTAAAAATTAAAACTCAAGGAAAAGACGAAATTTTACAAAACTAGTCTTCCGTCACTGAATTTAAATTATACCATACACTTTTATGGATGGCAGTAGTGCCAATAGCTCAGAGATGCAAAAACACAAAAAAACAAGATACACAAGATACAAGACGGGGTACGGGGTCTGTTTGATTTTCTCAGTAGATCCCTGTTTGTACAAACTCTTGTTTCGCTTTAAAATGTTAAGCGACAATTCCGTACAAGAGAGCCTAATAGCATTTGTGAAAGTAATTGAATTGTGTTTGAACTGTAAGCAGGATGAACTGTGGCGTCAACATAGTTACTGGCTGAGCGCAAACAAGCAGCTCCTGACGATTCTTGTACCAATCACCTTTCGGCGAGCTTCTGAACTTACAAAACCGATGGATCAAGTCAGGTCATACTACATCAAGAAGACTTCATTCAAGTTTGTTGTATTCAAAGCAAAATCAGAAACAAAATATTTAATATTATTTGCACGTAATAAAATAATTTCCTTAATCAGGTGAATGTAATCGTTCTCCGTTTTCTCTACTTCATGCTTCGTTTTTAATTATTTTGATCAATTGTCATAATCAATTTGATCATGTTTAGGAATATATTGAAATTTGTTTTTTACAGTAAAGGCGTAATTACTGTGTATCTATGTAACCAATTTAAATACAGAAATATTATAATTCAATTTTAAAACAGCTTTTTGTATTTTTTTATAAAAAATGCGAATGTTCTTTTATGTTTTGATTAAGAAAGTAAATAAACACTATCATCATCACTATAAACCCAGTAAAATATATTTCAAAAATATATTCCATATCGTATTGCAACTTAAAATCTGTAAACACTATATAGTTGAATACGAGTCCTGCATTTCTTAATTTTACAACTATTTGAGACCCAGGGATGTCAAACTATTCAATAAATAATAGTAAACTAGAAATTATAACTATATAACTTAATATAAATAATATTAATATAGAATCATAATAATAGAATTACGTTATCAAACGTCAGTCGTTAAGACGCCATTTCCGCTCCTTAGAACCCCATCAGTCATATGGTTTGATAAGTTCCTATTATATTTGACCTGCTATTGGATCTAGGTAAAAGGATTTAAACTTTCTGTCTTAATGAACCGTTGAAAACCGAGAAACAATCCTCTCTTCCCACTGATATCCCTTATAGTTACGGAACAAAAACACAACTGTCGTAATGGTGAGCAGAAAAACATGCCCGATTGCAGCATTATGTTATTATTCGGTTTTACCCTCCCCTCTTTTTGATCGAGTTATACTGATTGTCACTGATTGTTTCTGATTGTCACTGATTGTTTCTGATTGTCACTGATTGTTCCTGATTGTTAATATTTAAGAAAAACCATGAATAAAAAGCATACGGGGTTTTATAATATTTAATATTAATGGGTCTAATTGTTATTAGCACACAAGGAATGAAAATTAGACAAGATTGGACAAGCTGCAACTTTGCGGTGGCTTAATATTGACCAGATCGTTTCAATTCCGAAAAGGTCTAAACTAAATCTGGAGTTGAATAAAATACGTTTTACAACACTCAAAATACATTTACTCTTAAATTGCATTCAAATACAAGAAGGTAAATATTCACGAAAGATGGAAAATGGAGATCGATTTTGATTGGTTACACCAACTATTATCTATGCCCAATTAGACGCTTAAATGTGTAGAAACATTTTCAATAAAAGCAATTGCAGATAATTTAAATGTCTCAAGCATTATACAATAAAGTTAAAACTTTTTCTTTTAATTACGCTGCTATAAAACTATATTATGTACACCGTAATATTCTTATTTGTGCTTTTTTTAACTCACTGCAAACTTTGGAATAATAAAAGCAATTAGTAAATACATTAATTTTGTGGGATTAGTAAATAAATTGGTGGGATTGTAAAAAACACTCCGTTTTTTTGTTATTAATTTAAGTAAAGTCTTTTTGAGAAGTATTATAAGCATAACAATTATGCAACTCGGGGTTTTGTTTACTTTGAATAAACAACGTAACAAAATTGTCCAAGCACGAAGAGTGAGGTCTGGAAAAAAAACAAATGTATGAATATCTCAGTGTTTGTTCAACATGATAATTATATTGCACAACGTATTTACATTAGTTATGTGCTTTCCAGAGGAATTATCACTAGCCAGAAAATCTCAGTGGAAACTTTTGCACAGGGAAATAACACATTATATTACGTATTCAATTAAAAACGCTAGTAGAGATCCTATTTGCAGTTGAACTCAGTCAGTGCATATCAGTGGCTGTAACAGGCCAATATTTTGTTTTTTTATATTACTTTCTGAAAAAGGGGGAAAACTTCATAATTTCTTTGAAAGCGATTATAAAATATTTTGTACCGTGAATAAATTTCAACGAGATACGCTCCTGACGTTATTCCCATCATACTCGATTCCAAAATTAATTTAATCATAGAACTTATACAGTCCACGCTTCAACTTCAATTGCATACCAGTTTATCATTTGCTATATTTCGCTTAAACTGATGTGATTGTTGAGGCGGTAACTGCAGATGTTGCAGATAGCCCAGGGTCTGAAGCCTTCAGTTCAACTGGAACACACCGATTCAGTCGAGCGAAACGACAATTACATTGATCAAAGTGTACAATACAGATTAGTGGAAAAGTGGAAGTCTGCTGTAGAGAACTAACTGTGCTGATCTACGTGATTCAGATAGACGAAATATTCCTAATTTATAAATAGCACGTATTTAAATACTGAAATATATATATTGCTTATTTTGAAATTTTATTTAATTTTTTTAGCCTGGAAGGTCCTACTTAGCGACTAAAAGAAATAACTATGTAGTTAAATTTAATTGTTGTTTGTATCTCGAGATTGACTGTTTTTATTTTGCTCCATTTTATTCGGTTGTCATATTCTACCGGGTGTTTTATACGTAAAACTATTCTTACGTTAACCCTGTACGTATTTTCTATTTAGAATCAAATTTCCCGCTTTTTAAGAGGGCCTATTTTACGAAACTAGTCACAATAATTTAGGAAATAAAACATGAAGGGATTTGATACAATATATGGTGACTAACGAGGTTAGGCCTATAAAACTCGATTTAAAACTAAATTTAATATCACATTATTATTACATTGTACTATACCCCGCTGTAAAATCCTTTTAACTAACTATGAATGTCCAAAACATGTTTTTTTTTTGTATTAAGTACTCATAATTCAATGACGGGAGATATGAGTAGTTAAAGTTCGATTTTTCCCCGTTTGGAGTACATTGGAAAATTGTATGTTGTAAATTGTGACGGAGGAGTAGGGTTCTAAATATGTAGATAAATATATAGATTTAAGAAATGTAGTTTTCACGGAGGAAGGTGGTTGAGAAAGAGGCGGAGGTAGGTTAAATAAGACATTCCAAAGAATAGAGTTCATAAAAATGTGATTTTAGTTGAGATTTAATCATAGAAATACTTTTTAGTCGAGGTACAATTCATGGAAATAGATAATTTTGAATATTTATTTACTCTATAAGGAATGCTTGGGATGGCATACATAAAATGAACACAATGGATTTAAAATTTGGGACAATCCAACTATAACTGATACAAGGGTTATTTTTAATACTATTTAACTGCTCATATCTCTTTAGCTGTTGAGTTCAGGAGAAAATGTCTAGGGATGAAAAGATTCTTAGAATTAATAGTAGAATCCAAAAATAACTTAAAACACAGTATTAATAGCACACCTTAGGTTGTTACGAAAATTGTTGTTCGTGTAATGTTCATTAAGGAAATTCTAAATTGACCGCCTCTTGAAAAATGGCGACTATTCACAAGAAATTGGAATTCCTATTTTTGATTGTTTTAAAATTAGGTGAAATTATCTTTCTCTCAATCTAATAGTTTTTGAGAGGCCAATGGTAGCACAGTTAAGTTGGACACCCAGTATACTGGTAAAGTGTCAAAATTTATTTCAACTTATAATATATTCACAAAATCCTAAAATATACACATAATATAAAACCCAACAAATATTTAACAAAAACCAAATGAAAACCCATTCAAAACAAACGAATCGTCATAGAATTATTTACATCAGGTGTTTTATTTACCATCGTTTATGTTAATATCGATATGTAATAGAATGAAGACTGAAATAACCTAAGTTCCTTTTATTCTACGGAAGCAACTGATTCCAATACACTGTGACTGTTAAAAGTTAATACCTGTCTTTGAGCATAAATAAAAGACTCCCAAAAACGAATATAGGAAACTTGTAAGGGAAACCTAATCTCACTTTTTAATCAACCGTATTGTTAATTCTGAGAACAGACCTGCAGGGGCCTGAAAATTCATCAATGAGGCCAGAGGTTCCGTCAAAGAACCCGTTTGTAACATCTCTCTCAGGGCTAATGACAGGCTAACAACCAATACAGTGGCTGTCAGCAACTATATGAATGACATCTTTTCAAACATCTCTTCACATATTCCCTCTGACATGAAAACAAAAAGCTTTTCTGGATTCCCTAGTAAAAGCAATCAAAAATTCAATTTTTGTTTCAAAATGTAGTGAAGCCAAGGTTTTGGAAATCACTTCAAAAATGAAATCCAAGACATCCTATGGACTTGACGGGATTTCTATGAAGACCGTCAAGCTCTATGGTGGTGAATCGGTGAGACCTCTTTGCCACATAACCAACAGTTTTCTTGAGTCTGGAATTTTTCCAAAAATTTTCAAAACAGCAAGGGTCAAACCCGTTGATAAAAAGTATGATAGAGAGGAGGTTGGCAACTATCGTCCAATCTCCCTCCTATTTTCTTTTTCAAAAATCTTTGAGAGAGTGGAGTGTGATCGGCTTGCGAATTTCCTGGAGTCAAACTCATTGCTTTTCTGTATTTTTTTTCAGGAGGGAAAAATCAACAAAATCAGCTCTTGTTCAGTTTTACTCCAATTGCATTGATTGCACGGCTGGCGGGGGCAGCATAGTCGGATGCTTTGCGGATCTTTCCAAGGCCTTCGACTGTGTTGTTTCCGACATCCTCATCGAAAAATTAGCCCCTCTTGGTATTACCGATATCCCTTTAAATTGGATCTCAAGTTACATCAAAGACAGGATCTGATCTCTGAAATTCAGCATTAAACTAAAGAAGGTTTTAAAATCTCTGTCACTTCCGATCCCTGTAGCGTTGGGATTGAGGTGCGTCAGGGGTCGATCCTGGTGCCCCTATTCTTCTTCGTTCACATTAATGATTTAAACAGCCACCTTTCTGATGACGACTTGGTTATCCATGCCGATGACACTACCCTCTTCACAAATAACACAGATTAGACAAAACTAGAAATAAATTCTTATGTTAATGTCAATGAGCTTTCATAATACTTCTCTCATTTAAAGCTGTCTCTCGATCCTTAAAAAACAAAATACATTTTCATCCAAACTAAACAACGTCAACACTCAAAACATTCTTAGTTTCCTCACCTAGAAATAGTCGAAACACAACTTTCTCATGTAGATTCTGTCAATTTCCTAGGGGTGAGATTGGACGTTGGTCTGGCTTGGGATGAACAGATTAGTCACCTCAGAAACAGGTTCTCTGCCGGTCTCTTTGTTCACCGAAATATCACTAGGATGGGTAATGTATGCTTAGCTAGGCTAGTGTATTTTATAGAATCTCACATTTGTTACTCTATTATTTTAAGGGGAACTCATCAGTTTTCAAGGGGTAAATCTTGACATAGTTTTTAAGCTCCAGAAAAGGGCGGTTAGGTGCATGAATGGCCTCGCCCTAGAGATCACTGTCAACCTGCTTTTCAAAATCTCCAGATACTCACAGTTCCTTGTCTCTTCATCTTTGAAATTGCCTTGTTTACTGTCAACAAAAATGTACCTAATGTCCCTGTTTAACATAGCTATTTTACGAGAAATAGAAATGATAGATCTGCAATAGCCCATAATCTTAGACTGCTAGAATATAAGCCTAGCTTCCTTGGACCGAGATTTTTCAACAAGATCACTCAACGCAAAACTTCTATTACAAGACCTTCAAAACTTAAGTCTGAACTTAAAAATTACTTGATCAGTAAGAGTTTTTACGCAATCGAAGAATTTTTATCTTGTGAAAACGGAAACTTATACCTAGGTCAACCAACCTAGCCCTTCAAATGTATAATTTTTCCCAACCTACTTAACCTAACCTTGGTCTTGAGAGAGACATCAACAGCGCGTCTATGAATTGTACTTTGACTGGTCCCTTGCTGCACTTTGACTGGTCCCTTGCTGCATCACCGTGGTCTACGGGACGACTCGTCGTACGTACGTACGTTCGTATGCCTTTACAGCCACCTGATACCTGTAATCATAGAGCGAATTTTGCATGGGTCAAATCGGTGTACGAGGTTGACGAGCGAGCAAAAATGGGCGACTTTACGGTAGAGAAGGTTATTTGTATCACTCACTTTTCCTCGCCCGTCTAAAAAACTAAATCCTTAATTAATTAATCGCCATCCTGCGAATTAAATAGAGTCAGTCGTAAAAATCAACGAGTCATAACAACAGTTAGTGTGAGATCAACTTGAACATTCAATCATCCTATTCCGAACAGTTTAACTGAGTTACAGCGGACAAACAACTTTTTTCGTAACAACCTAAGGTAGTTTTATTAATACTGTACTGATTCATACTTAGCACCCAATAACAAACTCGTAACCTCTGAGGATACAAAACGTATGTCTAATGAAAATTTGTGTGATGTTCAAATTGAATTCGTTTTCATTTGTAAGTACGAATTGTTCATTTTGTCTCTAGAAACAATTAAACAATCGTTCCAGACTTGAACGAAGTAATTTTTAAGCTGTAATCATTATGAATTATGCTTTTCTTTTTAGCAGTATATAAATGGCTAACTTACTGAAGTTATTAAAATTATTAAGTATAAATTTACTTTATTACGTGAAATGGGTGTGCAAACAATTTTATTAAATTTAAATGCTCACAGTGTTATACATTATTAAAACTCAACACATTATGTTGAATCTTAATTTTAACCTATAATTTTAAAACAGTTTTAATATTGTTTATAAAAGTATTTTTAACATGTTTATAAAATAATGTACCGTAGAAGAAGATTTAAGAATGATTGGCTTGAATACCTAACAATGACAAATGAAACCAACTTAGATATCCTAAAATCTAGAAAATAGATTGTTTATTTCATTGGTTTAATTCTTTAAAATTATAAATCTATACAGTTAAAATACTCTATAATTACAGGTTCAGTGTAAGAGAGGACCATGTGACCCTAACTTTGCCTGGTAAAATAAAGAATTTTTCATTTAATTTCATTTTATAATTATTTATTGAAAAAATTCATCACTTTTAAATCCTTTAAATGCCGGCAAAATTCAATTTTAGAATTTTTCACTGGGACGTCCCTTTGTGTAAGTTAAGGCAATTTATATCTTAACACGGTGGCAACCCCGACACTTTCCTTCCTGAAAACGTTATTTTACCAGCAACGCAAAACGAGGTATATTGAATTAAGGTTAGAAACGATAAAATAAAATTCACGTAAGATCATGGCACTATCACCCTTATTGTTTTAATATTATTATCTTTTATTTTAATGTGTACTACTATCATCGTTTTAATGGATTGTCTGCTTCAAACAGATTTTAATTGGTTATTATGGTACCAAACTAATGCTTTCTCTACATTTTTATGGTTAGAACTCACTTTTAAGTTAAAGATTATATAATGTGGCATGTTAATAACGAGCCTCCAATATTGGAAAGTTTAGAAATGCAGTGTTTATGTAAAATTAGTTCAATCTTTAACGATGTTACGGTTATGAGGGGGAAATTAAAAAGTAATAAATAGTAAACCGATAAGGTAAGCTATGAAAGCCGAGCCTCTGACTATTAGGCTTCATCATATCTATTGCGCTGAAGTCCTTTAACCTATCCTGTAAATAATGTTACAGACCATCTCAAAATCTCAGCATGTCTGTATTTATTATACGTCCTCGTGACTTATTCTTATGTGGATATTGTTAAAATGATGTTAGGATATCGTCTGAAACATGAGAATTACTTTTAAGATAGTACTGATTCTCATTAAATTTAAAATTGTAATTTTGTAGTATATTGAAACTGAAGATTAAAAAAAGAACACAGCAAGGAAATATATAAGCTATCCAGAGATAAATGGTGAATTATTAATTCAAATATTTTGGAATATAATTTTTATATTTTATTTTTTTATAATTTTTTTATTTCCCGTCAGATGTGATCATTGAAACAACACATCACGTGGTTCGGCTTGCTTGTCTCAACCAGTTACATTGTTGACGTCATATTTCACAATTTCACCCCCAACACATTTCATTGATCAAAGCAAACCTTGTTAAGCTTTCAGAAATAAACGAGTAAGGAAGTTTAGTTTTATCTTCGAAGTTCACAACGAAAACTGAGTTATGGATCTTAAAATAAAAATTTGTTTTCCTAAAACTATATTACAGAGCTAGATAAAAAATCGCAGCCTTAAAAATGCATGGAATTAAAGTACTATAAAATGGTTTGTTGTTGTTAACAATACCTAAGTATAATATTTTTTAAATAATTTGCTTAATTGTGCAAGTGTCCAAACACTGCTTTGTAGGGGATGCATTTTTTCTTCGTGATGTAATATAGGCTAACCTAAATCAAAAGATTCAGTTGCGCTTTTGACAATTTACAAATGTCAAGTAATTATAAAGTCTGATGTATAACAATTGTTCTAAACTTATATAAACCTGGATATATTAAGTTTATGTAACATCCAATGGGTCATCACTGAATGTTGTTTGATGTTTTCCAACTGATAAAACCGCTGGAATGATACTGTCTTTCCCTCATAATAATAATGATACCTTTAAAGCTGAGTCTACCTTTAAAGAGATAACTCTCTGTTTCGTATGATAGATTTTCTAATGAACATCTACCATTTTCCCTCTGGTGCGATTTAATTTGTATTTGTGTATTAAGCCTAAAATAATTAGGTGCAGATTATGTCTTTCATTCACGGGCCACGTTATTGGACAAGCTAATTAAAAATGAATAAATGATTTATTTACTTCAAAGCACATCTTTTTGCAATCTAATAATAACAAAACCATTTATTAACAATAATCATTAAATGTTAAATTGGTTCAATCAGATATATTTGTCCAGGCAAAGAAAAGGTATGGAGGGAATTTTTGAAACTAAAAAATAGAATTTTGTCTTAGTTTTGTCTTAGTAGAATTTGTCGGTTTATCTCTCGAAATGTTCAAAACTAGTTTACTGAGAAATATGTAACAAATGCGAAAATCCTTGTAAAACGAAAGGAGGAACTTACACAATGACATAATGTAATTGAATTAAACTTATATTCGTGATAAATTAATAAGAGGCTTGATCCATAACTGATCTGTAAAGGTAAACTAATTAAATGTAATACAAATTTAATAATAATGGAAAATGATGTCAATATATGAATAAAGAGAGTTGTGTGTCGGTATATTTCGGGCTACAGCCGAAACTGCAGATCTAAAACGCTAGATCTTGGTGTCAAATTAAAGGTTAGAATTTCGTGATGTGCACTATGGAGGTTTGATTTTGATAAGTTTTAGGACTTGGAAACAGGATCGTCCTAAAAGGACCCATGTCAAGGATTTTGGAAGTGCTTTCAATAGTTACTATGGTTACCATTTGAAATAGCTACTATGATTACTAAAAGAATCTAGCAATAAGGAACAAAACAAGGATCCCCCGGGAGAAGCCGGGGTTATCAGCTACTTGTACCAAAAACAGATGATAAAGAAATTTTGATACATTTGGGTGGGTCAGAAATTAGAGAAATAAATATAATGAAGATATCGGGATATAATGAACAATATAAGGTTATAACTATTTTCACTTGTATTGATAATGAAAATACAATGTAATAATAATAATGAACCGTGTTTACAATACATAACAATACAGGGTCTATTTATGTTTAAGGAGCAATAAAAGGTAATCAAAACTGGTTAATCTGAAACCAAGTGTTGTGGTGGATTACTACTGACAAACAAAAAAAGTATGATTTGAGGCTGTAAAATTGTTTACAATTATACTGTATTAAAAAAAATTAAGCCTTTAAGTATTAAAAATGATTTATTTAATAAATTCGTGTTTTTACCTTACGGTGCTACTTCTGTAGAACCGCAATTTGTTGAATACATTCATACACGTATTTTGATGTATTATGTAAACTGAAAATGTGAATAACTGCAAGTTAATTTTGAAAATTTTGGTTGATGTAAGACAATTGCGTAGTTTGTATTTTAATATTGAGTGTTCAATAGATTAGTTTAAGCATAATGATTATATAAACTTGCATAAGTAATTTGAATATCACTTAGTTTGACAACAAAGAAGGGGACAAGCTTTTAGGTGTAAATAGTGATCCTGTAGAAAATACAAATAAGGAAAATACGTGTATAATCACCATGAAATTATCTACAAATCTGGTTTACTTTGGTTATTTGCGTTCCCGCAAAGTTTTCACTGACCGGGAAAACTCATGATTAATGAATGATTAAAAATAGACATTGGCCCAAATTTTAGCCCTCAGGAAATTCTGACTGAACAAAATAAGTAGAAGATTCCCATTAGAAATGGGAAAGAAATAAGGAAAGAGGACATTCTATCATGACATTTATTTTAAACATACTCTTATTTTAAATAAACTCTCTTATTTTAAATAAGAGAGAACAACATAGAATGTATCGTTGACACATTGATTAGACTTTTCATTTGAGAATGTGTTTAACACAAAGGTTTATCGATACACACAAATAAAGGGAACGAACTCACCATCTTCATATGGGTTCATCCTTTGATCCTCAAGTGAAATACCTATAATAATTCCGTTGTTTTTCTTTTCACTTCTCTTCTTTCCTCTTCAAACCTTATAGAGGTCATTGACTGAATGTAAGTTTCACTTCTTCACAATGATTATTATAAAAAACAAAATACATAGAAAAATTATAGCGTAGGTCAGTGAGTAAAAATAAAATTAAGAGATAAAATAATGAAATTGGTTTCTATGGTGATCATGAAAAAAGAGAACAATAATATGAAACATTTAGTCAGTTGAAAATGAAATGAAATAAAATTAAACAGGGCTTTTTCCAAGGGTTTAGAAAGACGTGGGTAAAAAAAGAATCAACTTTATTATTTGATTTTATTATTGGGTAAAATAATAAAATAATCAAATGTGATGGCCAGAGCTCATGTCCCTAACATAACAGCAGGTAATGCTCAGGTGTACCGTGACCCCGGCGTATATTGCGGTAGGGCAATGTCAAAACATACATACCCATCTCTGCTGCTTCTGCCAACGTATGACGCTGGTCTAAAAAGTACCAAAAGATCGCCCAAAAATAATTTGCAATTTTGTTTAGCACGCTGAAATTGGTGTAATTGTTGGTGCGATATGCAGATGATTCAGATAGCCCAGGTTTCAGTTCAACTGGAACATGGCGATTCAGCTGAACTGAAATACAACGATTCAGCCAAACTAAACGAATATCACATTGATCAAAGTGCATAACGCACAGCAGTAGACAAGAGGACGCCTACGGTAGAGAATCAAACAGATGTAAGCGGTCCTTCGCCCTAAAGTACTCGGTTAATGGGATCATTCTAGATATTCCATACGTATTTAAACCATAAAAATAAATGTATTTGAAAACTTACTTTTACTTGTAGTCTAGGATGTACTCATGAAGTAAAAGGAGTATTTGGATGATCGATTTGAAATGATTTCCTAAATAATTAATTATATTTCATTAGGCGGTTTATTGATACGTCGTATTTTATTGTTTTATATTCATTTGCCATATTTTGCTCGGTTTTTATTCATACAAATACTATCCCGTTATTTAAAAATTTTAGTTTTTAATTTACACTTAGACCTTTTTTATATTCTTCAAAGCCATCTACTATAACTAGCTATAAGGGTTAGAAAATTAAACCTAAATGGAATGAATAACCATTTATTTATTAAATAAGTTAATTAATAAAAAAAACCTAAAGATTATAATTTGAAATAAAATTAAACATTAAATGCTAGGATTGTAATATATACCACTGCAAGGACCTCAATTGTAATCACAGCTACCCAGCATTACATTTTTTACTAAATAAGGTTATCCAATGCTGTTCTTTTCAAATTTTCTTTCACGGTGTCTTGTTTTTAACTTGCACTAAGCTTACATCAAAAGCTATAGATAATGGAGTCTCTTTATTTAATTTCATAGTGATAATATTTTATGTGCACAATATGTTTTATTTTTATCAAAGTTATATTAGTGTTTTAAACAGTTTTCAAAATGATCTCCTCGCACAAACTTAATCTTAACATTACTCTAGTAATCATAGTTACTTACTTATTTACTTGCATACTTGAAGATTCCATCCGTGCCCCATGTAGAGAGAGTTGGACAGGTTGAAAGTGCTAAAAATGAGTCACTAAATTAGCACCGATGTGCTAATTTAGTAATATAGTCACCGGTTTTATTAGTCATTACTCGAACATTAGTATAACACTGAGGCCGGGACAGCTTTAAGGCATCAGTTAACCAGAAAGCATTAGTGGTTAAGAGGACCGGAAGATAGTGATGCACCATTTACAGAAGGACGGTTCCGTAAATAATAGATGTAACCACTAATGTACTTTCATTGCAGCTTTCGCTCTCAAGGCTATTATTGTACATCCATTAGAATAGTATAATGGCAATACCCAATGAATTTCTCATTCACGATTAAAATAAAATGCATATCAGTTTACGTTGGTTTTGATGCAAAAAAGTGAAGGAACTATCTATAACTTTTATTGTAGAAAAATAAAACTTATAACATGCTTCGAAAGATGACAAAAAGATTATTTAATACTAAGTTATAGAACGTGTTCCCGAATTATCTGTCAGTAAAAGATTTTATTGATGGGTAAGGTACCACACGCAGTACACTGACGGATAATTCGGAAACACCTACTGTAACTTAGTATTTAATAATCTTTGAAGAAAGAAAAAAATGTTAAAATAATAAGGGGGATGGTTCCAAGCAATTCACAGTATGGATGTTTTCTTAATAAATATCGTTCCCAACCTCAATTTAATGTATCCTTTTTGCTCCTGGCAGAATAACGTTTCCAGGAAGGATAGTGTCCGGGTTGTCACCGTGTTGAGAGATAAATTGCCTTCCTCCTACACAAAGGGACGTCCCACTGAAAGATCCGTAAAATTGAATTCTGCATTCAAGGGATGAAAACGGGGCAATGTTTAATAAATTATTCCGATGAACTTAAAATAAGTTTTTTGATTAAAAAAAAAATTAAACCAATAAAATACAAAAATCTTTACTGGATTTTGAATCCTCTTAATTGCATTTTTTTAAATAGTATTTCTAATTTCGTTAGGCGTTTATTTTCGTCAAAATTGTGGGCGTCCGGCAAGTCGTAGAAAGATGGGAGAGGGCTCAAATTAAAGGTCTCTATTCAATGATGGCGGAAAAAATAATGAAATTGCTGTAAATTCACCAGCAAACGAGAAATGACTAAAATATATGCCATTTAAAAAGCATTGGAATCTAAAAACGTCTGCTTTATTTACATAAAACATGTGATGCTGATACTTGATTGAAAACCATGTGTTAGACTAGGTAACAATATAAGGTAGATTGAGATTGCTATGAAGGTATTTTGTATTATGATAAAGGATCGTTTGATTTTTCCCTCATTAGGGGCTTGAAGCCCCCTCAAGCTACTAGTATAATCTTGAGTAAATTATTTCCTTAAAAACGTTTTTTCATCGTTAGGTCCATAGGACAATCGTTCTCTAAAGTTCCTTTATGAGACACTATATTAGGCCCTCTCTTCACTATCGTAATTCTATAAGCTTAAGAATTAATTTATGATTATATTCATATTTTTTATATATTTAAATACAGGTCTTAGGTTTAAAAGCAGATTATAGAGAAAATTGTATTAATTCTATCAATAAATTCTTATGAATTTTCAAGCAGTTAATCAACAAACCATGTCAACAGTTTATGTCATTTCAACCGAACTATTCATCTACCTTGGCCCGATCATCAAACTGTGTTACAGCACAGAGAAGAATCTACCAGAGGTTAAATGGGCCTTCTGTTGCGCTCAAGTGCTTGCTAGTTACAGTTAAATCCAGCTACAGTTAAGTTACTAGTTACTAGTTACATTCAGTTACTAGCTACAGTCAAGTTAAATTAGGAGAGGACAGCGACGGTACTGCTCTCTCGTGGCGTTAATGGTGAACTTTTTTTATAAGTCCTTGACACCAGCGCAACATTAGAAGATACCTCTGTTTGATTCTCCTCTGTGGTTACAGCGAATAAACTGTTTCCATAACAACGCAGGTTGGTTTTGTTAATACTGCTTTAACTTATACTGTGCAACCAATAACCAAATCATAAACAGAGAAGACAAAATATAGGTCAAATGCAAATGTAAGTGATGTTAAAATCAAATTTACTGTTTCCGTTTTTTTCCATAAACATATACACAGTACTCTATTATAGACATAAATACATAACTTTAATATATATCATACTTTCTATGTGGTTATGCATAGGCAAGACATAGTAAAGTACCCAAGAAAGTACTTCGTTGGCCCGCCGGGAGACATAGTAAACCCACAAGAATAGTAATGACAGCAATATTTTAAAAAATTAGAGCGCCTTCAAATCTTCATGCACATTTCCAAGTTTGCTGCAGCTCAAAGAATGTATATGCTAACAGCTGGTTTAGAAGCAGGAATAATCAAATAAGAATAACATTTAAAACATCACTTGAGAGAACATATAAGAATTAAATAATCATGTAAGAACTTTGCAACTATCAGCTGCCACTGAAGCTTAATATACTTCCCACAAAAAATTTTGTTTGGACAGTTTGAATTGTTTTCAACTACTATTTCTTATTATATAATATAATATGTTTTATATAGTATATATATAACATGTTATATTATATATATGTTATATATATACATATATATATATATATATATATATATATATGTTAAATATATATGTGTGTTATATTTAAACCGAATATAATTTAAAAAAAAACCACAAAAACTCTTAATTTTTATAAACTATTAAAGCAAATTTTAAACTTAACTTAATTATTACCTAAAAAAAACCTTAAGCAGTTATTTCCTCATTTTAGGGGATTATTTTTTCGTATTTTAAATGTCGTACTTCACAATAGCTTGTAACTCCCATCAGAAGTGATCTCTAAAACAACACGTCACGCGGTTCGGCTTGTTTGCCTCATCCAGTTACATTGTTGACGTCATATTTCACAATTTCAGCCCCAACACATTTCAGTGATCAACGAAAACCTTGTTAAGCTCTCAGAAGGTAACAAATATTGAAGTTGAGTTTCTTCTCAGAAGTTTCGTTGCGAAAACAAAGTACTCGATATTAAGATTCTCTTAACTTTGATGCTCTCTAGGAATTATGTTTAGAACAAACATTAAAAAATTTGTTTGATATTTTTTTAATACATTGAGGCTACGTTGTCCCGTAAATCGCCATCGTTAAAATTAAAATTTTATTATTTTCAAGTTAAGTTGCTATAATATCTAAGTGCCTACTACCATGCTTATACAGAATGAATTTCCCAAGTGTGCTATAGAGCCCTGTTTACATGAGCCTAAATAAAAAGTTATAAAGTACAAACTATTTAAGTGGAGTAATAATTTTAAAAAGCTATATGGGAAAGATGTTTGTCATTCTTAAAGGAAAAATACATAAATATTGTTTAAAGCTGTATAAGCTTAAGGAAACGCAGTTTATGTGGTTAATCACTAACTTATTCATGATTTGCCTCCTGGATTTATTTTTTGACTTTAAATAACTAGGTGACTAACCTTTCCGTCTTCAATCCTTAAATTTAACTAGTTAGATTACTAGTTTCGGGACTCTATAGATCCCATTATCAAATCCTTCGTCAAATAATAAATGACATAACACACATCTTCGCCAACATTAAAGCCTTGATACAACACAAAACTCGTGCAATTCACTGTAGGAAAAAGAGACTTTTAAAATTCACCAGCGTGGCCGCCCACAGCCGGAAAAGTATTTTCGTACCGTGAATTGTCTTTGTTTTGTGTTGTGTCAAGGTTTTAATGTTGACGAAGTTATGTGTTATGTAATTTATTATTTGACGTAGGATTTGATAATGGGATCTGTAGAATCCCGAAACTGCGAGAGTAAAGAAGTCCCCTGAGCCTGGCCTATTTGAACAATTGCAGGCGCTTGTTACTCGGCGCCTGCATTTTTTCGTTTTTACGTTACCGAAACACCGCGCGGCAACATGCGGACATTGCCGCTGTATATCGCTTTGGCTCGGGGGCCTTCTTTACTCTCGCGGACAGTTGTAATCCAACTGGTTGAACTTAAGGATTGAAGACGGAAAGGTTAATCACCTGGTTATTTTAAGTAATCACTATCTGTTTTCTGATGTCTTATACTCATAAAAACCGCTAGAAAATTATTAATTTACTACCAAAAAGACTAATAATGCCACCAAAGTGAGTCGGCCTTAAAAGGGATATTACTCAGTATCATATAACAGCCATTAAACATGATTTCCATTAGACTCTCAACCATTTGATTTTTATTTACCTGAAATATTAAGCTGAATTTAATGAGGTATACCGAATACTTATTGTTTTTTCTAGATTCTGCCAACTGCGATTAGGACTCTGGATGTGCTACTTTTTAAAACTGTAAATAACTCATTTTCTATTAATATTATTAATCTTGATTACGGCATATTTAATAATATATATTCAATGTTTTTCCGGTTACCTGACTAAGGTTAACTAGGCCAAAGATCTGAATAGCTTGCGATTACGATCAATTTATTATTTTGAGCAAGTCCAACTACTGTTTTCTCGTTTATTTAAAACATAATTACTAAAACTACCTAATAGAATTAGTTAGTTTAATAGTCTATTATAGTATTATCAGCTACATAGGAGAGTGATATGAAAGATAAATAACTTAAAAATGAAACTTTAAATTCGTATCAATACTTCTCCCTTAGGTAGAATCTCACTAAAATGATCGAACAAATACAAGAAACATTTCAGCAAACTAAGTTACGAAAGAAGACTCTTGAGTAGTTTATAAGAATTTCCAGCCAACAAGATACTTATCGTAATAGATTCTGCCAACAAACTATCCACGTTCCCCTTTCGTAGAAGTTTTTAAATGCTATGTAAATGCCCTCTTCGTAGAAGTGATTAGGACTTTGCCTTGGGAATTCGCAAAACAGCAGTGTTTAGCGCAAAGAAGAAAGATATAATAAAACTTTTAGGGACTATCAGACTGAAGCTGGAACACAAGGGTGTTATGATTAAAGAACTAGCATAGGCTATATTTCTAAAGAAGTTGCTGCACCACTTCTAAGCAGTTGTCCTTGTGAAGAGAATTGTTGTTGTTGAATTCTGATACTGACTGGTTCTCTGAGTTTCCTGATTTATTTCAAGGACTAGGGAATATGAAAGGAGAATACAGGATTAAAATGAAAATTAAGGAGAGTGCAGTTCCTTACGCTATACATGCTCCCAGGTCTGTGCCAATACCTCTGAAAGCTCAGGTGACAGACTAGTTGAAGGATATGCTGCGAAAAGAAGTTATTGTTCCAGTTGAGCATGCAACTGATTGGTGTGCACCGATAGTAGTTTTCCCAATAAGGGGGGATGGGGTTAGGATCTGCACGGACCTATCCAAACTCAACAACAGTTTGTAACGTCGATTTTATCCTATTCCGAAGATTGAACTCTCACTAGCCGAGATTGCGGGAGCCGAGTACTTCAGCAAGATTGATGTGGATTCCGGGCTCTGGCAACTTGACCTTCCAAAGGAATCAGAAGATTTTATACAACATTTATATCTCCTTTCGGGAGTTACAGGTTTTGTAAGTTGCCTTTTGGAATTACATCAGCACCTGAAGAGTTTCAGCGGCGTATGTCAAAGGCTTTAGAGGGAGCCAAGAACTGCATGGTCCATATTGATGACTGTCTTATATGGGGACGAATAAAAGAAGAATACAATGAGTGTCTTAGAGCCGTTTTAGAGAGAGTGCAGGCTAATGGAATCACCTTGAATAAACAGAAACCAGTGTTCTGGAAAAGGACTGTGACATTTATAGGGTTTATACTGTCCAAGGGAGGTATCCGTCCTGATCCCATCGTTGAATTGCCTGCTCCTAGAAGTGTCAATGAAGTTCAAAAATTTATGGGCATGATCACTTTTCTGGCTAAATTGATTCCAAATCGGATTGAGATTTTAGAGCCTATTACAAGTTTGTTGAAGAATAAAAATGCTTTCATTTGGGGATCATCTGAAGAAAAAGCATCTGTAGACATAAAAAAGATCTTATCTTCAGAGCCACATTTGACTGTCTACGATCCAGATAAACCTTCGATCCTTCCTTGCGAAGCTTCAAAAAAAGGTCTTGGCACAGTTTTATTTCAGGTTGAAGAAAAAAATAAGAAACCTACCGCATATATTTCTCGGACTCTGACTCCTGCTGAGGAGAATTACAGTAACATCGAGAGGGAAGCGCTCGCATGCACATGGCCAATTGATCGTTTGGAGTGTTTCCTCTTAGGGGGAAACGTATATCATTGAAACTGATCACAAACCACTTGTTTCAATTTTAAGACTCAGAATTTGGACGAGCTCTAACTGAGGCTACAGCGATTTAAATTGCGTATGATGAGGTACGATTACCGCATGATCTGGACCCCTGGAAAAGATCTAGCCATAGCTATCAATAAATCCTATTTCGGCTAATGAAGATGGTGAGTTAACGGAAGAAGGGGAAGCCTTTGTTCATTTAATCAGTCTGATTAGTATGAATACAACAGACGAAAATATGACTAAAGTGCTCAACTCGCAAATGAGGGATCCAGTCTGTACACAACTCAAGTTACTGATTAAAGATGATGGCCTGGGAAGAAAAATTTTTCTTTTGAGATTCAGGAATATTACGGTGTGAAGGATGAGTTAAGTTGCATTGATGGGTTATTGCGCCGAGGAACTTGGTTGATAATATCTCAAGAATTACGGTCGGAAATGCTTGAGAGGCTTCACAGTGGACATTCGGGAATTACGAAAACCAGGAAACGTGCTTTGGGAACAATGTGGTGGCCAGAGATTTCTTTGGAAATAGAGAAGAAAATCAAATCTTGCCCGGTGTGTATTCAAAACTCAATTAATCATAGTGAACCATTGATTCCTCGGGTGGTTCCGGATTATCCGTAGCAAAATGTGTCTGTTGACCTATTCAAACATGAAGAAAAGTGGTTTATGATTATTTCACCTAAAGACTACTCGAGGTACTTTGAAGTCGACGAGCTACACCGAATGAGAGCATCAGTTGTGATTCAAATTTTCATAACTGCTTTTTCACGTTTCAGAATTCCACAGACTGTTTATCGGGATAGTGGGACGCAGTTTCACCACTCAAGCTCGAGTGAATTTAAAATATTTGCCAAGAAGTGGGAGTTTTCCACATTTAGGAGTAGTCCTCAACACTACCAGGGAAATAGGGCGGCTGAAGCAGATGTGAAAAAAGCAAAAGGGCTGGTGAAGAAAAATAAGAACAAGTTTGAGCTTGCCCTGCTTTCCTACTGTACTTCTCTACTTGAAACTGGCTTCACTCCAGCCGAACTAATGTTTGGAAGGAAATTGAGGGACATATTCCATCTACTTTGTTTGGAAAACCTGTGGATATGAAGTATTTTTATTAAAGGGAGAAAAAGTACTAGCTGAAGTAGGAAACAATTTGATAAACTATATAGAACATGCGGCTTGAGTGAATTAGAAGCTAGAAGTCGCTGCGACCCAAATTATGGACCCGACACCCTTACCCGTTATGGAAGGCCCATCAAGAAGCCGTGTCGATACCGAATTATTTGAAGATGCGTTAATCTTGAGTGGGATGTTGCTATAAGTCTGTGTTATTATTACATGATTAGTTTGTGTTTCCAAGTAATATCTTGATTATCATATGTTTTTGTCAGAGATTGTTTTGGGTTTAAATAGAGTTTGATTTAAATAACTTTTGATATTCTTATTTCCTAATTATTATTAAAACAATATACATTTTATGAATTGAAAAACTGCACAACAAAGTGTCTTTTCAAACCTCTTTTGTTAAAAAATGATTAATTGAGAGCTAAATAAAATGTTATAAAATATTTTTAGTGACTTAGTATTACAATTTTTGGCTGTGAATTATGAAATATTCTTAATTAACCAAGACAATCTTTCGAATATAAAACAATTTTAAGTACTGAAAGATTCAAAGGGAGTCTTTTTGACAAGCGAGACAAAAAAGGTAATAAAAACATGTTTCATATCTCTAAACTTCTCTTTTGGAACTCAGTTTGGGAAAAAATTGGAATAGTAAAAGGTTTATATTACCTGAATTGTCAATTATCCTGTGTATAAATAACACAGCCACGTCCGTTTCATGTTACACGAGCATATAATTGTTTCAATGAAGGGCATTGATATTTCCAGAATATTAAACCTTTCTGACACAAAAAACACTAAAGACGACAACTATCATTTAAACAAAAAAACTTGGCCAAGTATTTAATCACGAGGTCTGGTACCGGAAGCTGATGAATAATGACTTTTTTAAGTATGATGTCCTATTTGTTCGTGTTTTACGTTTTTTCCTGTCTCCGAAGGTTATAGTATCTTAACCAACTCGTTCGTGAGTGAGATGTGTTTTTTAACGAAAGCTTTTCATTCAACCCAATGTCTTGTTCACCAGCATTAAACTGCTGTTATTGTTTTGTTGATACACAAAAGTAATTGACGCAGCAGGTAAATCTTATTATTGCAATTTTTGATCCAGAGACTCACTCATCATGAAATTAGAATATTAAAACCTAACTAAGCCCACATCTAAAACGTATAATATTAAAACCATCTTAACTTTGTTATCAGAAAAAGACGTGATCCTTGAACAAAAACTTTTGCCACGTTAGAAAAATAAATATTATTTATTCAATAATAAAATGTTTAATCACCTCGCTGAATGAATGAATATTGTAGCTCTAGGTCCAAAGTATTTTAGAATAAAAGTTAGCTTCCACTCTAATCAAAATAGTTCTGAAGCAAACTTTTACTTTAAAACTCAAACACAAGGTCTTTGTAGTCCACTAGTCTTTGTAAAGGGTTCCAAGAGCAACAATGTGATTTCTAATTTTGGATAATAGTTAAAGGTTTAATTAAATATTTTGTGAATAGGAAGATAGTAATAATTATTGTGATTACGTAATTTGGAATAATAAAGTTATCATAAAGTTATCGTAAGTTATTATAAAGTTATGAGGGAAAATAGTCGATTTAAAATATGATCGATTTAATTATTTTGGAACAACAAATCAATAACAAAAAATGACAGTAAGAATATCTATTACAAATGTGAAGTATATACCACTAGTCGATAGAATCAGTGTTACAGCAAACATTACTTGCACGTGCCTTTCTAGGGTAATAAGCCATTTACATAAAAATATATGTGGTTATTATTTGTTTCAAAAATTCGACAGCTTAAGGAATCTTTTTGAGCAGGGTAGTTAAAAGGTTTTAAGTCCGACCTGTAGTATGTATCGAATATTTTAATTCATTTTGTTTGCAGACAAAACTACCTTCCTTTCCCTACTAAGTTTGACCTTGAAGATTCTTTTACTTCTAACTTTACTTTTTTGTAGTCACCTTCTTAAAAGATTGATATTGTACTTTGATATGAAATTGGTTAAGTAATGTTATCTTTGTTATTGTAAGTAAAATTTATGTCCCTTCATACTCAAAAATATCATTCTAATGTTTTCAATAAATTTGAGAAATGCATTCCAATTTCCCTCAGCACCAATTCAGGAGTTGTCACCAATTCTTGGCACGTTTTGAAACTAAAGTGTCAACATATGTCGAGACCTGCCTGAATTACCACGTTGATAGGTTGTGGTCCTGGATCTAAGATATTATATTTAATAAATCTTTCCATGAAATGTTTCACTTTTGAATCATCGACCCTGTTTATTTTTCTGCAAAAGAGTAAACTAAGAGAAAATTTATTTATTTTTCAAATTTAATTAATTCCAATATTTTATCATAAAAAAACAAGTAACGCATGAGACTAAGCTCTACAATTTATCTTGTGACTGTCGATAATACCAAACAAAATAAATTTACAATGACTTTCTATTTAACAATTACCTCTGATTTATTTTTAAAAATGTAATAATTTTGTTTCTTTGAAAAATGGGTAAATATTACCAAAGACTTGATATTTTTTGAAAGCAGATAAATTTGACCAACAATGTGAAAAATTGATACGTAATTATCTTTAATCGATATCATTCAGTAATTTAATCAAGAGGTGGATAAATCTTTATCGTTATCAATTCTGTACAAGCTTAATATGACACTCGATTTCACGAGTTTTGTTCAATGACTGGTCAACTGTATACAAACAATCAAAAGCAATAATTAGTTTTATCACTTTCGTTGAAGCGCGCAAAAAATTACATGTATCTATTATCGAGGTCTAAGCTTCTAATCAAAGTAATAAATAGTTAAAATGGGAGGTTTTTTTACGAGTCCCATACTTTTAAGTAATTAAGGGTGTTCATAGTTTGTTGTTCCACGTGTAATTGGAAGTGCAACCCTAGTACACACAGACATTGTTCGCCAAAATTTGTAAAACTTTTTTATGTACTAGTCGATAAACTAAAATGTTGTAGCCGTGTTTGCAACAAATTAAGAATATTTAGACATTATATACCATGTCATAGCGGGAATTCTACGATGGAAGACTACATTAATTACTGATACTAAAAGTTCTGATTTGCCTAATTGTAGCAAAAGCCCTTCTTTCCCTCTTGTTTGCCTTTATGGAATCGTCTACAAGGCAGTAATCGACTGTCATCAAAAGATTGACTTAGTCTCAAATATATGAATTAAAGTTGAATGTGCTTTATGCGCAGACGTTTATACGTTTAGGACCGTTTTATTATTTTTTATTCATTATTATTGAATGAATGAATGAATGAATGAATGAATGAATGAATGAATGAATAGTTTATTTCCAAATAGAAAATAATATACATTAATAATAATAATACGAAAATACAATTGGAAATTAGTCCCCAAATGGGCTTTCGCCTGTGGTTGGGGACGAGTCGAACAGTCCATGATTCAGTTATAAATAAACTATTTTAAATACAATAAAAACTAAAGAAAATAAGAAAAAAAGTAGAGAAGTAGATGCATGCATATGATAAAAATTTATTAATTATAAAATTAAATTCTATGTCCCTGAAAATTTATGCTTGATAGATCAACTGAAACTTGGCCCAGTCGCTCACACATGCAGATCAGTCGCACAAGGAATCAACCGTCATACACACACACACACACACACACACACACACACACACACACTCTCTCTCTCTCTCTCTCTCTCTCTCTCTCTCTCCCTCTCTCTCCCTATTTGTTGATTATAACTGTAAATGACTGAAATACTTCGCATTGGCGTTGAAGTGAACTAATCATAGTGCCAAGAATAGTTGAGAAAAGAGGTTATCTTCAGATATATTATTTTATCTTTGTATAAAATTAAACGCAAGTATTTCCACACATAACTTATTTAGTGTAGGTCTGATGCAGAACAATTTTAAGGTATGAAATACATATTTTATAAGTACCAATTGACATTAATGTATGGTAGGTAAAAGTTTATTTTCGTTGAAGTATTCACAAGGATCTAAATATTTCGGCAGATTAGAAGTTTGTATATAACAATAAAACATTTTATTATATTCATCCATAGTTTAATAGGGTTACTTTATAGGCATTTGTAGATGAATGAGCAAACCTAACTGAATGAATAACTTTCAATTTCTTCGCAGCTTAGAAAAACTATACCGACAACTTAAAATTCTCATGAAAAGAAAACTAAAAAAATAAGATAATATTCCTTTTACAGTGGTCCAATTAAAATTCATTTAATAACCATCATAGTTGTACGAAAATGTCCTGTCTCTTTCGTTTTTCAATATCCAGCGTCTTGTTTTCAATCAATTTAAGGAAAAGATTTGAGTTTCTTTTAGCAGCAACACTGAAATTGTTGCCATTCTTGGCACGTTCTCAACTAAAGTCACACCGCATGTCTCGACCTGTCTGAATTATTACTTCTGTGGTTTGCGATTTCCTATTCGGGATTGAATCAATATATGAATTTCCAACTTGTAATCTAGTCTCATTTTGCACACAAAAGGTTTCATTCTACTAATATTATCTTTGAAGAGCTAATGGCAATATTATTTATAAAGGTTGAATACATTACCGCCTGATTTTATTCATAAAACAATTACTATATGCAAGTGGAAATTCGTTCCATCAGTTTTTACCAAGAATGATTTATTTGTAAATTTTATAACTAATTGCGTTTCATTTTTATAAGGATGGATGTTTTAGAGAATGAATGAATTTAATGGTATTTACAGCTATTGAAAATCAATAAAGGTTTTTGTGTACACCTTCCCGACAGTAACTGAAATTTACTTCGCCAGCGTATAACAAACCCTTGCATGGGAAATATGGCATTGTTGATTACGATCCATATGCATTTTGTGTAATGTAAGCATATTATCAAGTTGGCACCATCTAGACTAATGACCTAGTTTTTAGTGCTATTGGTCAAACGTTTCATTGTTCTAAAAACCTTTCATATTATCTTTAAATTACATTCAATTATTCTGGAAAATTTTGGCTTTCATCTATTGGTCACCATCAGTGGAAAACCTGGGCGGAGAACATTTTAAGAGATTGATTAAGACTATGACTCCAAGGAATTTTAAAATTAGGCATGAAAAATGTTATTTGTAAATAAAGCAATATTTACCTTATTTTTTATGTACTCTCCAAGAATAATTAAAATTTTCATCATTTGAATGGTATAAGGTATACAATTAGTTTTCGTGATTGTAAGAAAATTAAGTTTAAGACTTGATAAGATGAATCTATTTTTGCAATAATTAAATTATTAATTTCATAAAATTATAAATCAGATAATTTACTGTCTAGTATACCAAAGTATTACTAAAATTGCAGGACTCCTAAGCAGATTCATCAATAGCACAACTTTAAACAATACATTTTTAACTTTCCTTTCACAATATTTTTGGTCACATCTTATTTTTTAAGGTGACAAAAATAGGCAAAGCCTTTTCACAGTGCTAGAATAAAACTCGCAACTATAATAATTATAAAAAAAACTCGTAAATAACTATCTAATAAATATCAACTAAGCTGTTAATTTGTGTACATTTTAAATATTACTCAAACTATTTTTAATTTAAAAGCGTTAAATAACAAAATAAGCTCTAAATAATAAATTATCTAGGCTTAAGCCATTAAAATATTCATAAGCTGAACTAACCGGATTATAATATAAATCAAACAGATTAAAACCTGAAATAGATATTAAAAATACATCAAAAATATACTCTTGTAGAATATTTATTATGTTTATTAAATATTTCCGCTGTTGATACAGCTGTTAACTTTACCATCTCATTGTTTGAACTCTCGGCTTATGATATCCGCCAGTTCGTAGTTAGATAACGCTACGTCAGTGGCAGACAAGCCTCGGGCTGTTTATGGTGTTTGTTAACTGAGTGAGGCTTTAATAGGCTAAACTTTGGTTAGGTTAGCCTTGGTTCGTAAATCCAGTTAAGTACTTTTTATTTGTTTGGTTTTGAATAAATTGTTGACGTGAGATAAAGAATGATTACAAAATGGTTAATGTTTGTTTTTAGTTACTTGAATTATAACTTTTTTATTCACAGTTTTGAGAGGAAAAACATTTACAATAGACCTCTCTTATAAGTTATTATACATATAATTCATTTTTACGTACAACCATCAAAGTAAATTATTATCCAACGAAGAAATATTTAACAAGGATTTAACGAAAACGTTTTCCAAGTTGGTGATCACACGAGGGTGTGCCCATTAATATTAAACATTATTCAAAACTATTACACATGGTATAAAAAATGCAACCCATTTTTTAGATTGAATGATGCACATAAAAAGATAGAATGATTATTGTTTTGGTTATCTTTGCATTTTATACAACGTATTATTTAAGTTTTACCCCATTTAGTTTACATTATTTGTTCAAACAATCCGCCTTCGACATTAATAAAAAGTTCTGTTCTGTCTCTCCATAAAATTCCTGAACATGTTTGTGAAGTACCTCTTTGAATTTCTTGTATTACATTTGGTATGTTTGTTTTGAGTTCTGAATATTCTGTGAATTGTTTTCGTAGGCCTTACTTTTTATGTATCTCTAAAGAAAATAATATAATGGGGTCAAATCCAGGGATCTCAGGGAGAATAATCATTCACTGATAAAATAATGTTATAGGTTGCGTTAAAAAAACACCCCGTATAAAAATCTTCCTGTCTACAATTAATTAATCCTTAGTAATTACTTAGTACAACAGTAGCATAGATTTTAAAGTGTACTCGGCAGGCTCGAATTATTTAAAAAGGTCAACCTAAATAAGAGGTATTTCTTCAATTATTGTTCTCGTTGATAATAAAATTTCATTTTTTTATATTTTGGCACCACCTAGCTTCATCTGCGATACCATACAAAGAAAAAGCGAAATCTCAGCTCTTTCTACGTTTTTTCTTCTCAAATCATACTTAACCTGTTCCGGAGTCATGTAGAAACCATTTAATCTAGATTTTATGTTTCTGCAATTAATAAACATGTGTGATAAACATTTTCATAACATTTTGCAAACATTAATGGTTAAGATTATTATCAAGATGAATGGGAAGAATTATATTGGAACTTTAAAGCCGTTCCTACCGTGAAAGTCATTACTTTAATAAAAACTGAATCTAATGATAAGCAACGAATTTGTACCTCCATTTAATTTTTAACTTTTTTACAGGGTTTATCTACGGAAAAGGAGGTCACAAACAAATGGTAAAATTAACTTTAATGTGTTAAAATATGTGTTGCTAGCAAACAATTGAAAACTCATTATAATGTTGTTATTTTTTGCACTTCTTCAAACTACTAGCATTTATAACTTACTGATAATAATAGTTTTGCTAAAGATTAATAACAAGAACATATTTCACTTACTCAAATAACTTATCTGTTTAAAAATGAAATGGCTATAAACAAAAGGTAGATATGACTATGATTATAAGTTTTGGAAGATAGAATTTATTTATTTATTTTAAAGTTCATGCAATGGAACTTGAAAAACTCAAAACTCATAACTGCTATTGAGTTTTGATGAGCGATAAAACAACTATCATGAAAAAGGCTGAACGATCTCCAATATAGTTTTGAATTATTATTATACCCACAGTAGGCCTATAATGGTTATCTTTAAATAGACTAATACCTGGATTTTATACAGATTTTAGTCAAAAACATTTATAATGTTTCAGTTAAGATGAAAGCTTTAATACTATTTCAGCTTTTTGTTGAGTAATAATTTTTAGAAATTATTACAGTTAGTTATTCTATGACTGTAAGCCTTTTAAACATACACTGAGAAAAATTTTGTCCTGAAATACGTGGAAAATACACGTAAATAAGGGTGTGCGGGTTACCCACTGCAATCTGGACCCGGCTCAATGCTCCGGCAGTGAGGCCGCCACACGGAAAATCAGGACTTAGTTTGTCTACATAGTTATGACGTCACTGGCTATGACGTCATTACTATTACTGTCGGTTGTAAGTCCTGCCGATCAGAGTTGGCTCTCGTAATTGCAGAGACTTTTCTCAGAATATCCTGCGATTCATTTTGCCTTTACCACAGTTTATCACAGAATGTACATTCCTATTCACGTAAAATACAACCGATATCTATGCACTTACTTGCCTAGTCTCTGCATTTACCAGTATTTTTTATTTAAAATCAGTAAAAAATGTCTGGGTCCTTCTAGCGGTCACCCATCCAAGTCCTAACCACGCTCGTTGTTTCTTGACTCGTATGTTCAGGTTCTGCTATATCCATTGCGTTACGGCTCCCTGTTGACAGGTGTAGTTGTTGAATAGCATGTGAAGAAGTGATAAGTGTAGTTTTAAGCCTAATGGCACTTCTCTACAGTGACAATTTATTGCGTGATAGTCTAGAGTAGCCCTCCGTACGTGTCGTGCGTGTTTCCCGGTACCGGAATTTTTATAAAAAGTTATGTTTGTTCGTTGTGTGCGTCTGTCCGTTTATGTGTCATGATGGTTTTTAATGCTTCTTGACGACTTCCACTGGAATGAAATTTGATTTCTATCGCCTGAGGAAGATCTCTCTAAGATTGAAACTGGCATAGCCCATAAATGAGACTACAAATGATCACTTTGACAGTACAAGGTATTTACACCATTAATAGTTACAATTTATTGCCCTGACATATTTATTTGATACATTTAAAAGTGGCAGCAAATCAATGCAAGGTTATACTCGACCTGCATTCTATTTCTTACAATTCATCTTATTTAAGACTTTGCTGAGAAATACCTGAGTTATTAAAATCGAAGCATGATTTAAACAGTGCAATTACTTTTTTGGTAAATTTTTCATGTAAACTTTGGGCAGATAAAATTAATCTTAGGTCTAAAACTAATCAATGTGTCCTTGCAACTATTTAAAAATAAAACAGTATTTAACATAAGTAACTGTTGACAAATAAAACGATTTGATTTTCTTCAATAATTTAAGCTTTTTCTCTGAAAAATTGGAAATTTGATATTCTTTTTGACGTTTCACTACCATTTACTTTATATGTATTTACTATCAATGGTAATACAGTAAGTAAATCTATAAAAACATTAATAAAATATGTACTATAGAAACCAAATGTTATCATTCAAACTTGAATCACATTTGTAAATTTTCAATCCCAAATATAAAACTAACACAACGGACTTAAAATCAATCCAGATTTGGTTAAAAAATATTTATTCGATTCAAATAAAATATTTGATGATAGTGCGAACTAAAACAAGGTAAAGACTAACTGCTTTTACCAAATCACATGGAAATAATTTGTAGTTCTCATCCATACGCCTACCGTAAATGCAGTGGGCTGCATGCAGAAAGTAATCATGGATAAACTTATGACGTGTTTAGTGACGTATACAAACCATCCATGACGTCACTTTAATATTTTTTCCTTAAAATCACGGTAAATTCCCTGATTATTTGCAAATACGGCAGTTCGAGCGTAATTGCAGAGAAATAGTTCTTAAAGAAGGACTGCGAGTCCTGCGTCTGTACTAATGCCCAAAACTCTGCCGAGTCATTGAGCTGGGTCCAGACACAACACTCCTGCACGTGAGCCAAGTCCTTATTTACGTATTGCGAGTACAGATTCTAGACTTGGGGCAAAAACTCTGCTTTTCCGCTAAGATATTTTTCTCAGTGTAGCAATATACACCGAAATATAAGTATGTATGTATATAATGAAGGATTATTGGGTCTTATGAATACCATTACAGCGTCTGATAACCTGTTATGTTTGCTAATTTGTAACTTCGTCAACAAGCAAACCTTAACCATAAAATCACAGTTTGATGTTTCCATAATACAAGCAAAGTTCAAAGTCTTTACAAATGCTGCCTCAAAACTCTTTACAATACTTGTTCTTCAACTATGTCTATTAAACTGGTAAGTTTTGCAATTGAAGTTTCAAGCTTGCTAGATACTTATTCCGTTTGTTAGATAAGAGATTCTAAGAGGAAATAAATTAAGCCTTTGTCGGCTTCCTAGAAATTTCCTTACACTCACTATTCTGATGAGCTGGTAATCTAATTCATCAGCATATAATAGAAAGTAATAAAGAGACTATTAAAATGTTTTAATGAAATAAATTCTTTTATATTTATACACACAACCGTTTGTCAGTATATGAATCTTTTTCTTTCTTTAAGTGTTTTTCAGTGGTGGAATATTTCTTATCATTAAGAATATTACAAATTTATTAAATTGCTATTACAAAATTTATCAATCTTAATTTTTCTTTTGTTTACGTTTTTCCTACTAGCCACACAACCCTGCAGTATATTTCCAGAAAGGGTCAATCTTTGAGATTTACATGAAATATGTTGAAACTTACACAGGGAAATATACGGTGCATAAATACAATTATTGAATATTACTATAATTTTAATGCATTAAGATTAGGTATCAGTAACACATTTAATAACGAATTCCGTTTACATTTGACGTAAAATACTTATGATGCTTCTATTAGTTATAATGTTAAAAATGTTAATTATAATTTGATATCAAATGAATAAAACTATAACTATTGACAGCCGTAGTTATGGAATAATCACCCTGGTCTATTCAACCAGTTCATAATAATTCAACGATCAGTCGTAGTCTTTATCTATGATGAAGGTCTCGTCAGTGACTGACGCATCGTCAAGATTGACGGCGTCAATGATGGTTTCCTGCTATTGTTTTATTGACCATTCATCAAAGACCCAGACAGGTAACAAAGGGTATACACTTTTTTATATTGCTTTTTATATATTGTTAAAAATGCCCATTAGGCCTACGGTTTGAAGCCGAGTATGCGATAAAATAGAACCTTAATCATATTTATTAGAACAATTCGTATTTTAAGCGTGAAGTTTTTTATTTGCGCTTGTTAAAAAAAACAGTCAGTAAACTGCTGGATCATGTGTTTACATGTTTGGAAAGAGAAAAATAAATTAACAGCTTTAAGAATAATAATACAATTACATTTATCAAAAAGAACAATGTATTTTGTAGTTAAATCATATAAAAGATGTCATATGAAGAAGTAAACCTTGTGTTAGAAACAATTACGTTAGTAAATATGTCTAGATAACCTTTACTTCAAACATATATAAATATTTTTAACTAAAGTTCGTCCTTGAAAGACGAATCTCACCGTGCAATAACAATCAGTTGGAACTGAAAAATAAAAACATCTACAGTAGATTAGGAATGTTTCAGGAATAAATCAATTACATGTCATATGTTTGAAAAAAGAGCACACCTTTCAAACACAAAGCATACTGAGAGATTATTTGTATTAGGAATGGTATTTTAGATAATAAGCTCTGAAACCCCCAGGAAGAGCCTGATAGGCTCATAACTGCATCCTGTGTAGTCATTTGCATTGTTATGCGTTGCATTACAAATATTCTCCAGGATTTTCATTGCATGGGCTCAGACTATGTAAAAAAACGTTTAAATTACCGATATTTTTATTTTTATATTCATAAAGTTTACACAGTCCTGTATAATTAATTGAATAGGATTTACATTGGTGTATATTATCATATATGATTTATCGTCTGTCCTTAGCTAAGCTAATATAAACTAAAACTTATTGTATCATCGACGGAAAAAATAGTCACCGTCAAATTAGTCCAGTAATTTTAGGAATATCGATCTAAAAATTCTGACCAAATTGAAACATCAAACAGATTTTAAATAAACCTCCAAAATTAAAGTTCCAAAATTTCCCCGAAATTCCTGCTGTGCTCCAGTTGCATCTTTAAAAAATATTCCCGGTCCGTGTTTCTCTATACATATTATTCAATTAACACAAAACCCTTCAGAGATGCAATAAATTGTAAGTGGTGTTTTTGTACAAGGTAGAATTTTCAATAAAATGAGTACACACATATACAAGGAAGTTCAAAAATAATAGTTGATATTATTGATCTTCTAAAATGTTGTATTTATAATAAACTTGCCATAAAGAGTACATATAAAACGTTATGTAAAATACATTCCCGAGGGGGCGAAGCCCTTTGATCAAAATGATTAATAAATCTATATATAAAAGCCAAAAACCATTGACTGCCTGACTGACTGATCACAGTTTCTCAAAAACTATAGGGGCTAGAGCCATGAATCTCGGCACAAATATTCTTTACAGGCTCTAGATGCGTACTAAGAAAGGAGTTTGCAACATTTGGTCTCAAAAGGCTTTATGAAATTCAAAATGGCGGCCATTTTTAGCTTATAAATCTTACTTTCTCAAAAACTAAAATACTTTGGGCCATGAAACTTGGCATAATTATTCTTAATAGGCTTTAGATGCCAAAAAAGTAAGGTTTTTAAAATATTCTTTCTCAGACGGCTAAAATAGAGGGTTTAAAAAATCAAAATGGCAGCCATTTCAGCTTTTCCTAAATATGGATGAGAATGCTGTAGAATATTTTCAGGGAACAGAAAAGGTACGAGAACAAATTTACTGAGAGAATAAAATTTAAAAATTTAATGAGAAACCTTTTGGGGAAATAGGTTTTTTGCCAAGACATTTACCTTCTATTTTTTCTTGAAGTTTTCAGTTTATTTCCAAAAAACATGCTAAACTAGCTGATCAACATGGTTTTACTCGTGGAAAAACATAAATACTTCCTTGGATTCATGCTTTAATGTTAAGGTTGCCATGACAACTACATGAGCTCTTCCCTATACTTTAACATTGAAACTTTGATGTGTCATAGGGCGTAGCCTTGAGGGAGTGTTTAAAAATCTGTTCTTAGCGGATGTCTACGCCCTGAGAGGAGCGTTCATGCAAAGTTTCAAGGTTTTGAGTCAAGTAATTTGAGTTGTGCGATGATAGGTGAGTGTTATTTGACAAATATATAGTAGAAGATTAAGATTGATTGTAAGTCGAAAATCCATCCTTAGCGTCTTATTTATCTCATATTCTGGGTTATCCTCATTCTCTCTGGAAATGGGAGGAAGCTAATTCATATCATTTGCTAATCATGAGGGGAACATTTTAAGAGGAAGCGTTATAATTTCTCATTTTCATATAGAGTGGAATCATTAGCTGTATCTCAAGGGTTAATTATTCCTAAAAATTTCACAAGGCATAGTATAATTGAATTAAAATTAGTTACCCTTTCAGCGGGCGAAGCTGCGGGTATATCTGCTAGTTATATTCATAACACTCCGATGGAAACCCAGTTGTTTGAAACCTCAACCATCAAAACTGGTTCACAATAAAGGCGTGAATGACCCCACAAAAGAGATATTTCTTAAGGAATTTTTTAAAATGTAATCATAAGGAATCATTCTTGTGAGCTAGTTCACGCCTTTATCGTGAACTAATTTTAATGATTGAGGTGTTGAATTACTGGAATTTTAATCAGGATTATAGAGATATAATTTGTTGCTCATTAAGGTCAAAGGGCTTCGCCCTCCTGGGAATATATTTTGCATTAAACTTTACAAGTTTTCCTTGTGCTGGGGATATTTAAATACAACATTTTAGAAAATCAATAATATAAACTAATATTTTTAAAATGTCTTGTACATGTTTACACTAATTTTACTGGAAATTTTAGGGTTTTCATAAACGCCATTAGCACTTATTTCGAATATTTTATGGTTTTCCAAAAAAAAACATGCTAAACTAGCTGATCAACACCACCTGTCACCTGATGTAGCTGTCACCTGTCGGTTTTTTTTATTAACAAATCGAACAAATGAATAGAGAAACATGGACCAGCAATGGTTTTTTTTCAAGATGGCGGCTGGAGTACAGCAGGAATTCCCGTGGAACTTTGGGATCTTAATTAGGAACGTTTACTTAATATCCGTGCGAAGTTTCAACTTGGTCAGGTTTGTTATGTCGATTGGCTTTTTTATGTTTAAAGTCCTGTGGTAAATATTCATGACACAGAGCCATTTAATAGGTTTACTAAGTATTGAATATAAGTGTTTTAAAAGTATATTCACTCCAAACATAATAAAGTTACAAATTAGTTTCACGCTCAATAACTAACTGTATTTTTCCTAAACCTGTGAGCCTTCATTTAACGAAATTATCTTAGTATTCCTTTATCTATTTTACTATATCGGAGTTGACATAAAAAAATTTATATACAATATGACGCTATAAACCACGTTGGATGAAAAGGTTATAGATTGCACACTGCGGGCGTCTATTATAGCCAGATCCGTCAATAGCGATCAGTCAAAGGTTGAATAGTTGAATCTGTCAGTGACGTTGACGAATCATCAGTATTGACGGCGGCAATAATGATCACCTGTCGGTATTTTATTGATCAATTCATCAGACCTCTGACAGCTAATAAAGACTTACAAAAAAATAAATGTTATTACACTAATTTAGTTTTGAGGTACAAGATTTGCTCTACAAACATGAACATGTACTGCAGTGGAGGCCTAAACTAAGCCTAGCTGTTAATTTTTTCGTCAGATAACTTTGAATTATCTCATGTATGATATCTCGTTTATGTTATTTCGTTATACATAGACAAACACCGTTCTTACCATTTAACAAGTTGTGCTACTGCCTTAAACATAAGCAACAAGCAATAAGGAATGCAACCCATACACTTGAATTAAGATTAAAAGGGGAAGGAATAAAGTACGACTTTTATTTCAGTAAATAAAAAAACTTTCCAAATATTAAGTAGGGAGCGTTTATGTTAGGCAGGGTCTAATAGGCACTAAAATGCTCAGGAGGGGCCTCAAAGCACTTTCAACATCCTGCGTTGTCATTTCCATTGTTATAATTTGCAGCCCAAATATTCTTTCTGCTTGCTATTATACGTACGATTCAATATATGGTTGTCTATTATTTGAAAATCATAATAATCATAATTAAGTATTTACAGCCTTGTTATTTTTTATAGGTTGTACCTTGAGATGTATTATAATATGAATATGTTCTTCTTCTCCATTCGATTCATCTCGGCGCTATTATTAAACTAAGGTTCTTTTTTAAATAAATATTTTTAAAACAAATTAAATTATTAAATTATAATTAAATTATAAATTAAATTATTTAATCTACAAAATAGGACAGCGCTAACATCGGAGGAAAAATAGGAATAGCTTTTAGATTGCATACCATGGAGGTCTATTATAGTCAGGTCCATCAATAGTGGTTATCAGTCAAAGATAATTATCGTTGTTGATGGATCTGTCAGTGGCTTTGACGCGTCATCAGCATTGAGGGTAGAGGTAATGATCACTTGCCTGTTTTTTTAATACTTTTTTATTGGAGCCAGCTTATTTCCCCTAGAACATATAGGTAACTTTAATTGATTGTTTTTTATTACAAAAGATCACGGTATCATTTACGGTAAAAAGAATAGTGAGCGTATGTTCAACATCAATAAAAACCACATACTTGAATAAAGGTCTAATTTTGATTGAAATGAATCTTTCAAACCTTGGAAATATTAAATCTGTGTACTTGAGATTGTATGAGGCTAGAGAAACTTACCTTTTCGAAGTTGTTTTCCTAGTTAACATATTACTCCAAATTATATTATCAATAGCTGTTAATTATGCTGATATTTTTATCGTACGTCGAATATTATTGTATTGTAAAATACCTTGCTAGTATTGAATGTTTTAAATTTCAAAAACAAAAATGTATTTTGGCCTTTGAGAAGGTGGTATGCATTTTACGATTATAATACCTGACTAGTAATTATAACGAATGTTTTCTCCCGAAAAAATACAAATATGGGGATATTTGATTATCTATGTATTTAGGTAAAAGCTGTGCCCCATCTACTCATTCCAGCTTTTATTCTGTCTGCGTTCTTTTATCCTGAAAAAACTTCTTTGAAAATAAATGGCATTATATTCAAGATTTGCCTTAGTGTTAAGCAAACATTTAAAACGAGAAATACTGCACCCTCTTTCTTCCTTGGATTTGAAATAAGCAAAAATATTTTTTCGGTTAAAAATTTCGTTTTAAGAGCAGGATAAGCATATACCTCCTAATTACATATTTTTGCTAATTTGTCAAGACGTACCTGAAACAAAATTATTCAAACACACAAGTTTTATCAATTTAATTTTCTAAATTTTGTTCTTTGGCAACAGGAGATCAAATATGTTATGAGGATCACCTGTTGGATTTGAGATTTTCCAGAGATTCTTTATCAGTATAATTGGTTATTTACATTTGTTTGTCTTTAAATCCTGAACTTTCAGATAGAAAACTGTAAAACTCACAAAAATATAAGTCCGGGTGGGAGTCATTAACATAAAAATAATAACTCAGGTCGTTAATGATAACAATTTGTGTTGTTTTATCATGAATGCAAATATGTTTAGTCATAAATTTTAATAAACCAAACTTTGCAATATTGATTAAGTATGAGGCAACAAACAAGTACGGAAGGAAACTTACTTCGATAAAGTTAAACCAACTCTCGGCAAGCCATTATCAGTCAGCTTGGTTCTGAAAATTGTAGTAATAAAAAAATATAATACCATGTAAAATATATCCGCACTACTTTGACAATGATTTCGGATAGTAAAATACTTTATGTGTACTCAAACTCTTAGTAGTTTTGATAAACGTTTCGGGTATTTTTTTCACGTTGGCTTATGTTTAGGAATCTTTACCTCGAAAGGAGAAAGCTTTTTTTTATTTGATACCGCGTACTAAATTTCTGAATCATAAGATTTCACTCCTAGCGTTCCAATCACACATCATCCTTCTTTTCCTTTTGAGGATGAAAAGAAAATAAAAAGTAAAACATAACTTAAAATTTTTTGGTGGTTTTCGGCTGATTGAAGATGGCGGCTCTGATTGTGATGCCTTAATGGGTCTGCTACTTACTGTGATTTCACTTATTTGTCTTGTATATTTGGTTCATTGGAGCATCCTAATTTTGTGACCAAAGGGCTTGTTGTTAAAGTCAAACTAACAGCCATCAATTAATCTACAGACCCTGGTTAACATATTTCCGATTTGCAACACACCAAGTTTACACTCCTCAAGCCGTCTCGTTTCCACCTTTCCATGATCTGTGTCGTCTGTAACTAGAAAATCAAGAGGAGCCTGCGTCAGATTTTTTCTCACTGCCTTCTGGATTACGTTACCGTATTGTCGAGATAGATTATAACTGATAATCTGACTGATACAGCAAGAAATGATTGCATGAGCCTATTGGGGGTGAAATGAGTAGCTTCCGGTGGGTGATTGCTTATAGCTATCAACGAATTTGTCTTGCTGATCTGACTGATACAGCAAGACATGATTGCATGAGCCTATCGAGGGTGAACTGAGTAGCTTCCGATGAGTGATTGCTCATAGCTATCAACGAATTTGTTCCGTTTAAATATTGAGATCAACAAATTTATGTGATTTGGTTGCCCGTCATAATTGACTGAAAATAAAACCTGTCTAGTCTGCGTCTTTCGGGTCGTTCGTGAAAACAAAGGTATCAATGCAGTGGCAACTGCACTCGATGGTTCCATGCTGAATGTATGGACCTCTCAGTTTCCGAGTATAACATGCTAACTCGTGTTGCTTTCTCGAAATGGTATTGCGGGCGCGATGATTGTGTAAAACCTGAACTCCTACCGCTAAATATTCTGATTAACAAGGTATCGACTCTAACAAGTAAAATTTCTGAACTGGTTACCAAGGTTGACGCTCTTAACATCCTCCCTGATAATTTCAATAATCTTATTTCCAAGTTCGATAGCCTGAATGATAGCGTAGTAGCTTTTGAGGGTAGACTTTCACAAACGGAAAGCAGGATTCAGGAGCTTGAATCTAAAATGGCAAACTATGCATCCACGGGTCCTTCTCAGTCCTTGGGTATTGATACAGTTATATCAGAGGTTAATTTACGGAATAGACGTATAAATAATGTTATGATATACAACATGATTGAGTCCAATAAGCCTAATATCCGGGAGAGGAAAAACATTATATAAGATTTGGCTTCTAAGTTGATCAAGTCCTGTTCCCCTAATATAGAGATCAATAATATTAAAGTGTTTCGTGTGGAAACGAAAAGGGCTGGAAAGGATAGACCTTTGAAAATTGTTTTGGGCAGTGTTCAATTTGTCAATCAGGTTCTTGATAATTTTCCAAAGAGGCAATTGTTGGTGTGGATAAACGTTTTTCAGAAGTCAAGATGTCTAGGGATCGCACCCTCCAAGAAATTCAACGCCTGAACAAATTAAGTGCCGAACTCAACACACGCACTGGCAACCGTGAAACTGGTCTTGCCATTAAAAAAGTTCAAAAACAACATCCCTGCACCCTTTTTCGGAAATCCTCGTGCCTCGATATATGTTCAAAATATAAACAATATAAGAACTAAACTTCAAGATTTTAACAAACCCTTCACTGTGTGCAATTACGATATTATTTGCTTAGTGGAAACTAATCTCTCTGAAGACACTAGGGATTCTGAGCTGGGCCTTGTTGGCTACTCCATTTTTATATTAGACCGTTCTGCATTAACTAGCTCAAATATGTCTGGAGGTGGAATGCTTATTACTGTTAAGGATGACTTACCCTTCTCAACTGAGTCCACTAGAATAAATTCAATTAAATGTATTTTTATCTCTTTGTTTTATTTATGTCCCATCTTATTGGAGCAGTGTATATTCCACCCAATCAGAGCTCCCAGCCTTAAATTGATTTTTTTAATGCTGTGGATGAGGCTTATCATGGCACTGAGAAGTACGACAACGTCCTGGTCATGGGGGATTTCAACCTACCTGTTGTGGATTGGTCTAGCCTAGATCCTTCTCCTCTCGGAGCACCGGCCATTCACCTACTTAACTTGTCCTCTTCATATGATCCCATTAATGGAACAGCATCGTTAACTACAGAGGAGCAATACTGGATCTAAGCTTGGAGATGTTGTGTCGTGCTGAACTTTGGAGTGGGTTTTTTTGTAAGTTAAACTAATTGTTGGCTGCAATCGTCTTATTTGTATTACGTAATTTATGTTTAGCTCGAAACACTGCGGATTAGGAAGTGCTGTAAAAACTGAATGAATTTTCAGATTTAGCTTGACTCCGCTGCTCACTCGCCACTTCCCTCCAAGGGGCGATAATGAAGGGTTTTGGTTTTGAAGGAATTTCTGTGTTCCGACATTGAAGGCGAGGCGAGGAGTCAGAGTTGCGAATTAACTGCGCGAAAGCGTTCCTTAACTGCGCTAATCCCTCTAAGGGTCCCAAACATGTTCCTTAGCTGCGCGAAGTCCACGCCAGGTAGGGGTTAGTTGCCAGCAGAAGGAATGTCCTTGTTTACGTGTCATCATACCGCAAACCATTATTGACAGATTGCAATTTGTTAAGTGCGTTTCGAGCAAAATCTATCTTGTGTAAAGATGCCTTGTTTATGATTGTAATTATGACGTTATTTTTTAAATAAAGATATAAGTGTATTTTTAGAATCCCTATCAGTAGCCCCTGAACTGTAATATTAAGACTAAATAAAAAGTCTTAATTTTATAACCTCTCTGGAGGTACATGCCTATTTAGTGTTTTTAAATTTCTGATTTTTTATTGCAGTACCTTCCTTGGTCCTATTTACATTCTATTTATTGTCGCCGTATTACTATGACCTTACAGAAAACCATTTGAAAGATTAACAGGGAACATATACATAATATGATATAAATTACTACTTTACCGAAATCATGGGACCACAGAAACAAAAGTACGAAACTCAAACATTAATATTAATTGATAAATTTTATTTGTTTTACAGTAACGGGATTTCATTTGAAAATACGGTTTACTGTAGAACCTTGATAAGAAGACTCTCAAAGGGAATCTGGAAAGAGTCTCGTTATCAAGGGAGACTTCTTATTGAGGTTCGTGTTAACAAGATATTAAGTGTCATTACAGATTCAAGGAGACTTGAAAAGTGCATTTGTTATCTTTTTTTTGTGTTATCGAGTGTCTTCTTATCGAGGTGCTACTGAACTTATTTTTTCCGTTCAGAGTGAGTTATTGAGAAAAACTACAATACTTTATAAAACCCCATATTGCTATGTTATTTTTAACGAATGCGATTGAGTAACATGCATTTTGGTCGCCTTCTTGAAGCCATGATATTTTCCTAATCCCCAAAAAGGTGCATTTTATTTTCATTAATAAGTTCTGTACGTTTTAATTTATTTTCATTACAAACTTAAATACGCCACCTCAGTTCAAAACTGAACTGTTGAGCACTTTCTCCCTTTTTTAGTACAACATAAAATCCGTAATGAATGCACTCTCTGCAGATGACTTGGGCTTTGACAAATTCTTAAATGCTCACATCTAAGAATTCTACAGTCAAAGAGGGCCGCCACTTCGTGCAGTTAATGAACGTATCAGGTGGCTACCTTGAGTAGTTCGCGCAGTTCAGGAATACCCGACTAGCTGAGTCAGGTCAGTTCGCGCAGTTAATGCCTGCCCGGAGTCAGTGCTTGCCTCTCTCATGTGATTCTAGGAAGGGCTACGGTGCAATATCGGTCTACCCCTGGGATGAGATTTAGAGTCACGGCGCAATTTCGATGTCTACCTGGATTTTGCGGCGCAATATCGGTGCGCGCTTTGGAGTGGTGCGTCTATCTGTCGGTGTGAACGTGTGGAATTTGACATGTTGGTTTAAACAATGATATCTCCAGTAGATTTATTTTTTATATATTTTTGATTCTTAAGGGTATTTACTCCATAAAACCCCATAAAAACGACAAAAATTCGAATTTATCAAAAACGGCTGTAACAATGTTGATAAAAATTTAATGGTTTTTTCTCTTGAGATGACAAACAAAATGACGTCACCCACCATCTACGATCTTTAAAATTCAGGTTCAACCGCTATGAGGATTTTTTCAAACTTAATTAAAATTATAATAATAAATAAAATACGTGCAACCATTAACATACAGAAAAATCTGCATACTTAATAATGGATTTTGAAGTTTAAAAGAGCAAGGGTTAAAGTTTTGTTTTAATAATATTCACCAATAATATAATTACAATTACTGGTTATGAGATGCATTGGAAAGTTTTTTTAACAGGCAGTTAAGCTCTTCATCCAAACAAAAAAAACTCACACACACACACAAAACCATTAATGGCAGTTTTTTCTACTGAAACTATCTTAGGTTTAGAGGACCAAAACTTTCACAGAAACAAAATCCTTATAAACTATATAATAAATTGTAGGTACAGAACTGATAATGACGCCTTTTATTTAAAATTATCGTACTTCCGTCCGAGTTTAAAAATATTCCATTAGTTTATAAAACAAACATGTATGTAGAAAATACAAACATTTCTACATACAAATTCTAAATGTAACATTTGTTTGATTCCTCAAACTCAACACTGTTTGCATGTTTAAGAGGTTTCCAACAAAGCATCTAATTAAATACGTTATCATGAACGAAAGAAACCACATCGAAGCTACCAAAGACGTATCAGAGTTAATTAGTGTATTTCAACACCTAATGCGGGTTTATTTAATTAACACCGAAGAAGAACAAATAGCGGTATGGTCGCTTTGACCATGGTTCCTGCAGAGCCAAATCCGGTGATCGTTGCAGATTTTATCACCACTCATTTAACACTGTGTGCCCTATTTTAACATGTAACAATGTAGACTAGATGTTGGCTATGATAATAGAGTGGAAGCAGTGAGGAGACGGATGTACATTAAATTAAATGTGCGAGTATTTTGCAACATAAATCTGAAGATTAGTCAACAATAATAGGTTGGATGTGTATTTGATAATTTGGTTAGGTCTACAGGTGTATTTTGTGGGAGGTCTACGAAAGCACAATGATTATAAACACTGTATACCTGGAGTATTAATTTACAGCCGTTTTTCAATATCAATAAATTTTATTTTTCTGGAGGGAGCTTTTTCATCTTTAGAGCTATCTGAAACATTCACATAGGAACTCATTTCACTATCATTAGAATGCTATTTTTTTTAGAATAATAGTTCTTAAAACTAATCCAAAAATGTATCTGTATTTTATATTGACTTAAAAAGATTGCTTAAAAGTTTATGAGACACAAACACTGCGCCAACTATAACTTTCGTGACCGTCTTAAACAAATACTTTATTTATTACGGTGTCTAAAAAACAGCAATATATTTTAATAATTTGCTTTTAACCTCTGTTCAAGTGAAAATCTAAATACCAGGTGGTCAGTGCCGAACGTAAAAAGTGGTATAGTTCGTTGCTGATGGATTTAGTACATTGGACAACTACCAACAAAAAATTAGGTATATTTTGATGGGACTGACCGTGACAACTTTTACTTCTTACAAACATGTATTAGATTGAGAGTGCTTGTCATGTACAGACCTTGGTATATTTCCGTATGCATCAGCTACAATAATTTATTTCCATTGTACTTAGACGTTTAACGAAGGAATGTGAATGTACAAAGAACACTGTGCTGGATGGATTTTGCTTAGAATGTCGGAAGGGAAAAATGGCTTACGTTCCCTTTGACACTATAGCATTTCAAGGGAACCAATATGTTAGATTGGAGTGGAAACCTATACCGGTACTTGTTTACTGTCACCATTTAATCTGTTACCTCCTTAAAAGGATCTGTTCTAGTTTGTTTTAATTATTTTAGCGAATTTCCCCTATAGGGAAGTAGCTGTTACCATAGTACTCATGGTAAGACCTAAGCCCGCGATCATGATAACTTTACGTTTTCGGGCCCCCAGAAGCAAAAAACACTATTCGTTCATTTTCATACATATATATATATATATATATATATATATATATATGTGTGTGTGTGTGTGTGTGTGTGTGTGTGTGTGTGTGTGTGTGTGTGTGTGTGTGTGTGTGTGTGTCTTTAAGCACGATAGCGGCCTAAAAATGGCCCGATCGGAATGAAATTTGCCTAAGACCTGTAAAGTAGTAATTATTCGGACGAGTTCGTAAACCAGCCCGATCGGACTACCGGAAGGGGGGGTAAATGGGGGTAAACCCCCCTAAAAATTGGTTTTTTGTGTTTTTTACTTAGTAAAACAAAATTTATCGAATCTTAGATGGCACCATTGAATTCAGCTCAAAAAAACAAACAATTTAGTATTTTGAATCACTGCTCCATGTCCACTGGTTACCGAGATATTGAAAGTGGTAAACACAGTACGTTGTCCCAATGTTAACCTTATGGGGAATAAGTTAAATTCTATATCTCGCTTATTTCTCAACATATCTTGATAAAACTTGGTAAATGGCTACTTCTAGTTCAGATCTACTAAATAATGAATTCAAACCACCCAGTTTTAATATACCCCATGTACTCTTTCCCCATGTTATTCTCATGGAGCTTTCAAAAACATGTCAAATCTCGCTATGTTGGATTGAAATATGTTTTTTGCATTTGAAATTCGCTGAGTATGCAGGTCTGCTGCAACGGGGGTATTTTAAAATTATTGTTGACTTAATTGTGTGAAGCCTCCTATGTCTAGCTTCACTTGCTTTACAAGATGCGCAAGAAACTTAATCAGTGGTACCTGAAGGATTTGTGCTTAGTGTTTATGTTGTTTCATTTGCGGGGTAGATTGATTTGCGGGGTATTTACTTCCATATCATATCTTTTCTGCTAAAATAAATTAAATAATTGATTCTGCTCCTCAAATATTAGTGCAGTAAAATGATCTTTAGTCTGAGCACTGATGCTGTAATAGATTAGTTTAAGGGTAAACTATATTTCAATGTTAGATAAATTCGCGAGATCGGATAGCCTAAATGTTAAGGTTTAAATGTTTATAAAATAAAAACTCGTCCCATTTATGAGATGTTTCTGAAATATTTCTGAAATAAAATTGTATTGACGTAATACACTATTTATCACGCATTTTTATTTCCAAATGGAAATATTCTGGAATATAAACCAAAGTTTATATTCCAGAATATAAACTTTGGTCATATTAGGAAATACTTTAATCTCTAGATTGTATTTTATTTATAATCAATAAAAAGGCATCAAGGAACAACAGTTGGTTAAATGAAAATATGTGATACCTAATTTCAAAAATAAATAAATACACTAGTACAATTGCAAATATACTTCATACAGGAAAGAAGCCTTATCGCTTGTAAAGCCTACGATGATGTGAGAGAGCGTTTATATTAGGCAGGGTTATTTGGTTAATTGACGCTAAAACGCCCAGGAAGGACTCAAAGGCCTTCAACAACAGCCCAGCGTAGTCATTTGCATTGTTATGATTTGCATCCCGAATATTCTCTCAGGGAGGATACTGTGTGTTTTCGAACAATTTCAAACGTTTGACACATATTGCTGTTATATTCTATTTTATTGAGAGTTTAGATAAAAGCAGTAGTATCTGAAAAGAACTCTTAACGGAAATTTTGAATGTGTGCACTAAATGTGTTGTTTAGGTAGTTGCATTATGAGTAAAAACTTACTTATATAGTCAAGCAATAAGTGATTATTTTAACCAGTAATACTCAAAAGGTTTTTCCTTAATACTGAAATACTGGAGTGAAAAAAAATATAATCGAGATTTTTTTTTTATACGGAATATTTTTTAGGGCGCCAATTTAATAGGTAACAGCGACGTTGTGATTCCTGTAACACTCGTTTCTAAAGGAGGAACATGGATTTGCTTTTCAAATTATCAATGACAAAATCACCACTTAAAACATTGTTCTCGGCTGATTGTGACTTGCTTAACCAATATAAAAAAACATGCCTTCACCAGCTTTTTGAGAAAAAAAGATTATTTTAAACATTAACTATTATGATACAATTAACTGATTGCATTTTTCTGTAAAGTTTGAATACGTTTGGACTAGATATACATTTAGAAGCTCCTGACCGCTAATGATGGATCAGGAGTCGCCTGCGGGCTGAAATCGAACCAGTGATGTTCAACATTCTGTCAGCGTTCTTCCCCTGATCTGCTACCTGCTTATCGTAATACTGTATCATAATAAACATTAGAAGGCATAGTTTTTAGAGCAATTTTAAATTTAGGTAATAATATTGAATATTTATTTATTATTTAAATTAATATAACATTAAATTCTTAATCAACTTAATGTCTAAAATAGAAAAATGCTTTGTAAAAAATCATATTTTATAAACCATTTATTGAGTAAAAAAGTAATAATTACATAGATTTCACCAAACTGCTAGTGCAAATCCCGTTTCTACTGTGCAAGCCGATGACAGAGAAGAGATAAGATATGGTATCAGTTGATCGTCTCGAAGTGAAGGCAGACACAGCTGTTGTCAGCTGATTGGTATCAGCAGCCTGACAATGTCACTCTGTACAGGATATCTGAGCAGGCGGCCATGCAAGCGGTAGGTCCTGCATCTCCTTCTACCTGTTAACATATCGTACTGTATTAGGAAGTAACCTCAGATTGATGTGATGAGATAGAAACAGTTTAAATTTAGTACTTTATTTATTTACATAGAAATAAACTGAAAATCATATTCGCCGTATAATTGCTGTTGCGGAAACTTTTTTTTAGAAAACTGGAATATGTCAAACGTCTTCTAAATTAAACTAAACATTAAAATATTTTGGGATTTCTTATTACCTGTTTACTTTAAGTAAATGAGAGCCAACTTAGGTACAATTTCAGCCCTAAATATAAAACTTTTGATACATAAGAAAAACCCTTTCCAGATTCCACTAATTGCGCATAACGTAAATTGGTACATCATATTTTTATTAATCTACCATTACATGGGACATATTTTCCATGTTTACATGGGAAATATTAACTTTAAAAATGTCGAAAAAGCCTCTTTGGCTCTTATTTAAGCCTAAAAAAGTGCTAAAAAAGCGCATGCATAGACTGAGCTTAGGGTTCTTCTTTAACGCCCAGTTTATCCTAAACTTTGCTAAATAAACTAAATCTCTTACACCTATTGACCGTGAAGGACCTTTTGTCTCTTTTGAGTGACCTCCGGCTAAATATACATTCCTAAAGTAGATTCTTCATTTTATGTAGCCAAAGTCTAAATGTGAATGCCTAACGTGAACCTCTTGTTTGCGTGTATGGCCAAATTCTAAATGTGCACGCCTACCGTGAATGATATTTCGTTAGTGGCCAACTGCTGAATATACACTTCTACCGTGAAAGACCTCCTTTGAAAGGCCTCGGCTAAGTTTGCACTTATCACGTAAATAATTTTTCTTTGTGATTGGCCAACCGCCAAATTTGTACTCCTGCCCTGATATACCTCTTATGAGTTGCCACCGGCAACACAAACACTCTCTCCTACCTTGGAAGACCTCTTATGAGTGGTCAAATGCTAAATTTTCTCCTAACGTGAAGAATCTCATGTGATTGGCCAATGGTTGAATGTGATATCCTTCCTAAAAAGTCATATCTTTTAAAGGTTTGAAGGGCCTCATGTGAGTTTCCGACGGCTTAATGTGCTCTCATACCGTGAAGAACCTCTTATGAGTGGCCAAATGTTTGCTCCAGCACTGAAGAACCCATTATGAGAGGCCAACGACTAAATGTGCACTCCTACCGTGAAGGACCTCTTATGAGTGGCCAACGGAAGTGTATGTTTGTTGAACTCCTCCATCTTCTTAGTGAAGGCTTTCTCGTCTTCCTCCGCCTTCAGAGCAGCCTTCAGACCCCCCTCCGTCCACCGCATGTAGATCACCAGAGACAGCGGCCCGACCTGCAAGCCAGGAAGTTTTAATTGTCAGATAATCAGGATACTTGGTTTTTTCATCCGTGACCCTCTTGTTTCCTACCTGGGCGCTAGGCAGATCAAAGTACCCTAGGAAGGTCATAGACTACAACAAGGCAAATACAAGCAAGGATATGTATTATTTCAGTGAATTAAAAATAAATGTTTTCGCTAAGCTACTGTTAAATGACCTGTTTTCAAGCGTTTATCACCTGCAAAAAATCATCATTACTTTGATTACTTCGAAAAATACGTTTATTATGCACAAATAATATTTATTATCTTCTTGAGGTTTTCCGATATAAATAAACTAATACTCCTTATTAATCTAATACTTCTTAAAAATCTGGAAAATCCGGTTGTTCTCTGTGCGTTTCTTAATGAAAACATAATTAGCCTAATAGCTTTTTACCTTGTGAAAACATAAATTAATGTTGATACTAGTTGTTCAAGAAAAATGGTACAGTGTAAAATTCTGATTTTATTGGGATTAGGAAAACTCTTAATTCATGTTAGGAGCTTGTATCATAAATGGCTGGGTTTAAATTCAAAAGGCTTACTTAAGATTTAAAAATAATTATGATGTATTAGGTGAACAGAGAGCGCCTATTTTCGATTGTCCCTATCTGATTGATATTACATTTTTCAAGTACTGTGCAGATGTTTCTTCTCATATGTTTTATAACATATAATTATTTTATTTTAATTATTTATCTCAGTAAGATTTGACAAAAAAATTTATGATTAGTGTCTAATTTGAGAAAAATACTAAACAAAGGTAGTCGAGAAATGTATTTTGTTTTACAAATTATGTTCCTAACTGTAAATCAACATTCACAAAAGTTTCCATAGTGTAATAAGTCTTTCCTGGAAATTAATAACTGTCTACCAGGTCACAGTAGCAGAACTAAATGACGCTGACAAACTGCCAAATTTATCGGAACTAAAGCGTGCGGACGAGCAGAAAAGTTCGTTTTGTTTCATTTAGTTCATCACAGTTTTAGTTCATCTGTTTAGTTTACAGATACAAAAGTTTTTTTTAAAGCGATGTCTTTTTGAAAACAAAAAATATTAGTATCCTATAGGTCTATTTATAGTTTCCAGTTATTAATACATTTTTTCATATGTATAATTTAATATTTAAATGATTTTTCAAGGAAAAACTTCTTGGAAATTTTTGTTATTAAATTGCAAATAACTGCTGCTAGATTACATCGAATTATTTCATAGTATTATTGCCTGCACAATGAATGTTTACAAAAACTAGGTTTAAATGAAAATACAAGGATTTGAACGAATAAATACAAACAATTACTCCAATGACACTAGGCTGACATGAATCAGACACAGACAGCCTCTGGGAATTTGTCAAGCGCTGTCAGATTCAATAGTTGATCCCTATAACAAGCTTGTCCACTTTTGGCCGAAGAACCAATATTTGCGACTGTATTCGTCGACCATATTTATGAAATGACAGGGTATGTCTTTTGTATGGACTCACAGTAATTATTTTTAATCCTGAAAAAAATCTTCTGTTCGGTTCTCCTGAATTAAATTTATTGTTTTAATATTCCTGTCAAAAGCAGTTTTTACCAGTGAACATTTATTTCGTCTCCTTTTTAACTTTTTGTTGACCTCCTTTTATTACTTGCTGTAAGAAAACATGGAATGATAAAAGCTGCTTTTAAATGCTGCATGGAATGATGTGAGTATTAGTACTATAAGCTGCTTTAGGCCCTAATAATAAAATTATAAAAATATGTTATCATATTTACTTCTGTAATGATACTAGGCTGTTTGGATTTTTAAAGTTAAGTTTCTGAATAAAAACAAATTAGAGCCATCTACTTTTAAGCTATTTGTAGTAGTTTTTCATAAAGTGTTTTTACTCATATTTATTTGAAAATATTTATATTTTCATAAGAAAACTACAATGATTGTCCTAGTCTAAAGAAAATATAAGCAACCTAAAAAATATTGTGCTTTGAAAACAACCTTAATAAAAAGAGGTTATAAAAATGAATCAGAGGTTATGAGGTTATGAGTTATCTTATGAGTTCACTTAAGATAACTGGAAATCTTCTCCTACGTAAATATCGAATATCTTTACCACCCGTTTCTTTTGTATAAAGTATATAAATTGTTAAAATTATATGCAACTGAATATTTTTCAGTAATATATTATCAGTTGTAACTAGGTATTACATTTTTATAGCGCTGATAAAATATTAAAATTTATAAGTCATTAAAATGTACAGTTACTGTTGCTGAAATGGAAGCATACATGTATACTTACTGTTGAGATACGAAAATAAATAAAATAAAATCCTGACGAAAGCTTATTACTTTAACATTAATACTAATTTACTTATTTATCATTTACATCAAACCCACTCTGCAATCCTTTTAGTAATTTGTTTAAATTAGGCAATAAAAGTATGCGTTTTGTCTTTTGCTTCTTTTGAATGCTCTAAATAATCCGCAAAACTTTAAGTAACATATATAATAATCTATTATAGAAAACCAATCTCATTAGTGTAGTCTGTGGGGGAGTTTCTCGGAACTCATTTCATTAACTGTGATGAAAATAATTAATTAATTAAAACGTACAAACTGTACGCTTCCGCACATTAATAATTTATGTTTGTTTTCAATAGTTTTTTTTAATATAGAGATTATATTTTTTGTTTGAAAATTAGTTAACTAAAGTTCATTGCAGAAATGAAAGTCTACTGATGTAAGTGTTCCTTATGCATTTTTTAATACGACCTTTTTATCAAATGCTTCGCTTGCCTAAAACAGTGTTTCCCTTGTAAGGATCTCCTCCTCTTCTCCCCCCATATACCTTTACCATTCTATTTTATTTCCCTCCATATACCTTTACCATTCTATTTTATTTAAAGTGATATGATTATGTAAATATATATTATTTTCCTGTACAGATTCTGGAAAGCCCTGAAGGCAAATTCAAATATGACAATTTTTTGTCTGCGTTTTAATCAAATATTTAAAATTTGTTATATGTGTTTCCATCAATTTGAGCAGACAAACTAGTTCAGTTAGAATTTATTTTAATGGTAAACATTTTTCTTTTTATGTTCGGTCTTGTTTATTCATATTTTAAGATAATGACACAGAAAAATATTTTTTCTGTTCTTTTTTGTTGGCTCGAAAGTTATCCATTGCCTACACCAGTATGAAACCTTTCGGGCTAGACCGGAAAGTTTTCCAGATTACGATTACAGGAAACAGAAATAAAAAATCAGCTGATTTACAGCAAACCAACGTTTAATGCATGTTCATATGTTAAATTTTAGAAAAATGTAGTGAAAGCACTGGCAATAGAAGCAATTGTTTGTTTATTTATTATAGGTTATGTTTGAAGAACTGAAAAATGTGGTGTTTAAGTAAGGAATGCGATATGATTAAAATATGTTTTTTCTGAGTAGTATGATGAAAAGTGTCGTACGTTCCACGGCCAGTGAGTTTGTCCGCACTCGCATGCGGGTCGCGCAGGAACTATCATGCTCGTCCGGTAAAACAGTTTTCTCCGGCCTGCTAACGCAATATACTATTTCACAACGATGTCTTAAAATGGCGATGTCTACTATAAGCAATATTAGTATTATAATTAGGATATTGAATGTAAGCTTTATTGCCTTTGTTATTTAAAAATTCCGAATTTCATAACAGTCACATCGAATTCCTATAATTATTTTAAGATTAACTTAAAGTCCACAACAACAAATTCTAGACAGCAAACCTACGTTAAGCTTTTAAATTTTAAATCAATTAAATAGCCAAACTATAACTTACAATTCTCTTGAGCATCTTAGCCTGACACTTGCAGCGGGGGACGTCACCGAAGACAACGCCTTTCAGTCCTGGCGTGCGAGCGAGCAGAGTCTCTATGATTAAGTCTTCTACTATACCCTGAAACCGTTGAGTCAATATGAAGCAGTATTGGAAAAAAACGATAAACTAAACTATCCGATAAACATCATGAATATAAATTGGCGGCTTTTTCATTAGGCTATAGTTCAGAAATGTATAGCGAGAGAGGTTTGCTACACAATATGTGATGTTGTTTGTTTGTTTGCTGAAACTTCTGTACTCTGTACTACTTTTGTACTCATTTATCTACTAAAACACACTAATTAGTTTTACTATAAATTATTTATTTAGGATCGGTTAAAGTGCCTAGTAGAATACTAGTGTTAGCACAACAAGCTTACAATTACCATTCCAAATCAATTGGGTCGAAACAAAATGAGTTAAACTCTTCTTATGTTGGATAACCACTCAAATAAAATTGTATATTTCAAAGTAAAGCATCGACATACACGACTGCACAAATCCGTGACGCCTGTAGAGCGAACATCCTCTGTGTAACGCCCAGCGACCTTGCTACTCGTTCCCACGAGCCTGGCTCCAGCTGCACTATTAAACATTGGGAATGTATGGACTTTTACTGACGATTATTGCAACCAGACCATTAAAATTGGCCTGAATGTCTCTAGATGTAATAAATTTGGAAAGATAATAAAGCTACTATATAACATATTTAGCTCTTCAATGACGAAGGACTAAGGGGAAAACCAGAAATTGTTAATAAGGAAGAAATTGAATCTGGTGATCTTGTTTTACTAGTATACCAAGACCGCCATATATGTAAAATACCGTAGCAAGATTTGATTAACTGGAAAATAAGGCTAATGTCGTTAAAATCTAGGAGTCTTATATTATGAAATTAAGTATAAATTGTATAATATAAGCACATTATTACTCATGATTTATTGAGACACTAATTTGTGTCTATAAAGATTTTAGTCTTGTTTTAACAGTATGTGATGTATTTCTATTTATCACGAGTGTCTTTTTTTATTTTTACCATGGAGACGAGGCCATCGTCCTCCAAGATGGCCTTCACTATGCGGCCTCGCTCGCTGTCTGTGGTGGCCTCTGCCTCCAGTAGGGACTTCTCACTGACGGCCACGTAGCCATGCTTGTTGGCGATCAAGTCTGCCAGGTCACAGGCAGCGTCGGTTACAGGACCTGTACGCAAGGCATTATAAAAATGAATTGTTACCTCGTTCTGTACCATTATTATTTTCAAGTGTACGAGTGTATTCGTCGTCAGAAAAGGCAAACACCATCGTGGGCATGATAATAATTTTAGGGCTTATCTTATTTTCTAACCTCTCTTACCTCTCACTTAAATTTCAGAATATGCCCTTTTTCTTAGTAACAAGAAAAATATAAAAGAAATCTGTCATAGGATATCTTATAATTGATTTTAATTAGACCAATTAACTCCAAGTTTACTATTTCAACTCAAAAACAATTAAAAAGGAAGTTCTTCATAAATTAAACTTCTGGAATCCTACAATTCATCTAGCACAAATTCAACATTCATTCAAATGTTTTAGTCATAATAACCTGGCAAATAATTTAATAAAATGTGTTGGGTAACTATTAATATTGGCCCTATTTTTTATCCATTACGTTGGGAGCGTAACAAGGAGGAGAAAAAACCCTGAACTAAATTGCATTATTGTAAAAACCATAAGAAACAAATATTTGCAGAGGATAAATATTTTAAGGTTTCTGTATTTTTCATATTATTTTATGTATTTCAATTATAATGTAGTTTTATGATGTGGCTTCAAAAACATTTACTCACTGTAATTTAGTATGATCATGCTCACGCTTTCAAAATAACATGGTTTGTAACCATCGATAAGGACTATTACTTTTAGAATTTGCTTAAGAAAACCTCCCGACTCTTCACTGATCAGTTTGTATTGGAGCTTTCAATCACACTCTAAATCAGGGATTAACATGTTTTAAGAAAATTACATATATTTTGCACTATTTCAATTTTTGTATTAAACTTCATAATGGGGCAGGTTTGTCGTAATTTTTAACTGTTAAAATTAAAAAAGTCTTACCAATGACCCAAATGTGAACGGGTTGCGCATCTTTTATCCGTGACGTGTCATATTTTTTCTTAAATTTTACAAGTTCAGCCTGCAACAAAATTCAGTCTGATTTCAAGTAACCTGATTATTAAAGCTATAAGGTTAAATGTTTAAGGTTAAGGTGTTATGAATAAAATGGGAAAAAATCAACTTCACTATAACAGATAGTTTAAGTTTACACTTCCTTGCCTTTATTTCTCTAAAAAATTGTGAATGTTTCAGGAACCCAATTAAAAAGGTGTCAAATTAAGATTACGATTTTACACTCTGCATGGAAAATTCTACATATGCAAGTGTTGCAATAGACCTAGGACATTTTATATCTTACAGAAAGTTGTCAATACAAATTAAATGTTTCCATGTTTTTGCTTAGAATCCGAAATGATAAATGATAAATGTTAATATATGACTTTTTCAATAGATTTTCTGGGAAAAAATGTAACACATTCTTAAGAGTAAGTTTTCAAAGCAAACAACCTTTTGAAAGAAAGCTTACTGTTATATTTGTATCGCCAATTCTACATGAATATGTATTTTCGTTTTGAAGGCTACCATTAAAGAAGTGTTACAATGCATCAATAACTCAAAGTAACTCCAACAAGAATGAGAACCAAGGATAACGTGGCATTTGATGTATTCAGAAACATATTGGATTTGTTAGGTCAAAGAAATATCCCGAAAACGGATATCCGAGTTCTCAATAACATCTCAGACATAAAAGACGTTTCTCTTGATTTATTTTTGAAATTCCACTAAACAATTTTGAAATGTTTTTTCCTCATTTTTCTGATTCTGGTTTTGGTTGCAACGTAAATTTATTCCAACCTCACATTACTATAATTCAATTTTCATTACATGCATCAACTAAAACACACTTTAAAACAACAAAAATTGTTGTCTTAAAAAATATTATAAATTTAATTTTACACTTCCATGAAAATATAAATTTTAAACATATTAAATTACTATGGTAGTTATTTAATAACAGATAAGTAAATCTCTAGTTTAATACACTTTTGTCAAATTTACCAAACATTAAAGCTGTTAGTTGCGCTATGAATAAAACCCAAATTATTTCATAAGATTAAAAAGTTACCAACTTTGTATTGTAACAATAGGTTTGATCGAATTTCAATACACTAACAAACTTAGTAAGTTTTTAATTTTATAATTTAAGTTGTCAAGGCTACGGCAATCCAAAATTTATGTTTATCTATAATGCAAATATGTCAATGACAATCCGTCATTGGTGAGAAGGGATTCTCTCAACCTTTAAGTTGACATTTTATTAAATACATTTATATTTACAAATAAAATCACTAATTAGCAAACGTTTAAAACATATCTTAGAATCAAAATCCTATCAAATGCAACAATCGGTTTATATTGTTTAATGGTAATGGTATATCAAGATTTAACTGGGTAGTAACGAACACCTTTAAAATAGTTACAAGTAATAGTTTTTAATTAATTTAAAAATAACCATTTTAGTCGATCTCTTATAAATGAAAACATGTCTACTGTCTAAATCATAAGAGAAATATATTAATGTCACAATATGTTAATAATACATAATTATTATAATATATATATACATTTATTTATTTATTACATGTATATAATTATATAAAATATATATATACAGAATAACTTACGATAAATATATTCCCATACTTACGTTCCGAGGATGTAGTTTTGACTCAGAACACCCCATTGTCCTTGCAGATACTCTCTACAGACACAACGCTGCAACACACACACACACACACACACACACACACACACACACACACACACGAGGGTCCGTACAAGCCGCAATCTACTGGACACGATTGGTCGCAGCGTTCTCGATACAACGCCAAAGGTGATTTATCCTCTTTGACTGCAGTTTAGTTCAGAACAAAACACGATTAGTTCAGAACAATCAAGTGTCTGGCTCCCGGTGTGGTATGTATGTTGAAAGGTCTTTTTTTTAATATGTCTTGTAGAAAATTATTTGTATTCGCTGTTTTCTCGTTATAAGAACGCTTAAATGTTTTAATTATATGGTTTTTTACAGTATGTATTTTTTTGTTATGACGCTTGATGAATCCCTCCAAGCTGCTTAAGAGACAAAAACAGACACTTTTAAAATGCTTTTAGTTGAAGATACCCTATATATTGTTGAATGTATGGAAGCTTCTGTCACGCTTTTCACAAAATTCTAGATACAGTGTTGCAAAGTTGTCTATAAGAAAAAAAAAACACGTAGACTATATTAATTTTTTACTGAACTTCGTCATAGATTTATGATTTCCTGAACCATCGCTTAGAAAAGCGATGTTTCAGAAAATCATAAATCCATGACGAAGTTGCAGGTTTAGAAAAGCCTGCAACTACTTTTTTTCAAAATCTTCATATTATTTAACCGAAGCTGCTAATGTCATGAGACTGCAAATTTTACTGACAAAACTAAAAAATATATATATAAGCCACTAAGCCCTATGTGTATTTGTGTTATATTCTTTTTACCAACTTAATTCCACACGCAAAAACTAGAGATTTATATGATAAGGTGCATGAAGCCGAAAAAGTTAATAAAAACCTGTAAAAATAGCACTTTAAAACACTAACAAAACTAACAATATCCAAACAGGACTCCTAAAACACAAAACACGACTGGTAGTATACTAGTGTGTCAGTGTACTGGCCATGGCACCTACAGACCTCTCTCCACTGGACACCATTGTTACATCACAACAATCGAATCACTTCCTCCATCGAATCAATCCGTGTTCAATGGTAAGGGCCCCGCTTTGTTTCGCTGATTCGGTTTAGTTTGTTTGGATTGTGAAGAGGCACTGAGGAAAGGGGAGTTAATTTTGACTCTGTAAATTGAGAAAGTGGAAGCAAGGGTAAATTAAACTTTAATGGAAAAATTAAGTTTTCGTGTTCATTTTCAAGTTTTCTGCACCTACTAGTTTGTATACAGTCTGAATTTACGATAGTTATTGGTTAAATGTGCTAAGATGCAAAGTTATACATATAGCTACTTAATGCATATGTATATACTATGTATACATAATACCATGCATGGTCTATTCTTGAACATGGGTAACTCAAATTAAACATTTATCATACTCTTTTACCAATGTCTTACTCCTCTAACGGAAGATAGCGTTTATATTTCAGGGACATTTAGTCATGTATGAAATCATGGTCAAGATTGAATTAACGCCGCCCATACGTTTAATCATAGTATAATAAGTAGTATTAACTCGTAGGAAATAGAAGCTACGTACTTTCTTTTTGTAAAGAATTATTTGAACATAATAAAGGCTATTTTGATTAATAAACAAAAGTTCATAAAAGTATTCGAATTTTTTGCATTTTTTACTATTTTGGGCCACGAAAATTTGTTGGCAAGTATAAGATTTGATTTCAGCGCCACAAATAAGCATAGGAATAACACGAATTAAAAATGTAGCTCAAAAAACCTTTACGCGAAAAATGCACTTCTTTGTTGTAAAGCAGTTAGAGTTCCCTGGGGGACAACCCTTATTGAATAAAAAAAATAAAGAATGTACTTCTTCAAACATTAATACCCCTAAATAAATAACATTAGGCCTGCTTAAAAAACTCTAGATTAAATAATATCAAAAAAATTCATAAATACAATAAGAAAGTCACACCTAAAATTCTTAATAATTAGAAATCATACGAAAGAATATAAAATGTAAAAAGTCAAAGTACTGTACATGTAAAACGGATAAAACCTTATTCATCAAATGAGGACTCCGCTGTTTTCTCGTCTTAACTCAACTCAAAGCTAGTTTAGTTCAAGAGGTAAAATTGATTGAAGTGAAACGAAGTGCATTTTAAGAGCCTTTTGTTGGATAAGCCCTAGCAGACTCGGGGTTTATTAAAATATATATTTCTACACTGAATTCTAAAATTCCCAATAATTATTTTATCCAGATCTAGTAATGGTTAAATGGAATAACGTATTTATAAACAACGAGAATGTTTTTGTTGCATTTTTAGAGACAGTTATTAATCATTTATATTTAAAAATCTCACTTCATCATTCTAATACTATCTTTTGAACCATAAAATGAAAGAATAGGTATTAAATATATTATTAATTATTATTTTAGTTTCTGATTCGTTCAAATTAAAAGGTAATTTAACTTCACTCATGGCAAACAAATCATCATTCTACTGCAAATCGTATAAAGAATTATTGTTACGTACAAAAATGATTACGAAGACTTCCAGAAATAACTGTCTCAGCCAGCCTCGCAGAGTGGTTATTGTAGAGGGTTTTATATCCATGTGGAAGCTAATATTTCAACAACCTGAGTATTCATTGGTGCATAGCTATCCTCATTTTTACTTTGCATCACTTACCTTGTCCACATGTAGTGAATACAATAGAAACATATCTTATTGATTTCACGCTGTTTTCAGTGAGTTTAATATACAATCTTTCTTGCGTAATGTATCTAGTCTGACCTCAATTAAAAACATTACCTAGTTATCACGTAAAAGTGGAAATATGTAAATAATAATAAACATGGAAACATATAATATTATTTTAAGGGGCAGCTTGTGACCTGATGATTAAGGTTAATTTTCTAGGGGAAAATTATTCATCGAAGCTTCATTGAAATTATGTTTTATATTACGATTCTAAAATGTTCATAGCGGTAAATATAAGTTCAAATATATGGTTCAAAATGAAATATATGGTTCAAATGTAGGTTAAAATGGCGAATAAAGTAAATGTTTATTTATAAAAGAAAACCTTAACGATACGTTCTTCTGGCAACAGCTACCAAATACCAAATACAATTGTATTATTAGTCTTAGTTATCTTAAAATTATGTTTTTCTGCATGTGTATTCTTTTCTAGTTATTACAAAATTTCAAATATCACAATTTTTGCTCAAGCCTGTAAGAATTTCGTCCTCAACACATGCCAGTAAAACTTCTTTGTCAATAATAATATCATTCTATTATAAATTAAATCTTGGGATTCAAAACTGGTTTTTGATCAAAATAAAACTATTGAGGATGTGAACATTTCTTAATACGCTTATATATTAAAACACTAAATTTTCAATGAGCTTGGAAGTAATAAAACTTAACATAAATTTATGATAGTACTTTATATACTGAATTTAACCATATTTCAATTGATAAAAAATATAGTCGTGTAATTTTCTTAGTACATGCGTAAATTTTCGGGTTAGAGTGTTAAGGAAGAAAATACAGAATGCTCCGAGAAAACAAACTGGTTCACCATATTCTAAAAGTCTTTTAAAATTTACTTACAACCATAAATATATTTTGTAATTATATCTGTAATTTATACATATTTACATCTTAATAGCGGTCCCTCAGTAGACTTAACGAAAAATGCATATAACATTGTTTACCAGGAATGAATATAGAAACACATTTTCAGAGTTAATGCTAATGTTTCATTGCAATTCGGCTAAGAGACGAAGATTCTAAGATTTATTGCCCTGGGAAACAAACACAGCTGGAGATATTGTATTAACATAATGTTTTACTCACACAAAACACGCTATTATCTTTGTTTAGTCTGAAAACAAATTGTTGGTGTGCTTCATTGTAATAAATTAATTTTCATCGTTTCTTAGAAATTATGTTCTTGGAAAATGTTTCGGAATGTCCTTTACTATGTGTATTTTCCCTAATATGGATTTTCAAGACCTAATCAATATTCTAATGTAAAATGAAACAACTCCAGTCTAGTGATCTATCAAGCTGACTGAATTCAATTATTAGGGTAATAAATAATTATTGGAGCGTGATAGCTCAAGCTGTAGACTCAGTAACACCCCAAGCTTCACTATTATGAACTTAAAATCTTATTGATAATATAAATATAAACCTTTTGGGGGATATCAGTGCTTCTGATCGATTTTTTTACAATTACAAAACTTAACCAGCAAACCAACATTGTACCTAGTTTCAGGCACAATATTTTTATAATTCTACAAAATATAATATACAGAGAACCCCTGTTTATAGATAATTACGAATTTAAAATATCCCTACTACTTTATACATTTCTCAACATAAAAATATGAGAGGCAGAGTAGACAATGTTTCGTTTAGTTCTCGAAAGCTACTAGGTCAAGCGTTCAGTAACCAGGAATGGATTGATATAATGATAACAAACGACAGATTCCATACCGTGATTAATCAGCTTAGTGGGCGACATATGAGGACGTGGATGTCACAACCATCCTCGACATGGCATAAGCCCGTGATTGGGAACACGGGATTTGTCATTGTGCTCACTCCATCACTGGATGGATCAAAGAATTAACCTACAATCTCTGCCTAAGAAAATGTTATCGGTAGATTTCAGAGGACATGTAAAAGTAAAAAAAGAAGCACTAAAGTTGTTTTACGTTAGTCCCTACTAGTAAAATTAAATTTTTTCTATTTTTGTTTTTGAAATTTTTACTTTTTACTTTTTAATTTTTACTTTTTTTTACTTTTTTTTACTTTTTTTTAATTATTAATTTTTACTGAAGCAGTACACTGAAACAGTGTACTGCTTCAGTTGTAATATTCTTAAGCTCTTTTACTTTCTCCCCCCCTACACATAGTATATGGAGGAAGTATTGTTTTCGTCAAAATTTTCGAATTTGAGTTGTTAGTGAATATATTCGTTTTAGTGCTCCATGAATCCAAAAAAGTTATTTCGGCGTGGTTTCTGTCTGTCTGTGTGTGTGTGGATGTATGTGTTTTTGTGTGTGTGTGTGTGTGTGTGTGTGTGTGTGTGTGTGTGTGTGTGTGTGTGTGTGTGTGTGTGTGTGTGTGATTTTTAAGGGTATTTACCCCATAATAACACATAAAAAATTACAAAAATCCAAATTTCTCAACAAACGGCTCTAACAATTTTGATAAAACTTCTATAGTTTTTAGTGCTTAAGATGACAAACAAAATGACACCACCCACATGTCTGTAAAAAATCAGGTTCAGCAGTTGTGGGTGTTTAAGTGTTAAGAAATTTCATATTTCTCAAATTTCACAAAATCTGTAACCTCTTAAGAAAATATACCTGCAACCATTAAATTTGGCTTCAAAAACTAAATAATCCAGTATTTTGAATCATTAGTTTACGTCAACTGGTTGCGGAGACAATTGATATTTTAGTTCGGCGGTAAACGCAGTACGTTGTCCAATGTTATTCTTATGACAAATATTTAAAAACCGATATTTCCGTTATGTACTAACCGATTTTGATAAAATTTGGTATATATCTGTGTGATAATTAATTGTAAATTTGTTTTATTACATTATATATGTTTTCTGGTTTTAAACGACTTGATGGGTGAAAGTATGTGTCAGTTTCCTGATACCGTTTATTTTTTTGTTATTATTATATGGTCACAGTAATTTTCTTCTGTAGACATTTCGTTTATACTAGATTTCGAAAAGTTACAATGATTGTCAAATTATTTATGACAGATGTTCTTATTGATCTTATTGATTACTGCTGTATTATACAAAAATATACTAGGGTAATTAAATTAATGTTTCATATTTTTTTAGATCAACATGTGTAGCTTCAATATTGTGTGAGTTTTATTTTAAGAACAATAAGAATAATATCATGATGATTTTTAATCAACATGCCCAAATTAATTAACTGACGAAAATAAACACAAAGCCTATTTATAAAATAGACTTAATTTATTTCATTACAAAGAGTAATGAAATAAACCCGTGGGTAGTTTTTAGCCGAGGTATATAAATATAATGTCAAAAAGCATAAGCAGAGCAAGAGTGATGCTCAGTGGCGCATGTAACAGGATGATGCTGTGCCGGATACATTAGCATATGTGAACAACTTTAGTAATAATCTAGCCAGTACCATTCCAAAGTAATACCTACTTTTTTATCTTGGCTATTTACGTTTCAGATTCAATTCATAATATAAGTTTCAAATGTATAATTCAGGTACTTCAAGCACCGATTCTGCTCAGTTGAATTTTGACTTAATAGGAAACACCTGCAAAGTTAAATAGTTAAAAGACCAATAAATAGTTTAGTTGTTTATCATACACAGTTTAATAATTCGACATTAAAAAATCAGCTAGCCAGACTTCTTTACTGAAAATAACCTAAATCTTTAAAACACTATCAGTTTACTGAAATTGAAACCAGTATGATTATTAACCAAACTAATAGTCCAGTGTAAACACTATACAAAAATATGAACTGCTAAACATACCCAAAATCGGCCAAAAATTGGAATACCGGTAAAATATGCTTTGGAACGACGGCTAGTTTCAATATTGGAACGATCTTTTTTATTTTTGACGGCATTCTGATTTTTGGCTGCCTTATTGAGTCATAGAATCAACAGTCTTAGATATACATGTTTTAAGTAAAGGTGACTTTGTGACACATTATATGCATCTGTTGGCAAGAATTATTAAGGAATACGTTAGTTTTAAATCTTGATTCTTGTTTCAACTCGCTTGAAAAAAAACATCCTGTTATATTTTTAAAACTTCTAAATTTAATATCATTTGTACAAACGCCGAGTGTGAGAGTCAGATTATATTCCGTAAAATTATTCTTCAGCGGCTTTTGCGTTGCTAATACAAACAATGGCTACAACCGCAACCCACAACACCGAGAATATTTGCAAGGTGGCTTTACTTCCGCCGAGTTTACACGCGTTGATAAGAATAACAAAGGTCCTAGGCAGCTTTCCATATTTGCATTGATTTAATTTTGTAATGAGCTCTGTGTTTCTTTGGGCTAAGAATAAAAACTAAAATGCTAAAAAAGGTATCAACAGTTTATTTTAGCTGATTTGTTTCATTTAGGTGTTTTATTAATCAACTATGAATATATTTAATTTATAAGTTTTGAAACCATGGTTTTTATATTAAGAAAGAGGGGTTTACGTCTAGCCCAAGTTTTACAAAATAAAAACCTTCATTTTTTATATAATTTGACAAACCTGCTTTGCAGTGCGATTAAATTTAACATAGTTGAAACTTTTCGTTGACCAAGTGTCTCATTTTTAAGAAGAAATTTTATTAGAATTGCTTTACTTTTCTTACATATTTTTTCTTTCATTCTAATACCTATCATATACCCCATAAAAATGTTAAACATTTTCACATAAATATTTTATTTTTGTATCATAAAATAACACATAAAACAAACCGAGTAAAAATATATAGTAAAGTTAAAATGGTATGTAATATACCTTACCTTACCTTGCGTTCTTTCCCATGGAAACAGCAGGTTTTGGGCCCCTGGGCATCTTAATTTCCTACCCCCAGCTGTTTCAGTTGGGGATCTTTATGTTGCTATAAAACTTTCAGCAACCACGTATTATACACTTTTGAAGAATTATTGTCAAAGCTTCTTCTATATTTTGGCTTTCTAATGCATGTAGAAAAACATCGAGTAAGTTTTCCTGAAGGTTCTGTTATGTAATATACAGGAATTATCTTCTAGGAAATTAACAAAAAACTCAACTTTCTCATAAAAACCCATGTTAAATTTACAGATCTTAAGACATTTATATTCACAAATTAGTGGTGTAAATACCTTATGTCATCCAGCTCAAAAACGGTCTTCTTCTTGAGCTGGATGACATAAGGTATTTACACCACTAATTTGTTTTCACGCCAGCTCAGGGGCAATAAAACATCTTTAAGATGTCGGAACAATTTATATTTACATTCACATTCCTACAGACTGCACAATAACGAGGGGTAAAACGTGGGTGTTTGTTAACTAAAAAATAAAAAATAAACTTATAAATAGTAGGAAGTTATAAAATGGAATTTTGCTGGTCTTTGCAAGTCCTTTAAAGTTATATGCTGTTTGGCAAATGCTGCCACCTAAAATTTTGTAGATTCCAAATTGAAAATAAAGTTTCCAAAAAAAAACTCATTGCCTAAATGTTGGCATGTCGTATATCAAATTAAAACTGGGTTCAAAAGAATACCGAATTTTAAAACACAAGGCAAATATATCTTGTTGCTCTCGAGATGCAGGGTATTCTGTAAATACCATTTTCCACAATATGGCCACCATGACTGTAGATAAATGGGTTCTGTTTCCACCCAATTGTTAGACTTATTTTTAGATTTAAAATGATGCAGGAAAGGACACCATTCTGAGATTCAAACCCTGCATTTCAAAAAGGTTAAAAGTTTGTGTGTTGGTATGAATTAGAGCGTAAACTTTTATTTCATCCTTGAATGACAAAATGTTCGACTGCAATCTATTGTGGATGGCTTAAAAGTCTCACCCTGCATAAACTCAGAAAAAAACTAATTTAAAGAACAGTAAGCTACTATATTTAGGTCTAAGAAATAATATGTATTTCTGTAGCATACAGCAATAGCTTGTTACTAAATTACGCTTTTAAAAACCATCCAGCCATGGACAGTTTTCCCTCATGATCGTAAGACGGCCCAGACAAACTGTAAATCACAATCAACCTCCTTCTGTTTTATCTAGACGAGTGCCAGGCTTAGTAGCTTCTATGGACATGCACTGCAGCTTAGTGCAGCTAAGTGCTGCGCTGCAGTTAGTTTATTGTTCTCCCTCAAGGCTACGACATTATCACATAGCAAATTGCCATTGGTGATTGGCTGGATTCGAATTGAGGACCCTCGGTTGGGTCCCGCGTTTTACCATAACACCAGTCCGTCCGCTGGGGGTTAGGGAATATCTATTTCGATATTATGGAAATGTTAGGAGCTTGTTGTTAAGGCATTTGAATAGCATGTAAAAAAGAAGATTTTTATAGAATTATCTCCTCTAATTATAAGTATAATTAACTTAATTGCCATAAAGCTTCCTAACAGTTATACGCGAGCAAATGTCTTATTTCGATTTTTTTACCACTAAACCCTTGTTTGAATCTAAAATATAAGGAGGATTGGAGAGTTGCAATTGCAAAGAAAGCAGGTTAGGGAAGAACAAGAACGGCAAAGAAACAAACACTTGTACAAGCAATAAACTGAACGAATAGCCATTTGAAAGCAAACGTAACTTAGCGAGCGCCATAATTAAAACCATACTACCGACAAGTCGAGTTTCATTAAATCTTTACGATTTAAATTCTGGATCTCGAAAAGTTGTTGAAAAACCATTTAGATTTACAATAATACAGTCATGGCACTTCAGGTTTGGTAGGGTTTTCATTAATTATACTACTGCTTTATTAGTTTGATTATTAAGTATTATAGTGGTTTTTAGTTAAGGAGACAAAGAAACTACTAGGAGTGGGTCACTAGTTTCATATACTATGTTTGTAAGGGTAGAAATTTAAATCACACAGTTTTTTTATGGTTTAATTTCTTTTTGTCTTTGTTTTGACATACTTGATCCAAAGTAAACAAAAGGAAACATAAAACACCTTGGTTTATAAATTTAAAAGTTTACGCGGTTAAAACTGCGTTGGTAAAAATAATTCAACGAATAAATAAATATTACATATCATTGACACTTTGATGTAATGCGGGATATTATTTACAGGCACGTATATTTTTTAAACCTATAAAGTAAAAAACGTTTACCAGGATATAGTTATAATATGTGAACAGTAAGGTGCAACCTAAAATTAATATGGACCAGCCATATATTCGTGCTAGACAAGGAAATAGAAAATGTTTTAATCATGCTAGAATATTTCAATAGCTCCGTTAGTTTATGCTTCTTCCAAAAAGAAATGTGGTATATATTACTTGTGAAAAGTTACTTTTTCGATTATATAAAAAATTGAATAAAAATGGCCTTTTTAACATTTTTACTATTGACTGGCTCTTAAAATGTTTTTTATTTTACATCAATTTAATTTTATTTTAATTAATTCAGGCTTTATCTCGAACTTAAAACAAGAGGAGCCAAAAAAACATTACTACTGACTAGTTAATACTGAAAAAATTTTAATTTAATTTATCTTCATAAAACCATTCTCCAATTAAAAATATCACTTTTTAACTTTGCATAATCTATTTAGGCTAATATAACACCTAACATTCAAATAAAGTGTATTACTATTGCATATCGTTAATGTGCATTTTCAATATAATGTTTAAAGTTTTAACAGTAACTATGAACTATCGTTATGAATTTACAAAAATACTTAAATCTATACCCTACGAAGGCACTTAAGGTATTTTAAATATTAACAAAATATTGAATAAACTACATGTCGTAGCAACATAAATAGATATTGCTGTTTCTAACTAAAACGAATAAATAATTAAATGTATACTCATGATAAATAAAATCTAGTACGGTACTTACAGTTTTGTATTGTGTTTTGTTTAATTGATTTTATCCCAATCAAACACCTAACTGGAAAAAATATATTTTTAGCGTACAAATTTAGTTTTTATAACTTTGCGTCCTTGTACAATACTCTTGTTGCATACATTGGAGGAGCAAACAAAGGAAATTCCTCTTTTCTGGTCCCAACATTTCATTCCTCTTGATCGGTCAGAAACCTAATTACAGTCTTTGTTTGCCTTAATCTTTCTAATACGTAATGCTCTTTTCGTTTACTTTTATTTAAACGAATTTGAGATTAGTTTATAAGTTACAAGAATTATTACATACAAATACTGAATCAAAGTATTGTTTCAGTATGTAAAGAAACAATTCAATAAAAATGCCAAATGATATTCCATGTCAGTTGATTAATCCCTTAAAACATTTAATTGACTGAATTTATACTTAAATAATCAGTTGTTCGTATTAGAACGACTCTAATACACGTAAAGAGATGAAAAATTAAAGTTATCGTAATTTCTTGGTTTGGACTTACAAGAATTTACATTTAATAATGAAATAAGTGAAACAACAAATGTTAAATACTTTCTCATTATAATACACCGAAACAGGTATTTTTATTTACCTTTATTTTTGGCAGGAGATTTACTCTTTACCAACAACAGCACAGAAATTTTACTGAGTACGTTTGATTAGAAAACATGTTAGTAAACACCTCTTAGCAACAATACCTCGTACAATTTTGTTTTACAGGTCAGGTTTGAAGATTTGAGAAACGTAGAGGTCAACGTAAAAAAATGTATTCTGATTTAAAATGTTACACTTTACATTTAGTATAATGTAAAGAAATAAATATTTCTGATAAACCGGTACTTACCATGCTAGTAACTGAATACACTACAACCAGTAGTATTTTGATATTAGTGTCATCACAATTATTTACTGACATGATATATACATTGATATACAAAATATTAAATAAGGCACTGTCTGGCTGCATTGAGTCTTTTCACTTGCAGAGAAAGTTTGTGAGTAAGCACATAATTCACGAAATCTCTCAATAGTAAACTTAAAGGAGTCCAGATGGGGATGAGCTGACAAAATTATTCCTTGGTTTCCCTTTTTTCAGTATGTCTGTTCTTTTCTTTTCAAGTGTTGTCAGATATCTAATAAATATTAAAACAAAATGCTTCGGATGTGAAACTTTTAACTGCAACTCTTGCCTCTAAATTATTTAGTACGAAAACACTCTTCCAGAGACATAACTTTAAAAGCGAATTTAGAACGCGACAATACATATTCCATGAATATCACATATTTGTGCAAAGAGAAAGGAGTAGCAGTTGGTTGGGATGCATGTTTATGTATATTGTAGAGATTCAGAAAGAATATTAAATGGGCTACTGCTAGAAACTGGCAAGTATCAACAGAATATAGGCCTACATTCTTAATTCTTTTACATGTCCTTAAAATTTGAATTAAATCATTTGAATTCAATTAGGATTATTTTGAAAAATTCTATTTGGACAAATTTAACAGCCACGGTCAAACTCCCTCACCAATGCAGATGTATTACTATAAACTTTTTTCAACTTTTATGAATAAAAAGAATTGAAAAAAAACTTAAATTTTCAAGATGGCGTTTTAAAGAAAATGGACGTTTCGCATAATTGCATAGTTTTGTGGGTTTTTCTCAGTTCATTGTTTTCGGGCGGTTCCCTTATTTTATAGCATCTTTTGGTTTTGTGACAAACCGTTAGTATACAGAACAAACCGGAAACAAAACACAACATAAAAATACACGAATCCTGGAGGAACGAATTCCCTCCCACTTTTGTCGATCTCCTGGAGTAGCTTTCATATATAACGAAATGTCCAATCAGATTGTCTTTTAAATTTTCTTTGACCTTTACACATCATAGTTGATAAAATTAAAGGGAAACCCTTGTCCACTTTTCCTTGTTGAAAAGGAGTGTATTTTTAAACGAAGCGCGATAGAATAACTCGGAGACCGTTATCGCTAACGGTAAAAATGCATTTTCGGTAGTGTGAACTGTATTATTTTTTTACTTTGTCATTTTTCTGTCAAAAAATGAAGCTTGTAACTTTGCAAGTTACTTAATGAACTTTTGAGAGCTTAACATCACGTTATAGATGTTTAATGGTATTTAAAAGCGTTCATATATATGTTTTTAATTATTTGATGAAATCGTAAAACGTACTATTACACCAAATTATTAAAATGTAAGAAATATGTTTTACATTCTTCAATTTATTATAAATAGTTTTTTGTTTGAAAAGTTACTAATTATTCTGTCAAATACGCCTGTTTTGACACTTTTAATAAAATACATATCATGAAATTGGTAGGCCTATGTTCTACCTTAAATTATGGTACCATTTAGATTAAAAAGAGTTTCACAGTTTCTTCTTAATGTCTTCTTTTATACGATTTTGACCAAGTAGCGCCAAACGTGATGAGAACAAAACCGGCTTGCTTTGTTCGACTCAAATTTAACTCCCACTGTATATTTGCTTATGATTTTATTAGTTTGGCTATCGACAGAAGTGCCAAAGAGCTCCTACTTAATAAGCTTGACAAGAAGCTCCGAAGCTCTATAAATACTCGTATGCTACACGAAACCCAATGACTTGTTTTATCTGACACTTTTCGATCCTACCATGACTCCTGATTATTTAAGCCCTCTCTAAACAAATTACTAGGCCGGTGTAACAACCATCACACCCCTCCCATCCGGCTCCTTAAAGAAAGTTCATATATGAGAGTCCATAGGGTACCTATCCACCTCCGCGTACATCCCTTTAATCGCCTCTCTGCTGGGAGGCCTCCTCTGGTTCTGACCCAGGGTAGGACCTCCAAATAGTCCTCCATTCTGCAAATTCGTTTTGTGGTAGGATTCCACAGCCGAGGCCACATTGCTGATAGGGCCCTGAGATCTAGGAGGCCCGGCGGGGCCGTAGCCGTTCATGTGGACTCTCGCAGGACCTTCTTCGTCCTCTAGGTCGTGGACCACCGTGTGATCCTGGGGTAGGTGGCCGTTGGGGAGGGCGGGGGGGAGGGGGAGGAGGTTCGGGGACAATCATGCCGTCAGACTTCTTCAGACGGTCGATCTCCTGAAGAACCAATTTGGTGAATTCTTCTTGTACTCTGGGCGAGTCTGTGTCTCCGTCGACCTGGGATGCGGATACAAATATTAAAAGTCATAATCAACTGTTACATTTAATTTCAATTTTATGTAGGAATCAGGAATATGTTTCTTTTAAATACACTAATAATAGTTCTAGATCCAGCATAAATCGCAAATCGTTGCCTTATTAAGAATAAATTATACATGTACAATGTTCAAAGTGTCTAACTGTGTTGGAACATTGTATTATTGCATAAAACCAAAGAGATTTCAGGTACATATAACAGACCTATGATTTCCTTCAGATTATTAGTGCACATGGGTTAATTGATGATAAATAATAAAATTACCCTTTTCATAACCTAAGCTTCATCTATAATAGCATCATTAATAAGATTAAATTGATTTTATTTTATCATTTTATCGTTAATTTGTCTTCAACCAGCAACGTACTCATTCTGTCGTTTATATATGCAAAGAGTTCGAGTTTATAGGCCTTAAAACAAATACACAATACAACTTGTTCAGGTCCACACATAGTTCAGAGAATTTAGCTTTGAAAAAGACGCAAACTTGGACGACCAAAAAAGGTTAATAACCAGCGCCAAAATGTTCAATACACTTCTACAAATAAGTAAAAATTCTACACTCCTTTGAGCTTCGGATTTGGGTGAGAGATTTTAGGGAAAATAACAGGAAAACTTTTAAGTTAAAATAACTGCTGTTTTCTGAGTAGGATCAATGTTGAGACCCCTACTTTACACCGTCCATCTTCTTTTATCAAGCCCTTTAAAACGATATATTACATGATACGGTTTCTTATTTAGAAGTTGTTCGTCCCACTTTTTAGAGGGAGTGAGTAAACATTTGTAAGGACCAAACACCTTCCCTAGACTTAAGGGGATCCGCCACCAATGCGGGAGATTTTTTGATTTTTTTGGATAAATAAAAGTTTGACTACCAAAACTGGTTCAAATTAACCTAAAAAGAATAAATATATATATAACAACTCCATTTTTTTTCCTTTGATTACGTTTTATTTATTTTTTTAGTTTTTTACGTTTTTTTTTAATTTTAAAAACTTTTGAATAACTTTTTTATTTTTGGATGAATTTTAATAATCTTTTTTTTAATTTGTATATTGTAATCATAGGAATATTCCCCGGTATTTTAACTAGTGTAACACAAATAGGAAATTATTTATACACGTTTACGTAAAAAACAATATTTTTCATTTTATTATTTTCAAATAAACATTTTTTTACCTATGAAAAAATTACTGTACAAAGCTCTCTATACCAACAAATCATCAATACAGCATGAAGATACACTGGTAAAAATTTCAGTCAATTGTCTCTTGTATTAAAAAAGTTATTCAACAATTTGTGCTAAAAAACGGGGGAAAACACAATTTTCGGGAATCGGCTTACAAAGTTGAGCTGACACAGATGCACTAAGTAAACTTACCTACCTTCGAAATACCAATTTTCGAATAATAATTTTTTTAATATGCAAAACTGCTCAAATTCGCCCAAAATTTTGTACACAAGTTCAGAAATACATGTTCTATAAAAAAAAAATAAAAACCAAAATTTAACAAAAAATAAATAAATACCGAATTATCGGTGGCGGATCCCCTTAAAATAGAAAAAGTAAGTTCCCCGAAGTAAAATTACAACGAAAAATAAGAAAACGGAGCATTGGTAGTCGAGTTTTTGGGACATTTGGTGGATAAATATTACAATAAAATAATTAAATCCACCCCTTATTATCTCAAGAACCGTTTACTTTCGATGATGTAGATTATTTTTGCGGCGAGTAATCTTTCAAAAGATCTCCATTTTCAACGTACATAAAAAGGTTTAAGTAAAATTGCACTGTCCCAGTAGATTATTTGGCTAATCTTTTGAATCCTGCTCCACCGTTAAAATCGATGCTTTTCGATTCCTTACAATTAATCGAATTCTTCAATAAACATAAGTTTTATCCTTGTTATCATAGAGTAGCATTATGTAAATAAACATTGTAGGCATTTCTTTTAAGTGATTCCAGTAATTTTTACTATCCTATTCGAACTACACCGAAAACCCTATTATATTCAAAGATTGTAAAACTTTGATTTGGTAGCTGATTCAGTTCCATACGAGACACTGCGATGACTCTAGGAGTGGAAAGTGACGGTGGTGATGGAAATGTTTAGTGGTGTAGCCAATGTGAATGTAAAACGTAAAAATAACTGATAAAAATACATGGTTCGAAGATTCCTAAATGGCATTGAGTAAAATGTTGTATTATTGTTAATTGTGGTGCCATAATTATACTCGAAATTGCAGGTAGCACGAATACTTTTAGTAACGCCCGAAGCTGAAAACGACTGTCAATTAAACAAATAGAAGGTGGCGGACGATGTGAAATTAATTAGTTTTAAGTACGTCATGTTAGTTAAAAGTATAGTTGAGTTGTGGTATGTTGATAACGTTGAATATAACCAAATAGGTTTTATTCACATAGTGTGACTGTCAGGTTGCACCATATTATAGTTAAAAGTACAGTGCCGATGTTTCGATTATGATATCGAAACGTTTTGATGATTAACGTAAACGCGATTGTAAATATCGAAAAAACATCGATTTCAACGGTGGAGACGAATTCAAAGTTTCGCCGGTTATTTCCAATACTCACAATGCTGAGGCGGTTCTCGTTGTCCAGTGTCTTCAGCATCGGAAGCGTCTTCTCCCTGAACAGTTCCAGCCTCCTCCTGAACGCAGCGATGCTGTCGTCCAGCCTTCCTCTCCCCAGCTGCAGCTTCGAGCAGTCAAGCAGTATCAGGTTCGGCTGCTGCTTGAACTTTGAGCATCGAATAATGTGAATATTAGAACATATAAATATAGGGTGTCTATAAAAACTCTGGGGATTTGAAGCAAAATATTTTAATGGAGTAAAAAACTTGTATGATTGTGTACTACATCATGATTGGAAAGGTTACATATTAAAGTTTTTTTGCAATTTAATAAAGTTTAATATGAGTCCCTATATTCACAGCACACGTCGTGGCGACATTCCACCTCTACCCATGTCTGAAGCCAGCATGTCTGAAGGGACGGTTGCCACAGAATTCATTATTCGTTGCCTGAGATGGTCAACATCACGAATTTTCGAAAGTTTCTTTGTACCGTAACAACATATTTAGTTTATATTAGCCAAATAAGGCATTGAGCCTTTTGTTACGGCGCCCCGGCGTTGCTTAGCGCGGCAATCCAGACAGCACTGACAGCCGTGCTACGTTGTTTCAAGACCAACGCTCCGCAGCGCTGCCATCTCCTGACGAAAACATTCCCAATAGCTATGAGTAAAACTTGATGAGCTTCTCGTATCAGAGAAATTAACCACATTTTTCTCTCTTCAACAGTTATTAGGATATAAATTTTTAAAATCCCGAAGTTCTTTTATAGACACCCTGTATAGAAAAATGTCAACTTAAGAAGTCCCTTGATTTTGGACAAAGCAAATCCCACCTAAGCTCAGCGGTGCTATTTCCGATAAAGTACACAATTCTTTTCATGGCTAAACTACTCTTGTTTTAATTAAGCTAAAACTACTATAGAATGACACTAAATGACCTTACGAGTAGATAAGTTATTTTCAAAAATTCTGTTTTCAAGTTATAGGATTTTAAAGGAGTTTAATATTTGACTCACTGAATGCACTCTCAAATATAAGTAGGAAGAAAAAAAACTGAAGTAACAAGTAATCACAAGTATCTCAAATCAATTCTATATTTATTTTATGTATGTTTTTATCAAAACAAGATTTTTCCTAGAAATTGGGAGTGGTTCCGCATCCAAGAAAATCTATTTCAAACAATTAGGTTTAAAGGGTGATAATTCAATATAAAAACCATAATCCAAGCTAGCTGAATGTCTATTATTATTATATACTACAATCAATTTAAGAAATATCTTAATTTTTTCAGGTTTTCTAAAATCTTGCACTAATTCAATCTTGAGATCGTGAGAAAATAAGGACCATTATTATGAAATGTTATTGAAAAAGTGGAAACCTTGTTTGCGTTACGCCTTTTACCTTCAAATAAAAATAATGTTTACTATATCAATAGGAGACAAAGGCAAAGCAGCCTTAAAGGTTTTTTACAAACGGTTATTTTATTGTATGTTAAGAAAAAACCTCAAAAATCCAAGAAGTACAGAAAACAAAGCTCGTTAAATATTGACACGCTACTTAAAAGAACTAAATAATTACCTTGTCCTCGAAGAATCGAACTTGCTCAATATCCCTTGGAAACCCGTCGATGAGGATGCCTTGAGCGTTCATGTTGGTGTTTAGATGGGTCTCCACCAGTTGTATCACAGGGTCCTGAAAAAATAATCATTGTAAATACATACAACACTTTCAGTGAACTGATTATGCAGTCAGCCATCAGGTGTTTTTATTTTTTTCATGGTTCTTGAACTAAGTTGGAAAGGTTTGTCGTTCAATAGCATATTTCGCAACAAGGGCCGAAAATGAGGGACTGGCTGGAAAGAGCTGTTTCGGCCAGGAAATGACGTTCCCAAAACAAGTGGTTACGTCGTAGAGTGGTGAAAACTATTTATTGACCGAGGGAGAAACATATTACCTGCGATCACTTTACTTTAACCACATCTTCCTTATAGGCATCTGATTGCATTTTAACACTAAATTTGCTATCCTCAGAGGTGTACGAGCGAATGTACTGTGCAAGCGAAACTTTAAATATCAATCATTATATGAATAAAATCCTTTTTTAAGAAACAAAATATTCAACAAAAGAGTCTTTTTTATAAAAACCACAATCTTTTGGGGTGTCTAATGTGTCCATTGCAATTTGTTTAAATCGATTTTGAAAGCCTTCGCTCATTTGACTGTGGAAGTTCATACTGACCTACATTAACGATTAACGACTCTTCCTTTGTTGGTTACTACCAAATTACAAAAATTACAAGAACTAATTAATGTAAAAGCTCTTTTATTGAAAGTGGGTTAGTTGGAAACCTATCGATTTATATTGGAAATTTTTCTGAACACAAACAGCGAACTCAGTCGATTTAAGTTGAACTGATTGTTCGTGGTACAAGTAACAAATGTCAAAGGCAATTACCTGATTGTAACTTTAATTAGCATCGCGACACTATGCTGTAACGCACTTAACTGATTAGCAGGGTTTCATATGATTTGTATTTCCGTACCCAAAGCAAACAACAAGATAATTAACGGGGATGCCTATTAAACTTTATTAGAATTCCGTACTTTTTTATGTATCTCTAAAAAGAATTTTGTTACAGAGTTAGAGGCTGGAAGTTTAAAATATACATTTTGGTTACCTGACTAGTTCAAACAGGTAAATAAAGTAAATTTTCGAAAACAAAATATGCATTCATCATTGAAGCTTCTTAGTTTTCCAATTTAAAATAAAGATTAACGAATATTCTAGCAATAAAAGAGACAATATAATCGTGTGATGAATGTATAGCCAATTGAAAAAGCAAATGTAAAAACTAAAACTCTTACTGGTTATTTAATATTTTTTAGCAAGGCCTGATGGATGGGCAGGAAATTAATATAGGGTGGGGGCACCAGTGAATGACCACCCCCCAGTGAATGACCGTTTTGCTTAAAAAACCCTGTATGAAGCATATTATTTAGGCTAGCTAATTAAAAATAAGCGTGAAACCAGCCTTGGAATATTATTCAACAATAATCTTTCATTGGTTAAAATTGTTGGAGTCGAAAATACTTTTTAAACATATTTAAAATTGAGTGTACCACTGTCTTTGATGTTGATGTCTCCTGCTATAGTGACTATCCCTGCAAGGCTTACCTGGATTTACATTCATTCTATATTTGATGATGATCACAAACATGTGTTGCAATTAAATAATATTTAATATGATGTCCTACAATTTAAAATCAGTTTTATTGCTCTACATGTGATAATGAATTATTACTGAGGGCGGTCATAAATTGGAACGTAACTAGGGCAAAAACCAGTGAATGACCGAGGGAAAACTTCGCGGTCATTCACTGGAACAAGATCGGTCATTTACTAGCTATGATCTATATTCTCAGCAGGATTATTATTATTCATCGTTATCAGTTGATTTTTCAATATTTTGACAGTTCTCCAGCCAAAAGAGACCGGTCATTTACTGGTACAAGATCGGTCATTCACTGGTGCAGTCCCGGTCATTTATTGGAGCATTGACATAGTTCCCTTTTAATTAATATTACTACCAGTATTCTCACTAATTAATGTATTTAACTAATATTACTTTATCCTTAAATAATAAACGAACTTTCTATAGTAAAATGTATAAATGTGACTATGAAATAAGAGAGTGATGACAAATTAACATGATACATCGTCCTTAACCGGTCATTCACTGGTGCACTCACCCTACAATTCATTCTCCACAACACATTATTCAATATATGTTATAATAGCTCAATTGGCATAGCAATTCTTCAATAAAAGAAGTTGCAGACACAACCAACATAAATTACAATAAACATCTGTATTCCATATTACTCTCTGAACTAATATAGAAGATTCTAGTTTCTCTAATCAAGAGGAATGCCAGCAGAAAAAGGGAACTTCTCATTTGTTTTCTCTTTATATATACGAAAATTAAGTGTAGTTAGTGGCATGTTCAGGCTCTATTATAACATTATCGTCAAAAAGAGCAAAAGGTATATAAGTAGGAGACACTTCCGGCTATCAAGTTTACTCCACGAGGATAGCCCCGTTAATAGTATACTGTAATGAAATACTATGTTTTAAATCTTCACTAAGATGGTTTAGTGACAATCGTAATGCTACTGTGGTCAAACCTTTGTACTAAAAAAACAACTTTGTTGCTAAAAAAATGTGAGAAGCACATTATTTTTTTAAATTTGCTTTAGATCTGGCATCTTTACTTTTTTTAAGCAGGTATGATGAGTAAACCTTTAGTGTGCATAGTCATGCTATTTCTGAAATTGATGCATGTTTTATGATTTATCTGGAATCTCGGAAACCGCTGCAATAAATCTGCATTGATCTACCAAAAAGCCATCAACATCGTCAGTGTTAAGGCAATGACCCAGCCGCTGGGTCGAAACCCAGCCGCGGGCGAAATAATTATGAGCGGCCACCTCTGACTAGTCTAGGTGACCAATAACATTAGAGTGCCTCACTGTTTTTAGACGTCAAATGCCTAATGACCCGTAGTAGCAGGCTGTTGAGGTCTTTTTGGCGAAAATATATTAAAAATAACCTTGCTAATTAATTTTGTTCTAACCACCTCACTGCAAGTTTACCTGATTGACCATGTCGCCAGCGACGATGGCCGCTCGGATCTCCTTCGTGTCTGCAGTAGCGGGCCCTTCAGTCGCCTCCGCAGTCGCTCGCAACAGTCGCCCCACACTCAGCGACACCCAGCCGGACGACTGTCGCACCGCCTTGGCACACAGGGTCGACTTGTTGCTGCCGGGGCCTCCTGTAACACACGCGTAGCTACAGTCACCCCACCTTGGCACACAGGGTCGACTTGTTGCTGCCGGGGCCTCCTGTAACACACATGTAGCTACAGTCACCCCACCTTGGCACACAGGGTCGACTTGTTGCTGCCGGGGCCTCCTGTAACACACATGTAGCTACAGTCGCACCGCCTTGGCACACAGGGTCGACTTGTTGCTACCGGGGCCTCCTGTAACACACGTGTAGCTACAGTCACCCCACCTTGGCACACAGGGTCGACTTGCTGCTGCCGGGGCCTCCTGTAACACACGTGTAGCTACAGTCACCCCACCTTGGCTCACAGGGTCAACATGTTGCTGCCGGGGCCTCCTGTAACATACATGTAGCTACAGTCGCACCGCCTTTGCACACAGGGTCGACTTGTTGCTTCCGGGGCCTCCTGTAACACACGTGTAGCTAAAGTCACCCCACCTTGGCACACAGGGTCGACTTGTTGCTGCCGGGGCCTCCTGTAACACACGTGTAGCTACAGTCGCACCGCCTTGGCACACAGGGTCGACTTGTTGCTGCCGGGGCCTCATGTAACACACATGTAGCTACAGTCACACCGCCTTGGCACACAGGGTTGACTTGTTGCTGCCGGGGCCTCCTGTAACACACATGTAGCTACAGTCACCCCACCTTGGCACACAGGGTCGACTTGTTGCTGCCAGGGCCTCCTGTAACACACATGTAGCTACAGTCACCCCACCTTGGCACACAGGGTCGACTTGTTGCTGCCAGGGCCTCCTCCTGTAACACACATGTAGCTACAGTTACACCACCTTGGCACACAGGGTCGACTTGTTGCTGCCGGAGCCTCCTGTAACACACATGTAGCTACAGTCACACCACCTTGGCACACAGGGTCGACTTGTTGCTGCCGGGGCCTCCTGTAACGCACATGTAGCTACAGTCACCCCACCTTGGCACACAGGGTCGACTTGTTGCTGCCGGGGCCTCCTGTAACACACATGTAGCTACAGTCACACCACCTTGGTACACAGGGTCGACTTGTTGCTGCCGGGGCCTCCTGTAACACATATGTAGCTACAGTCACACCACCTTGGCACACAGGGTCGACTTGTTGCTTCCGGGGCCTCCTGTAACACACATGAGGCCACAGTCGCACCACCTTGGTACACAGGATCGATTTGTTTCTGCCAGGGCCTCCTGTAACACACATGTAGCTATGGTCACCCCATCTTGGCACACAGGGTCGACCTGTTGCTTCCTGGGCCTCCTGTAACACACATGTAGCTACAGTCACCCCACCTTGGCACACAGGGTCGACTTGTTGCTGCCAGGGCCTCCTGTAACACACATGTAGCTACAGTCACCCCACCTTGGCACACAGGGTCGACTTGTTGCTGCCAGGGCCTCCTCCTGTAACACACATGTAGCTACAGTTACACCACCTTGGCACACAGGGTCGACTTGTTGCTGCCGGAGCCTCCTGTAACACACATGTAGCTACAGTCACACCACCTTGGCACACAGGGTCGACTTGTTGCTGCCGGGGCCTCCTGTAACGCACATGTAGCTACAGTCACCCCACCTTGGCACACAGGGTCGACTTGTTGCTGCCGGGGCCTCCTGTAACACACATGTAGCTACAGTCACACCACCTTGGTACACAGGGTCGACTTGTTGCTGCCGGGGCCTCCTGTAACACATATGTAGCTACAGTCACACCACCTTGGCACACAGGGTCGACTTGTTGCTTCCGGGGCCTCCTGTAACACACATGAGGCCACAGTCGCACCACCTTGGTACACAGGATCGATTTGTTTCTGCCAGGGCCTCCTGTAACACACATGTAGCTATGGTCACCCCATCTTGGCACACAGGGTCGACCTGTTGCTTCCTGGGCCTCCTGTAACACACATGTAGCTACAGTCGCACCACCTTGGTACACAGGATCGATTTGTTTCTGCCAGGGCATCCTGTGACACACATGTAGCTATGGTCACCCCATCTTGGCACACAGGGTCGACTTGTTGCTGCCTGGGCCTCCTTCAACACACATGTAGCTACAGTCGCACCGCCTTGGTACACAGGGTCGACTTGTTTCTGCCAGGGCCTCCTGTAACACACATGTTGCTATGGTCACCCCATCTTGGCACACAGGGTCGACTTGTTGCTGCCAGGGCCTCCTGTAACACACCTTTATCTACAGTCGCACCGCCTTGGGACACAGGGTCGACTTGTTGCTCCCAGGGTCTTCTGTAACACACATGTAGGTACAGTTGCCCTTCAGTTGCCTCAGCATTCGCTCGCAACATGTTTTTTTTTTTTTGTTTTTTTTAAGAGGGTGGCGGCCTCTTTCGCCCGACATTCACCCTCTCTCGCTTCACCTTGGCACACAGAGTCGACTTATACTTAACATTCGCATGTGACATACTTGCTCCCCTGAAGGCGGTACGAAAACACCCGAGGTTGTACTTTTTTCATATCATTCATGGTTCGTGTATCAATTGTAAAAATATACCGATGATACGGACCTGAAATATTTTTTTAAGATGGTGACTAGAGAACACAGGGTTTTTTTGGGGACTGTTATCATTTTATTTAGAAAGGTTTACTTAATATATGCGTGAGTGTTTTTAGAATCTTGGGCATCCTCTTTAATATTTTTTTACTGGGTTTATTTAGAGTTACAATTAAATCTCATCCCCAACCAATTAAATTCATTCCCCACTCACCAATCACCCATATGACGGGCGGGTAGCCCTTGGTCGGAGGCTGGTACACAGAGGCTGCTGTAGTCGTAACGTGGGGCGCCAAGCTCGGGGGCGCTCCCGCCGGCAAGGGCGCCACTCCGTTGGCCATCGGTGCCCCCGCCGACTTATCCTGCGAGCCCAGCAATCTCAGGACCGCTATCCTGAAGTCTGTGTACACCTCGCCCGGATGCCTCTCTCCGTTTATCTGAAAATTAATTTTAATACATTAACGGCTGCTTTTCTTAGTGTTTACCACAAATAAAGTTTGTTTTATGACAATCGGCTTACGTATTAGTACGTGCATGTTATAATGACATAAACTAACAGTTACTTTTAATATCATAGAATCCAAAAGAAAGTTATCGAACGAAAGAAATCTCTGAGGATATCTTGGAGCTCATCCTATAATTTTTCAATCCAATGTAGAACCAGCAAATCTGGTTTTGGATTTGAAATGAAAATGAAATGAAAATTCGTTTATTTCACAAACAGCAGCTTGTACATAAAATAAATACAAAATTACTTGAAAAATGGTTCCCCACATGGGCCATGGCCTGTGGGTGGGAAAACGAGTTCAAGCAGTCCGTAACCTTTTTATATTCAAAGAGCATCAACTTGCTGCCAAATAAAAAAATGAGATATTATGTATAAAGTAATTAAAAAATGACTTAAATTCTAAAAAAGTGAATGTGACAAAAGGAAAATAGAATAACTTTGCTAATGTAAGAAATGGATCCACACGCATCATACCAAGAGGCAGGTGATGAAAAAAGTGGGTTTACAAAAGTTTATTTGTGTGGTTAATTTATATTTGCAATATATATTTGGAAGATTTACAAACAAATAATGTCTCATTCCTGTTTACAATCATTCAGATCCTCTTTTTTTTTTTGATGATAGTTACTTTAGATTTAACTGAAAAATATCTATAGACATATATCAGACTCATTACCTTTTCCCGAGGCAATGCGTCCAAACTAGAAGGTGTCAAGACGTGACATTTTACTACAGGTTCGCAGCTTTTGAATCTGACTCTCAGTTTCAGCCAAACCCTCTAATTCCTACTTCCCGTCCGACGTAAAAAAATCCGTCATTAGTCAATTATTCAGTATGTTTTCACAGGTCTACCATTATATTCGAAGACGAATTATATTCAAATATAAAATTGTTGTAATGTCATTTCCACTATTCCTTAACAATATTAGAACAATCATAAAAGACTAAACAGATTTCCACGTGTGAAAATTATCTCCTTTCCATTAGTTTTGTTTTGATCAAATCTTATAATGGTTGAATAGAACAAGTCTGATGGAAGTTTGATGGATGGAGTTGGTGAGCTTTGATGGAAGTGGTTTCCATCGAAGCTTATACCTTTTTTCACAGCCCACGCACAGGCTTTGATCCCCATGTAAACTTTTCCCATGACATTATATATACATTTGAACAGTTACTATTCACTTCGTTTCCCACTCAACTGTCACCCATGCGACAGGCGCGCAGCCCTTGATCAACGCCAGATACTACAGCATAGATAGCATCATTGTGAATAGTAATTTTATCAGTACTATTTTAATATGCATTTTTTGGGCAATGATTGAAGTTTTTATTTATTTCTATAAATATATGATCATATATATTCTCAAAGACTGGTGAGTGGAACCCGAATAAATTATTCTTTATCGAGTAACATTTTAAGTAATAAAGTTCTTGTCAGAACAAATACTTGTTCTAAACAATTCTTTGTTTCGAAAATATGCGCTCCGCTTCTCATCATCATGTCTGCTTAAATAATCTCATGTGATTAAATTTTAACAAATAATAAAATAGAAAGAATTTTCCTAGGGTTTCAAATGAAGGTATAGGATTTTTTCTTAGGTTTAGGATAGTTAAATGGTAATCTAAGCAGGGAGGGAAAGAATGACGTTTGTTGCATAGTTGATATTGCATGACATTGGCCGCATCGACCGACAGATGCCGAGGCCGACGACTGAAAAATTGATGAAATGTTGATGACAGTCCGTAATCATGGGAAAGTCGGATGATTACAGGCCATTAAGCTTGGTGATTTTATAGAAAAATTTATAACAATGTCTGATAAGAAGTCGACCTTTTGGTTGACTTATGTGAAAATTTAGAATTTTCTTTCACTATTGTTTTCACTGCGTTTTAAAATACTTTTTACGTTGCTTTTGGTAGAAAGGTTTTTGATATTTGAGGGATTTTTAACTGCAACGATTACACAAATGTGTTTACATCAGATGGCTTAGGAACTATTGCTTTGATGGCTAAAAAAAGTGATTCGGAAAAATCTAGCCAAAAAACAAATGTGATATTTAGTAGCCTAACTATGAAAAGAGATACGAAACAAAGATAACATTAAGGTAGTTTTTGCTGATTAGCTTGATTATGAGAGGTGTAGATAGAGTTTAGTTTAGCTTTTAGATATTTAAGGTAGGAAGATCGGTAAAACCTTGTGGTAGATGTGGAAATGTGGTTGGTTATGATAACGGTATAATGGTTTAATGAATAATACGTATTAATGTATAGCAATAAAAACATGAATTTAAATTAATAGATTATTTCATTCTTCAATTATATGTTTATTTGGTTTTTCAGTAATGATTATTCCTCATAAACCTGCAATTTGGTTCATTATAATTACATTAATAATTTTATCATGATGTTGGACACACAGAATAGCAAACCAAAACTGAAGGTTCCAATAACATTTAAAACTCTAGTATAATATTTTAGTATTTATGGTAATTGCCTGTCCTAATTTACTTAAAAATGAAAGAGTTTATTTTCAAGATAGGACTTAACGTAAAAATGCAACTTATTTATTCATCCCAACGTATCACCCATTAAAACATTTTGTTTGGCATCTTATTGTAAATTTATTATACATGGTGTTTTTTTAATCGCAACCCATTTTTAAGATTGAATAATGCACATATAAATATGAAATGCGTATTGTTTTATTGATCTTTACATTTTATACACTATATTATTTACGTTTGATCACATTTAGTTTACTTTATGTGCTCAAACAGTCCGTCATTGGCATTTGTATAAAGTTATGCTCTCTCCATCAAATTCCCGAACATTTGTTGCTAGGTCCCTCTTTGAATTTCTTGCATTGAATTTGTTGTTTGTTTTGAGGTGCTAAATATCCTGTGAATTGTTTTCGTAGGTCTTAATTTTTATGTATCCCCAAATAAAATAATTTAGTGGGGTCAAATCCGGAGATCGTGGGGGAAATAATCCTTCACCTATAAAATAAAGTTTTGGGTTGCGTTTTTAATGTGTGTGTCTTTCAATCGTGCTTGTTTGCACGATAACTTAAGTAAAAGTCGTCTGATCTGAATGAAATTTGCCACAGACATATAAATTAGTATTATTCTACAAAAACAATTCACAAGAAATTCAGCACCTCAAAACAAACATAACAAATTGAATGCGAAAAATTCAAAGAGGTACATTCAACAAATGTTCGGGAATTTGATGGAGAGAGCATAATTTTATACAAATGCCAATGACGGACTGTTTGAGCACATAATGTAATCTAAATGTGATCAAACTTAAATATTAGTTGTATAAAATGTAAAGATCATTAAAACAATACTCATTACATATTTATATACATATTATTCAAACTTAAAAATGGGATGCGTTAAAAAAAACATCCTGTATATTTGATCATGATATTGTAAATTTTAATGGGTGACACGTTGGGATGAGTAAATAAATTGTCAGAATGTTAACATGAATAAGTTTTTTTTTATTTGAAACTTATTCATGTTAACATTCTGACAATATATTTATTCATCCCAACGTATCACCCATTAAAATTTACAATATCATGATCAAATATATAATAAATTTACAAAAAGAGACCAAACGAAATGTTCAGTACTGAGCTGAGTAGCCAACAAGATTAGAAAAATAAATCATTTAATGGTTAAATAGCTTATTATAGGCCGACTCAAATATCAAAGCCCAGTCCGTCCATAAAACTAATGTTAATATTAGAATTGGGCTTATGGACGGCGTGGGCCTTGTTATTTGATTCTAACTATACAAGTTAAACCGGCCCATACTATAACTTGAGGTTGATGGGAAACTACAAGCTTGTTGACTACCAGCTACTGTATCCGTAATATAACACTGAATAGACTGAACAATTTCCCACTTCTTAAAATGTTTAATCTATAAGTTTCAACGCACATCAACTTTTGATCATATATTTCAATTGCATTTAGGGAGGAAAATGTTTTGGATTTTGGATAATTTTAATTGATATTAATAGTTTTTGTGAGTTTTAGAAAGGTGTTTAGTAACTATATGATATAAGAATAATTCTGTTAAACTCATCCCTATTGACTTTTCAATAAAGGAGATAAAATATAAACATGTTATTGATTTAATTTAAGGTTAAATTGTTTAGTTTTTATCTACATTAAATGTAAATTTTATCAGAAAACTAGATACCTTTCCACAGTAATATTATGATTATTGTAGTTGATAAGTATTTATCTCACACAAATTCACTTTTTATTAAATAAATATTATAATTACTTACACGATTAATAACATAGTATTTATTATCCTTGTACTTTTATACACTCCACATGTTCCTGACTATTACTATAAGTTCTTTAATTTGTGTATTATTTAAAAATGTCTAAATAAATCGATTCTAGAGATAGCAAACATTACGTTTATTTAATTTTGTTATATTTTAATGTACCAACAAAACATTTTACAAAATCAACTATACCATCGCATGTAGATGTCGAGGTATTCATGGACAATTACGACTTTGAGGGTTAGCTATTGATTACTTATCAACCTATCATTATTTTGCCATCATTTCACTGGAAACACGCATATTTACAGTAAAACATATAAATATTCAGTATTTGCTAAAAGTAATCTGAGAGGGCATGTTCTGTGACATTCCTCTCCTTGTTTATTTGGTTGTAAGTCTCAATGGACTTTTTTTTAACTAGCTCTTGTTTTTTAGCTCAATATATTTATTTATTACATGTGTCCATACAATTTCCAATAATTAGAATTTGTTTTATTTTAAAATGCTAACTAAATACTATTTAGAATTATAATTCTATTTTGACTTTGGCCGCAAACCGTGATAGCAAAACAATCCTGATAACCTTCTTTATTTTAGACGCAAAAACGTATTGCACTGTTAAAAATTATTACTGCACACTGAATCAGCAGTTTTTCAATGATGGGGCTTTAATTAAAGGCAGTATTGTCTGTTGCTAACTTCCTTTCGGATGAACTAATAAAAAACGAGCTAAAATTTTAACTGTTTATTTCTTTATTAATTAGCGCGTCCAATGGTAAAATTAGGGACGGATGAAAACACATGTTTGTACAAAGAGCACTAAGTGTATTGACACTTAACCTCATGCGGCAATGACCTACTTTGCGCGCCTAACACCTATGCAATTCATTTAAAGATATGTTGAAAGATGTTCCTTGTGGATGATTTATAAGTTAAAAAACAGTCAAAAACTCTACAAGTTTTTTTTAATTTTCTCTCTTAGAAAATGTTGTTACTTCACGATTTAAATAACTTGATGCTTGCAATGCAATATTGCATTTGTACTATCTAGAGCAATCAAGATATTTATCACCATAATTATATATTTAAAAAAGTTAATTTAGTTAATTATTTGAATATTTTTTATTTTAGAAGACATTTTCATAAGCTCCGAGGGTATTATTTTCTCTGAAGAGAGGGGTTTAATAAATAAGATCATACGGTAAAATTAGTTTAGGTTTTTCATTACTATTATAAAAATAACAATATCATGATTGGTAGTTGTTAAAAAACTGTTTTCTTAATAGATGACTAAAGAAGTCAAAATAATTTCAAGCTAGTCCTACTAAGCATAGGCCTACAAAGAGAAAATAAGATGCCGAAGGACGAAACTGTATTGATTATGTTTAGAAGCTCTTTTGCAAAGTATCTTTAACTTTAAGATACAAAACATTGTGCCCAAAGAGAAACATACAACAAATTCCCCTCATATTTAATATTTAATATTTAAAGTGCACCTTTTTGTCTACTTTGGTCCAATAGAGTTTTAATAATACTGACGATAAAGTTATTTTTTTTATTAATATTTTCCTCACATAGCTTAGCCCACTTTTTTCGCTGTAACAATTGAGTGTAAGGTTATAACGCCTTGTAAACATTTTCTTGATGGTTTTAAATAGGTCCTCTGTTTTTAGAAATGTTTGCGTAACTCGTCCTTAAAAAATCTTAAACATCCTTCGACGGCTGCAAGTCTGTTCAATAACGTAAACGTTGTTCTTCAGTTTTCAGCAAGTTTCTTGAGAAACAGTGAGCTATTTATACGACTCGTACGATAGCACTGAGGCAAGGGTACCTCAGTGTACATTTCACTTGCTGATTGAAAAACAGAAAAACTTCCCTTGTTTTAGGATTTAATGTTTCATTTCTTTTATCAGACTTCACTAGTTGTTATGACAGCTTTATAAGCTTCACTATAGTTTAACATTGAATCTTTGAAGTACCAAGGGGCTTAACCCTGTGTAAATTTTGAAAATCTCGTTCCTAGCAACCTAACCCCTAAGAGGAACGTCCATGCAAAATGTCAAGGTTAAAGTCTCACGGTTCAATGTTCAAGGTTCACTATGGCTATGCGTGATAGGTCAGTGATATTTGACAAATATAGTAAATAAGGTAACTAAATTGAAAACGAAGTTCCCTTCAAATATCTTTAATAATCGACTTACAAGTTGCAGCTTCAAGGACTTTATCAAAGACTAGTACCTACATAATATTTAAAAATCATTCTCACTTAAGACCATGGTAATAATGTTATCAAATTTTACATCTGATTTTATAGCTTATGGGTAAGATATTTGGATTTTTATTATTTCACTATCGTTCTTTTGTTCAAAAATAGGGTTGCAAATCAAACAAAGATGTTGGTAACAGACATTAAATATTTTTGTTCTATAGCTTATTTATTTACACAAATAAAATACGTCTTGACTTCATTGGCTGCAGATTTCCCGTGCTTTTGCCCAAAATATCCGAGGAACGTAAAAACCTAGGTTATTTATACATAATAGTATTAATTTTTTTCCGCCAGAGACCCGAGATCCTTCTGATACTAATAATCGCTGATGACATTAGTTACCAAGTAGAGAGTTAATTCAACTTTCGCCTAGCTGATTTAACTTTCATCACTCATCGTAAAGTTACAAACTGAATTATCCCTGAAGCTATTACAGTGGGCTTAAGGTAACCAGGGAAGAAAATTCACCCGAACTTGTTTTAATGTTTAAACTTACAATCAACTCAGTTTTATTTTTTCATCTCTTTTTGGCGTTTCATAATCCCTCTTTTTATTTTGAATCCGGGATTTTAAAGTAACAAATTACAAACGAACAATCAATAGCATTTTTTATCCACTCTTCAACTAACCATAATTTACTGATATAAAATCAAGTCGAAGAAAGTCCTTTATTTCTGATGCCTGCATGTCGTGCTACTTATTTTCTTTAATCAAAAATTTATATATTCGTTAAAAATCTTGATGAAATAAAATGTCCTTAATGTTCAACTTTAAACTTGTAACATATGTTTCATCTCTTAAGATCTAAAATAATAACTACAGTATTTTGTAAAAAACTGTAAATTAAAAGACAAATAACGACAACTTTTCTGAGGTTTTAAGAAAGTCACACCTTCATAAACAGTAGCTTTTTCACGCTCTCAAAAGAAAGACATTCACTATTTTGTTTCATGTTCGTTTTGGAAAAAGCGTTTTATCCAAACTAATCAGCGGATAAACTGATTAACTTAACTTCATTAAAAAGCACTTTCATTTTTTGATTTACCTTCACTATAAAAGTAGCACCTTCGCCATAAAACGTTAAAAACTCGCATATAAACCAAATATTTTACGGCAATACTTCCCTTGTCGCGCTTTAAAAAATAAAATACAAAAAGTACATTAGTTTTTATATAATGGATGCTCAAATTATCTTCATCGGTCATTATGGACGCAGTCATTGTTGTTTATGGAGCCCAATAGCTCATCAATCATAAATAGAATATACGATCAATAATGGCTGCGATCTCTTCATTGGCCCTTTCATAACCGGCTTCGTCAAATAGGCGAAATTATGATTTTTGAGAATGAAAGTAATACTTTGTTTGGTTATTACTAATAATTTAAAACTCATAATGTAATATTATCTTATTTCGTAGTTATGTCTTTTGATTGGTTTAAAATAAATGTTAAATGATATTTTATTTTAAGTCAGGTGATATGGATAAAAAACTTTGAAATATATGATAAAGTGAAGTGCATTAACCAAGATATGAGCAAGACCAAGATAGCATTATGGTCAAGATATCTCAGGAATATTCCAGACTTTTCCCTTCTCAAAGTGTGTGAGAAGACTTCAATTAAAAAAGACCGCGAGAATATCACTCTCTTCTATTTCAACGTCGAGCTATGTTGTGTTGGTATTTTTTACCAAATATGTTTATCTTTGTAACTTAACACGACTTCAAGAGTTAAAATTTCCGCTGTATTTGTGCTCTTCCACCAAGATGTCTTTGTTTAGGACTATGCTGATGACAATGTTCTCATGGTTCTAGGAAAATTTTCCAGCACTATTGCTGACGTCATGAACGTCAATCACACTCACGTGACTGGTAACTCAAAAGCAATCCCTCCGAGACAGTGGTTGTCCCATTCACCGGGAAATAAACTTAGTCTTTCCAAGCTTACACTGTGAGGAAGCAAGCTCGAAGTGTCTGGATCGGTCAAGTAATTAGGACTGACGCTGGACTCCAAACTGACACACCTAAACTGAACACCTAAACAACACACTGCGAAAAGTGAAATAGGCTCTCCTAGCGTCCAGACGACTGGCTGGAGCAGCGTGGGGCATCAAGTCCTCAGTCGCTCTCTGGCTGTTTGAAGCCGTTTTGAGGCCTCAGCTAACGTATGGCTCACTAATCTGGTAGACAAATTTGAACCAAACCACTGCCATGTTTAAACTAAAAAGTCTTCAGAGGTGTGGAAACATTCTTGCTACTGGTGCGTTCAGGAGCAGTCCGTCGGAAAGCCTTAAGGTTGCGCTTGGACTTCTGCGCAACCTTAAGGCGTACGCAAGACGGCCTTCTGGTGGCAAGAAAGACGGCCTACCGACTCACCTTGAGGCAAGACGATCTCTTGAGGGAAGAACCGGTTTAGAACGGGTCATACCTCAATCATAAACTCATGGCTATGACCCTGTGCTTGACATGATCTCAGAAGTCAAGAATACAGAGGTTATCTCCTACAAGCCATTTACTGTGGATCTTTTCTCCAGGAACCGAGCAGACCAACTAGGTGGCCGGAAAACCACATTCAGGCAGAGGGAAAATCGTCTGATACACAGGCGGTTCTCTTATTGGAGGCTCATCCGGTAAAGTTACTTGCATAGCGATTTCATCATGTCTGGGGACTTACTACACCATTTTTCAAGCAGAAATCTATGGCATTCTGGAATGTGGCCAGCTAGACATACAAGTGGACATACAACATGCCAAGCTAGAGGTGGTATGTGCCTCTTTGGTCTACAAGAACCAGGTGACGAACTATTTGCTAGCACGGGGTAAAAGGTCCTAAGCCTTGTTGAGGGCTCTGTCATAGGGCTGCCATTCCAGCGGCATACGGGAGCACAATTAATTAACTTCGGTTGATGTGCTGAGACCTTTTGAGTCACTCCCCACACTCCAATAATCAATCTATCCACTGTATTTGTGTATGTGTGCATTTTACTTTATCACGAAATTACATCAGATTATTTTTAGTTAAAACTGTGAAATTTCATATATTCTAACATTTAAAGATACTTTTTATACGATTTAATTCCAGAGTGGCCGAAATAAAATACATAAAAAACTATCAAAAAGGAACAATGTTGCTGCAGTTCATACTGCACACCTTTTGACCCTACTTTTTTGGTAATTTTTTTACTTCACATAGACTACGGTCTTAATACATTAACACATGTTGAGAATAGTTTTTACTTGTAATAACAGTTACCAAAACAGTAGTTTTGATTATTCTTCATTTTAAAATTATAACTTTAATTAAAACTAGTGGTTGATCAAGTACTCTACACATAACATTTAATTTTTGTGATTTCTTTGAATCTAGGAAATTTTATTATTTAAAAGTAGAAACCCGTTATGAGAAATGGCAACGTCTTCAATATTTGCTCTTCGTCTTGTTGACCTTAAGCCAATGATTCTGTTAAATATATTTATCAAACCGTTACATATGAACGTCTGTTACTAACTTTTTTTCTTTTTTTCTTGCCCAATTATTAAGAAGTGATGGGTATTAAATAAAAAATAAAAGATGTTAAGGATTTTATTTTGTATTTCCTAAATATGACTGTGATTTTCAATGTTATTTGAGCAAAGCACTAATTAGGAGATTGTAAACTTTTCAAATTTATCTAAATTTTTGAATGTATTTGGATTTAAATAATAATGAAATGCGAGTTTCGTAGTCTACAATTTCCCTGTTGGCTCAAACAGCACTGCGGTTTGATCTTCCTACCAACTATCGAAATTATCACAGATAAGCCAATTCATTATGTATAAATTGAAATTCCATGAATAATATATACATTATACCGTACATGACAATGTTGCATTTCCATACTACCGCTATTTTAAATAAATGTATCCTGAAAACTTCAAAGAGATTAAATCTTTATTTGAGACTTAACGAAAACAAAGGAGACTTAATGAGGTTAATCTCAATATTTGAGATTACATGGACCATTTATTCCACAATTCAACAACCTTATCTTGTATTGTTAGAGCTGCTAAATAGAATAAAAGGGAACAAGGTTGATCTATCTCTCAAGTAAAACGTGATCTGGTTCATATACCTGTTGTCTCTACCTCCGCGCCGCCCGTCCCGTTAACAATGGGTGTAATTGTTTCGGCTATTTTAATCGCGTGTGTTCAATGTTTAAATGTTTTTAGTGTCAAAATATTTTTATTGGTGTGTTCGTAAGAAAGAAATGAAGATGACGTTCACCTGAAGATGATCTTTTAAAGGTCGAAACCGCCTTAAGGACCCGTAGGATTACTGACGGAATTTAAACCAGCACACTTTGATCAGTGATTCGAAGGCTTGATCATAATGAAGCTCTCAAGTAAATACTATTTATCATGTGATGACAGATCAGGGCTATTACTCTACAGCATATTCAACTACAAAATTATTAAGTAATTGAAATAAATTCCTCATACTACTTAGTTACATATTTTAAATCAACAGTAACGATGTAATTTTTATTCTAAATCAAACTAGATTTAAAACTACAATGTTGATTACTATCCGCACTGATTTGCTTTGATGTTATGACTGTAGCTCTAACACAATAAGTACATTGTTAAGTTAATGAACTGATTATTTCAATTAATGACCTCTTTACAATACTGATGTGTGTTGCTAAAACGACCCAGTTATTATAGTTATTGTATACACAGTGATTAATGTTATACTGATTTAATAAACGTATGGGTTTGATGGTTTTTATTTTTGGTATTTTGGTTTTGTTTTTAATCAAATATAGTATACTCGCCCAGTTTTTAATTTCAACTGACTTAGATTATCTACCAGATGGATTAAATCAACGGTATCTGGAAACTGACACAACTTTCTCCTTTAAAGCCATTTAAAACATGAAAACTTATATAATGAAATAAAAAAATTTACAATTAATTACTTTAAAATACATACAACATTTTATCAAAATCAGGTAACAGGGATATCGGTTTAAAAATATTTTTCATAAGAATAACATTACACAAAGTACTGCGTTTACTGCCAAACTAAACTATCAATTATCTCCGCAACCATTTGACGTAGACTAATAATTCTAAATACCGGATTTTATATTTTTCAAGCCAAATTTAAAGGTTGCAAATATATTTTTATTAATTATTGTGATTTTAAGTAAATTAGAAAAATTGAATTTTTTATCCTTAAATCTTTATACCTTTTGAACCTGAATTTTACAGACATGCGGGTGGTGTCATTTTTTTACCATCTTAAGCGGTACAAATTATGATATTTTTATCACAATAACGCACTGAACCTCCAAAAATGCATCTGCATTGTCAAAACGTTGTATTTAATTGTACTGGAACGTCTTTAAAATTAAGTAAAAAACAATTTAAAGTGTCTCAGATTTCATAAAACAATTTTTCGTTGTCATACCAGTAAAAACATCATCTGATTCAGGCATAGTTGTGCTCAGTTATAAGAACCTCCTCCTAAAGTCCACTCGTTTATAATTATCGTAAATAAACTACATGTCAAAGTACAATCCTCATCAAAGTATTAACATAATTTGGTATTGAAAAACTCAATTTAACTATATGTTTCAGCTATTTTCATCAGTATATTCCCGGTTAGTTTTCGTTTTCCTGCACGATCTTGATTATTTCTGGGCTTTCTTCAAAGCCTCAATAGATCCGGCTTTTAAATTTTAATTAATTATTGATAGTAAAATTATCAAAAATGAGAATTTTTTATTGTTTGTTTTCTACAACTTCCAGGACTTCACAGGACTTCATACCAAAGCAATATCTCCCTTTCTATGTATTAAATATTTTAGCTTTAACAACAAAAAACCTTCTGGTATTAAAAAGTTTTAATGACTAAAAACACAAATAATAAAAAAATGAATACTAAGTAACTGCACTTAGCGGACCATATCGCCAAAAATTACTCGTTTGTAAATTCATTAATTAACGTTTACAATTAAGGAGAGCATTTTCAGCCGCATGTAGAAAGATACGGATTGTCGGATAAACTGTGATTGTTACAGAGCAACTTTCAAGAAAAACAACATCGACACGGGGAATAGCACTTTGGTAAAGGTGTTCTTTCTATGGCTAAGCCCTTACCTAACTTGTTTTTCTGTCTTACAATATAGTCCAGCCACATGTGTATAGGAGAGAACCCCGTCTTTGGAAAAATAACGATTTACTCATGACTTGCTTCACACTTCATCTGTGCTTGCTTATTTGTTAGCTAATTCTTCAAGTACCTGGTGGACCGAGCCTTGCTCAATGTTATTTCATGTTTACGAGTTCATCCAGTTACTATTAAATATTTCAATGTCATAAAATTGATAAATAGAAACCTTTTTGGTTGCTCCATGGACTCTTCATCCCACTCTGTATTTTCCCTTGATGGCTGTAGATTCCAAACAGCTTATGATTACTTCATTTGTTTACACTTTCCTTGTTTATTTTCGTTGCCATCACGGCAACCCATAAGGCCAATGTTAAAATTTTACAGCTTTTAAATTCGATTTATTACGTTAATAGATTTTCTCCGGCCAAGTAATTTGCATCAAAGACGTTTTTGAGTCATTAAGTACTTATTTCCAGACTTTTAAGGAAATCCTCGATAAAATGAAATTCTTATTCGATAACATTGCTCGTATAAGAGTATAGGATTATTAAATAATTTTAGTTAATATTAAAGCTATGTATAGTTTTATCAGTATATTCCTATCAAAATTCTAACAAGGTACATATTATCTTCAATACTAAATTTTCAAATAAAGAATGGAAATGTTAAAAAGAAATAAAGGGTATTTTTTTAACACAACCCATTTTTAAGATTGAATGATGTACTATAAATATAAAATTAGTATTTTGTATGGATCTTTGCATTTTATACAACCTATTATTTAAGTTTGATCATATTTAGTTTACATTATGTGCTCAAACAATCCGCCACTGACAATTCATTGTATAAAGTTATGCTCTCTGACAAAACCCCGAACACGTGTTGGGTTTTGTGGTCTAATTTCTCGCATTATATTTGTTATGTTTGTTTTGAGGTGCTGAATATCCTGTGAATTTTTTTCGTAGGCCTTACTTTTTATGTATCCCCAAAGAAAATAATATAGTGGGGTCAAATCCACCCCACTACCTTATTGAAGGATTTTGGGGGGAAATAATCCTTCACTGATAAAATAACGTTTTCAATTGCGTTTTAAAACCTCCCAACATCGCTTACCTTACATTTTCATTCATACGGATAGCAATAAATTATTCCGTATTAACATCAGTACTTATTTATATATCCTTGAGGACACGCATTGTTGCCGATAGCTGAAAAGGCATCGTTGATTGCAGATAGTTTGGCAAGCATGGACATAAGATATAGGACTTATAGGATGTAGGAAGTTGGCTGAGTAAGCCAAACCACAACTATATGAACTCCAATATATATGTAGCAATATGGTCGATTTCAGTGTTCTAATCGCTTTCAGCAGTCCCGAAGTTACAAGAACACCATCTGCTGGTGACGTTGTCTTATCTTATCCTACCCTCAGATGCTCAAGTGTGAATGCTGCTCACTGTTTAATTTAACAATCTTATTTTTTGTGGAAATCTTTATTATTTACTATCAGATTACTTTACTTTACTATCTATCTGAACGGACCAAATTTATTGTTCAAATCTTTGGTCATTCTAGTTATAATAGCTTAGAATACAACACAATTACAAAATATGATTTTATCTACGTTTCGTTGTCTATATCAAATTATCAAGAACTTTTCAGAAACTCCTTATTTCAATGGTAAGTCTCGGTAAGGAGGGTTAAGAAAACAATTTTATTTTTTATAAAGTTTTTTTTTAATGTCTACTAGAATGTATTAAAACACAAATTGTGTAATGGTTATTGTTTTACCTTTAAATTTATCTATTAATGATTTTAGGACTTGATATTGTGTGATACCGGTTATATATTCTCGATTGTTATAACAATTTCGTGCTAAAATGTATGTGTGTAACACATTCTTGTGCAACTGCTAGCTTAAAAATGTCAAACAAAAACTTTCTATATGTTAAATATACCTTTAAGAGAGAACCGTTTTATTCGTGCTTAAAAATATTAATTGAATGTGTCGACTATACAGAGTGTACGGAAATTATGGTAAAATAGTTTCTAGTACATGATAGTGGATATAAAAATAAGAAAAAAAGTTCATATAAACGTAGGTATAAAGCGCTTAATTTTCTGTCTGTGTGTCTCTTTGTGATTTTTACATATTTAATGATATCTTACGAACCTCTTAACGTAATTCGTATATTTTACCATAATTTTCGGACACCCTGTATAGAGGTGACCTTTCCAAAATTAATACTATCCCAAATTGGATAAGGGCCTACAAAGGACGATTAAATGAAGATTTCCGTATTTAAAGTGTGATGGTAAATTGTTATATTTTCCCTATACGTATTCCAATGTTTTAATATTTAATCAAGATGTTTATTAAGGCTTTCATTTTTGTCAACTAAACATTATATTTTTTGTAGCCTGAAATAATTAAATCCTGTTGATATATAAATTAATACTGCACAGAGAAAACAGTCAAATTTACATGTAATTGACAGAATGATTAAAAATTGAAATACCAATAATTTAAAATTATATTGCAGAAGCTATTAAAAATTATAAACTTTCATTTTTTAAATAGAATAAACGACAAGATTAGACCGGTCTTAGCTCAATTTACGAACAAAGGCGCATGTCGATTTAAAAATTTCAACCATGGCGATTTGTCATTTATGTTAGCCAAATCAAAAAATCGGAATATAGATAAGTTTTTGAAATAAACAAAACAAAAGAATACAAGAAATATTTGTTTTTGAACATCTTTTTTCGTGACTTGTCATCTGATTACTAGTGGCTTGAAGGGGCAAGTAGCCTATCATAGTAGGGAGATTTAAATGAAAAAAAATCCATTTCGTTTTTTTTATAGTATAAAATACCTTCATTGAAAAATAAATTTAGATCCACCTATATCTAGTACTGGGTTTGAATTAAGCTACATCACGACATGTTTTAATATAAACAAAGCAGATTTTTTTAGACCTCAATGTTATTTTAGTGGCAGATACATTACGCCATTTTTCATTTTTTATACTGTTTTAAGAAATTCTTGTATTTTCCCCGAGTCCCTGCGACTTAACCCTTTCATTGGGCCATCTACCATCAGTTTGTGACGCTATTTGTACCAAAGAACGCCCACAATTTCTTTGCAAACATTTCGCTTACGCATAAGTAGATTTGTCACTATCTGTCATCCCTGTAAATTACGAGACAAAAGTAAAATTAGAAATCAAATTTTAAAACGGACCAAGAGTCAAAAGGACGATACGGAAAAAAATGGATATCGTTTAGAAAAGTCTTCAGGAAACCGTGCGTCGCATCGGACAAACGCCCAGACATTGATTGCTTTTCGGCGAACGAATGCCTTTGAAGTTTTCAAATATACTTTTGCATCCGATAAATTACGAGTTTATTTGAACACAGATGACGAAGAAGCGTCTGCTTTATGGTCTATTTTTTTATTCACACATTTAATTTCACCTAAAAATCTAGAAGTTTGGAGTTAATTTTATTGGTATTGGTTTAATTAGCATTAACTAAAAAACTATTTTAGTAATTCAGTAAAAAATTAATGCATAAATCTGGTTTGTCCAATGTTGGTTTTGATTAGTTTGACATGTCCCTCAAACTACATTAGGGCTTGTAATTAGTAACGGGACATGTCCCTCTTTCATTATCAATAAACCTTAACTACATGAGTATTTACAGAAGACACCAGTTGAATCAACCGGATAAATACTAAATACATGAAATCGAATTTAATTAAATAAACCCGTCATGATAAAGGCTGATTACAGAAACCCTACGGAAACCTACCTATAATAGGTCTTGAAATATGTACGGTATTAATCACACTTCTTAAAATACACAATGTTACAGTATACAATATTTTGCTAAAGAAAGTTTATGACAAATATCAAATTTAAATCATACTTTTATATCAAATTTAAAAGTTGTTCTTTTATTAATTTTCATTCTGATTCTATTAATCTGATCGAAAATCTCCAGATGAGTGTATGTCATGAATATCAAATTATTTCTAAGCTTAAAGTTATCTTAATCAACTTATTCCTTCTGCTTATAAAAATAAATGAACGTAAAGTGAAAAGTGTATGACTTTGAAGCGCGAAATTCAAGCAGGAAATGTCGATGAAACGTTGTGCAGCCACGGATGTACAAAATGTTCATTGATGTCCTCTAGACCAGAAACTATGCTAATTACCCTAAAATGCACTGAATGTATGCTTGATTATAACTTTGTTTGCTTAAACGAAGATAGCCATGTTAATTTAACTTCATAATTTACTAAATAAACAAACGTAGTTTAAAATTCTTAAATTTGTTTCATTAATTATGTTTACTGCTTTCCTGTATCCTGTTTTACTTATTTGTTTAACACTTTTCAATGCAATCACAAATCAAATATTTGGTTAGGCTATTCGGGTTCAGGGAAACATTGTGATTCCACTGTCCTCACACATCTACCGTTATTTGCCTTGTAATCTTGTTAGACCGCCACCGGTCTAGTATTCAGACGAATATACTTTTTGCCAGATCTAGAGACTACTTCGACCCCAAATAAAGGAAAATATAAATGATACTACAAATAGAAATTCACATATTTTTGAGGAATCAGGCAATCATGAAATAATGTGTAAAACCTGTAAGAGTAAAAAAAACACACCGACTAACTTATCTAACCTAGAGCTTATTCAATCATTACACATTATATAAAAAAATGCTTTTTTAATTACATTAAGTCTGCTCTTTTGCTACAAAACGAAAATCGTGGGAACTCTAGCTAATAACATCTAAGAGTAATGGATGGTTAGATTAATCTACTTCCTTCTTTGTTTGATATTACTGTTTTTGACTGCTCTTACAGTTCTATTCAGCTATGTTTTTTCACGTTCTCCTGGCTGTGTGTTCCAAATCCTGTTATGTTTTAGGTTCTTTTTCACCTGAAGACGGGGTCAGATTCCGGATTCCGAAACGTCATAAAACTATTTTTGCTCATTAGTGATGCCAAATGTCCGCAAAAATCAAATTCAAAACATCAACTTACTAATTAGACCATTCTTTATCGGCAAGCCACTCTGGTCAAATTCCCCTTATTGTGAGTAGTTATACAAACAATAAGTTACATTAACGATGAGTTTGACTTACGACTGGTTGGACTAACGACTAGCTACTAGACTAACCGCTATCAACATGCCCCGCTGGTCGTAGTAGTCGGCCACCGGGATGACGTTCTTGTAGAAGTTGGACAGTTCCATCCTCGCCAGACTCAGCACCACGTGCCCCAACTTGGCCCCATAGTCGATCTGCCGCTCCAGCACCTTCTCTCGCCAGGCCACCAGAACCACGCCGCTCACTATCTGGATCTGGAATTGAAATTTGAGCTATTTTATATTCCAAAAATAAAAAATGAATCGGTTAAAATAAAATGTAGATTTAATAGTTCCGAGTGTTTTCGGATATGGTATTGTACATTATGTAGGAACATATCACAATTTAAGGTCAATGTTGTTTTAAGTCAAAGAAATTATATTAAAAAGATGTTCAACTGAGGGAAAATAACGCTCGCCTTAAAGAAATATTACATGTTTTCTCATATTTTTGTAGAGGATAAGCATCTCGAATTCATTGACCTGATTTTTGCTTGGTGAGGTTTTTTTTACGAAAACAATAATTTATTCATGGAAAACATGTAACGGCATGCTTCATTAATGATTCTTAAAATAGAAGAATGATCCTATCTTCCCAAAACACTGTTGAAAATTTTTCAACTTCGATAAATCATTTGACGAGGAACTAATTATTGAGCGGATTTTTTGTTTTCAACGTCGTAGATTCCTTAAGAGGGGGCCGGAGTCAACCCAACCGCTCACGGCTCTGATCTCCAGTTTAACATGGGGCGGGTATAGTTTATGTTTTCTTCACCGAGAACCAGCACGTTCAGTAAAAAATCGTAACGGTCAAATAATTTGTTACTAGCATACGTATCAGCCTGTATAAATTTATTTACGAAAAGATGGTTTTCTTTTTTTTCATAAATCCAGCATATCTTTTTTCATAAGAATTCAATGGTTATCTAGTAAACCTAATAAACTAGTAAAAATTCGATCTTAACATAAGTATGTTTTTAACTTAAACCTAAATCAACTTAAGTATTGTGACGTTAAATTGACCGTCCAATATTTCAGTTATATTCACTAGAAGTATTTTATTTCGTCGTTCAAAAATACCGCTGCAATTAGAGTGTATTTTTACTCTCAACGGGTAATGTATTTTTACCCTGCACATCGACGGGGGTATTTTACTTTTATAATCGATGTGTAGGTCTACTTCTGAGTTTTGCCATTTATCATTACAGAAGTAAATAAAAAAACATTGTCCTTTAAAAATTTATAAATTTGTTTGGTTTTTTATTTTTATATTTTGATCTTCATGTAAAATTGTATTTAAATAATGTCACCGAATAAAAATGTATTACAATGCAGAGGTATAGGGGAAAGCTGGTCATGAAGTGCGGCGTTGTAGTCGATAACCTAGGAAGGTGGTACCAGCCGGGCTTGAGTCTTGAGCAGATAGGATGCCGAAACACAAACAATGTGGACCGTGCTAATGGTCGACCTCTTGCCTATTGTGTCTGCTCCATCGATATACACAACGTAGTGTATATCGATGGTCTGCTCAGTTGGGGACATAGCCCGCGGCGCGAGGTATAGTCATACTTCTAATCCCGTTATACAATTAGAAGCCGGCTATTGGTGTTCAATAATTCAACATCACAGTTGTCGTAGGCTGTTTGATGATTTTTAATGATAAACTATCTTGAAAATACAGGGTGTTTTTTTTTAATGCAACCCATTTTTAAGATTGAATAATGCACACATAAATTCGAAATGAGTTTTGTTTTATTGATCATTACATTTTGTATTAGCTATTGTTTAAGTCTGATCACATTTAGATTACATTATGAGCTCTAAAAATACGCCATTGGAATTTGTATAAAGCTGTGCTCTCTCCATCAAATTCCCGAACACGTACCTCATTGAATTTCTTGCATTAAATTTGTTATGTTTGTTTTGACGTGCTGAATATCCTGTAATTTTTTTCATATGCCTCAATATTTATGTACCCCCAAAGAAAATAATATAATGCGGCCAAATCCGGGGATCTTGGGGGAATAATCCTTCACTGATAAAATTAAGTTTTGGCATGTGTTTTAAAAAAAAAACACTCTGGATAACCCTCAAAATAATATATTTGCCCAATATATAATTAGAATAAATTTCAAACAAGCTTGGAAAATTTACATTGATATTAATGATTGAAGTAACTATAACAATTTCAAATCCTACTAAATGTTATTTGATGAATACTTACAAATTTTCCCATTTTTTTCGTAAGGACTAATGTGATTTCTGGTGCACCTAATTTCTGGTCTTGTAAGAGTGACGACAGTGATTCTAACAATGAGTTGTTAAAATTTAGGTAATTGTTCACTTTCCAATGGTTGTCTAGAAATTGAAAAATTGTTTTTCCATAATATTGGAAATTTTGCGCTGATTCCGGAAATGATAGTCGTTTTCCGCGGAAAACGTCGGAAAATGCCGGAAAATCGGAAAAACCGGAAAAAACATTTTTTTATGGAAATAGTACTCAAATTAATCGGGAGAACGAGCTGAACAAGAATATGTAAGAATTTTCAAGATCCGACGGATATTAACGGAGATACGGCCGGAAAAGCGTCGGAAAAGCCAAAAACAAACCTTGTCGAAAATATATCATGTGTGTACTCAAATTAAAGGAAATTGCACGCTGAACAACAATCTACAGTAATTTTCACGATCTGACGTACAAAAGTCGAGATAAAGCCAAAAAACATAAAAAAAATTTAAATCAACTTTTGTTTAAGTTATGTGAAGATGGATTTGGCTGGAATAGATTAGATAGGGATTGGTTATGTTAGTTTAGGTTGTATTTGGTTTGGTTAGGTTAGGTTAGGTTAGGTTATGTTAGATTGTGATAAAAGTTGCATTATTTTAGGTTACATTAGGATTGGTTTAAAACTTTAAGTTAGGCAAGGATAAGGTTGGTAAAAAGTATGTGATATTATAATCCTAATCTAACAATACCAAACCTAATTTAACATAACCAAACCTAATAGGTATAATCTAGGGAGGGCCTAACCAAATTCAATACATACCTAACCTATCCAAATTCAATATAACCTAACCAAACCTAATTTAACCTAGTCAAACCAAACCTAACATAAGGTCTAACATAACCTAACTAGACCTAACATAGTCTAACCTAACCTAAACTAACCTAACCTAACCTTAGATCCCACAGTTTAGCGTAACTCACCTAAAACTAACCCATTTTGTGCAAATCCATGACTTTTCCAGCACCTTTCCGGCCATAACTCCGTTAATCCGCGTCTAATCTTGGAAATTCTTGCATATTCTTCTTTATCTCAATCTCCCGATTAATTTGAGTACCCAAATGACCTACTTCGGAGCCAAAAATTATTTTATCGTTTTTCCGATTTTCCGGCATTTTCCGATGTTTTCCGCGGGAAAAAACTATCATTTCCGGAATCAGCACAAAATTTCCTACATTTTGAAAAAAAATTGTTCAATTTCTAGACAACCATTGGAAAGTGAACATTTACCAAAATTGAATACAGTCCTCCCAAATTTTAAGGTCGCTATCTCTACTCTAAGAGCAAGGTTATTAGAAATTTATTTATATTATAGCTACTTATACTTACAGAATATGTTTCTATATCCAATGTAATATTCTCAGAAAAGTTTTTATTTCGATCTATGAATGCCAATCAATATTCTTTAAAATAGTGATTTGAGAATTTTTTGAGACCCCTTTTACGCCACGTGGTTAGTGTATGATATGCGATTTCGGGGTAGAGGACACAGTAAAACATAAGAATGGTTGTGGTTGTACTGAAACGTACAACAGTATTGGTTACCGACTCCCCATAGTGGATGATATTCTACTATTAGCTAGAGGGTTTCTAGTCCTACTAGTGGCCGCGGTGATGGTGGCGCTATCGCATTATTGCATTTGAAGGCGCTGTGAGACAGCGATTTTTTGGTTGACCCCGGTCGCCTCTTAATGGTCTTATATAAATTAAAAAGCAAGCTTGCAATTCGCAAGTAACTTTCGAAACAACTGGCTTTTAAAATATTTAACTGTTTTTCAATATTTTCCTCTCATTACAAATGCTAGCTAAAAAACGTTTCTCGAATATGTTTTTAGCCTGTCATAAAATTGTACTCACTGCACGTATATTTGTTACTGTGTAGCACAAGCGGTTATAAATATGCTATAAATAATTATATTATTTGGCTAAATAATTTATTTAGTTTAGCCCCTTTATTAACATTACTCGTGGAAGAAAAATCTGGCTGTGAAATTTAAGAAGTATATTTATTTAAATACGTTTGATAAACAAAAATGAAACAGTTTGGAAAAGGTTTCCAGATAAAGAGTAAATGAGCAGGTGGCAAATGACGATGTCAATATTGAAAGCTATTTGAACTCATGGCTGGATTCCAATATCATTTTATTTTATGAAGTACTTCAGTTAATACCGAAACCAAGTGCACTAAAATATTTACTTACTTTAAAATTAAAGCATATAAAAGTAATGTCGCCATCATATAAAAGGAACTTCATAGTGTTATTGTAGTGTGTCTTATTAACGTTTTATTACATTCAAAATTTATTGTTTAAAGAAATCATTCTGTTCAGACCTTCAAAAATAACCCCTGACACTTATATTTTCCAGGTAGAGGATATTTTTTACAGAAATTATTGTATGTTATAATGTGTTCCTGGAATCCTTACAATTTAGTAACTTTATGCTGTTATCCTAGATAGCTGAATTGTAATTTTCTTGGGAAATCTGTGAAAAGGTCTTTATGGTTATGATCTGCTTCACACATAATATTTAGTTTAATATTATCTTATAGAAGTCAGACCAGAAATTGTTTAACATTTTTTTTAATTTCCTTAAAATAATAAAACATAATAAATAATAAAATAATACATTTAGTAAAATAACAAGGTTATTAAAGCACGTACATCTATAAATAATTTTCTATAATGTTTGACTATTTACAAAAGTTGCATCTAAAGCCATTAAATGTGATTACTAACAAATGAATTTAATAAATTTTTAATAAACATTAAACAGCTAGCGTAGTGCAGCTATCTCAATTGTTCGTAGTTCGGTTCGTTTGAGGTCGAATATTATTTTTAAATTCATTAAACATATTTAGAAATATGTACACGTGGTTAAGATATATCGATAAGGATAGAAGTTTTTTACTTGTAATGCTTTTAAAGTAGTAAATATGTCACTAAAACATGTTTTAAATGAACACAGTTAACTTAAACTCACTTAAACAACCCAATAAGAAATACAAATTATTTTCTCTATACTTTATTTTTTTTCATTTATTTAATTTACTTGAAAAAATAAATTCAAAGAGTACGACTGAAGTCTATTCTTGCCAGTTAAGACCAGTTTGCTCTGATAGACAAGTGTTCATTATTAACGTTTTCTTATTTTCTATGTGAAAAAATTTATATATTAAATAAACTGCCTGAAGTTGATAAACTAAGGTTAGAATAAATTGACAACACTATGTCCAATGTTAAACAAATTAGTGATTTTACACAAAGAATATTTTTTTCAGATTTTAAAATTAAACTGCGATTGGATAACGTTTCAGAAAACTTTTCTTAATTTAATAAAAGTTATACACTTAGGGGATATGTTGGTTTATGTACATCAGGACGTGCATGTAGATGCAAGACGCTCTCACCCATATTAATATTTCCAAACCAATTAGAGCTGCCACCACCAATATGGATGCAAATGTTCTGTTAATTGTGGATTCAGGGAATCGTAGTTGCAATATTGTACCATAACAAATATTGTAACCCACAATTGTATATTTGCATCTCACTGCATATGTTTACGTGCTAACGTTAGCCATATTAAGGGAGAAAATATTGACATTGCGACTAATATTTTCTAACAATGTTCGTCACATTTAGAGTTCATTTTACCGTGGTAACGAGACGAGCTTGACGGTGGAGGTGGTGTGTGAAAATAATTGAATAACATATTGATTTTGCTGTAACAGACACATTCTATTTTGGTCCTTTTCAACTTGTGTCACTGTTCATTACCAATTTAACGTTAAACATTATTTGTTCCGAAATAGATTGAACAATCAGAAGCAAATATTTACGTTAAAAATTATCTAGTTCGCCTATAGTTTATTGAAAATTGTATTTATTTGCTTGAATATCTTAAAAATAATTGAAAATTTATTATTTGTTCTGACAGTTCAGGAACAAATACGAAATACTTTAGGTATGCTTTTTTCTGAAGACCTGCCGAGAAATACTAGGTGTTTTGTTTATTCGTTTAAATCATGCATGTGTCATTATTTAGGATAATTTAACTTTTCTATAGGAATTGTTCTAAAAATGTACATAATAGTAGTACAGTAAGGCCGATTCACCAACGATGAGGGGTGCGAGGGGTGCGACCCTATTCCAGGACATCTTCGATCCCATTTCAGGACGTCCCATTTTAGGACAAGTTCCGTCCCAAATCAGGACATTTAGGTGTGACCCTATTCCAGGACGCCTTCCATCCCACTCTAGGACGTCCCATTCCAGGACAAGTTCCGTCCCAAATCAGGATATTTAGGTGTGATCCTATTTCACGACGCTTTGGATCCCATTTCAGGACGTCCCATTCCAGGACCAGTTCCGTCCCAAATCAGAACATTTGACCCAACACCATAACAAGTCCAAACTTATAAAAAATAAAAATAATTAAATAAATTGCATTTTTTATACCCTAAGCCTCTTAGCCTCTTTAACATATATATCCTGACAGACCTTGACAAAAAAAATTAATTTATAACGCTTTAAAACATAATTAACATTTCTTACGGGTAATTTTATCTCCCTCAAACGTCCAACAATCCTCTAGATTAACTTTAATTCCTATAGTATCACCGATATTATCCAAAACATCCAACTCACCAATGTCCATTAAAGCATCAAACACAAACTCGTCACTCCCTAAAATTCTAACTGACTTCGGATCATTAGGGTCAAATTTAGTTCCATCAGCTGTAATAACCTCCCCGATCGACTTGGAAATAGCAGCCTCGTGAATCGCATGCAATTCTTTTAAATACTCTTCATCCACAAGGTTCTTTTTACCTACTTCTTCCGGACGCCTTCTTATTAACTTACGTTCAAAACATGTTGTTGGATTCGTCCGCAAGTACAAGGTAATATCTTTAACACCGCCCTCATCAAATGCAGTCTTACGCGGATCGATATACTTATTACTTAGATCCGTTAAAATTTGAACCTCAGCGGGCGTCATAAACTTTTTGTAATGTTCATTAAAAACATGTCTTACAGTGAACGCAGAGCGCTCTTTAATCACGATATAACCCTTCTTCGCATATTCAACGGCTCTCTTATCGCACTCCGTCATATACATTAACGCGTTAGCTTGAAAAGTGAAGGCCCATCTATCGATATCTTTATACAAGAGGTCTAATAAATTCGTACCGTGAAAATCCCGCCATGCGCCGACTGGCTCTTGTATGTGTACGGTTTTAAACCCCAGGTTTTTAAACCGATCAAACAAGCCTGTGGCAAAAGTAGTTTTACCCGCACCGATATTTCCTTCCAGAGTAATAATCATGTTATGAGACTCCATTTAATTCATCTATATAGTATATCATTTAAATTCCAACCGAGTTTTTTATTAAACCGATTTGCAGAAATTTATTTCAGACGTAAAAAAAAATAAAAAAATAAATTAAATAATTAAAATCATCGTATGTAATTAAAAATTCATTACACACCGGTCGAACCGAATCCATTACTTCCGCGTTCCGTATTCCGCATATCGATTCCACCGTCTACCGGCACATCGTTTCTATAAACCTCCAATATTAACTGAGCGATTCGATCACCTCTTTTAACGGTGAAATCATCATCCGAATGGTTAAACAACAACACACGCAAATCGCCTGTATAATCAAAGTCTATCACGCCGGCGCCCACGTCGATGAAATGCTTAGCAGCTAAGCCACTTCGAGGTGCTACTCTACCGTAACATCCGCGGGGAAATTGAAAAGACAAGTCCGTCTTTATCAACTGTTTACCGCGACCGGGTACTACATAGTCATAAGCGCTTTTCAAATCGCAACCGGCCGCGTCCGGTGAACCTCTGACGGGTGGTGAGGCGAACTCTGACAATTTGAAATATTTAAAAGTGACAGACTCCATTTTTGTTACCTATATATTACATTCGCTTATATTCGCACTACATAAATTATTAAGCTGTTGTGCAAAAATACATTTCAGGAACGAGAAAAAAAAATTAAATCATAAATAAAATAACAAGTATAATCAAATAATAATAACGAATATTCAATCTCTCACAAACTTGATATCGTGTTTAAACTTATCATTCAACAATGGGATCTTTCCATGGTACACCACATACAACGGTTGGTCCGATTTCAATAGCGCGTTTATATTTTTCGTAGTCATTCTCTCGTTCCAACTCTCGGGTAGTTGAAACCGCACATCATCACATGTAACCAAAACTCTAAGACCATAAGCATAATGAATTCTTTCTATGCTATTGACCAAATATTTTTTATCGATTTCTAAATCACTTATCTTCGCGAAAGAATTACCATTCACTTCGTCGAGGATATCTTTAAAATAATCCTTTTCCATTTCCATTTTTCTTCGTCTATATATAAAAATATATTTTCATAGTCGAATAAAAAAATGAGAGCGTTTCAAAAGATGTAATAAATCATCGCTTTTGACGAAAACTAATTCATATTTAATTCCGACTCATCGACTAGTTTTAAATAAATGATATAATCGGGCAGAGCGTTTTGCAGGGGAACGTAGTTTTCATCCGTCAGATAAATGTTGATTTCTCTTATCGTCTGCATGTTAGGTTTGAGCGGTATGTAATTTAAAACGGACGGTTTCTCGTAAATTTTATCTCTGTGTTCTCGCGGACTCGAGTGATACAACAACGAGGAGAAATCGTGTCTGTGCCAATGCTCCGCGTGATTGACATACGAATGTTCGACTAAATCGCAATGCACTTCGATCATGTGGAACGGTCTGATTTGTAATTTACTTTCCTCCTCATATATTGATAAAATCTTGTTCGCTGTAAACTGTAATTCGAATAAGGTTTCATCTTTTTTCAATTCATCGAATCCGAGAAACCGTCGCAGCTCGTTGTTTATATGGAACTTGACTGGAGATTTTATACATATCTTAGACTGTGGGTCTCGAAAAATCTTAATCTTTTCCACATCTATCGCCGGTGTAAACTTATTAATCCTCATGAATTCCCTGATTTCTCTCTGCATAGTTTTCAAATCCCAAAACTCCGCATCAAAAGTTAGTGTAGGACGATCCTTCTCACTCTTAAAAAAAGTAATTGAAGCCGGCTCTTTCAAGTTATAAAAATAGTTGTGAAATGAAAACCCCGTGAGCGCTAGATAATAACGCACGTCCTCTTTCAAGTGTATGGGGTTTTCGAGCTTCAATTGCAAATGCGGACTCTGACCCGTCAATCTGAAATACACCATTTCTCTATATATACTTTTTTAAATTGCGGTTAAGATTATTTATTAAGAGCGAGGGAGAAAAAAAAATAAAATTATTCGAACCATCTCAAAAATGTGTATTTATCGTTTTGTAAAGCACGTTCTATCGTATTGAAATCCTGTCCTCTGGAAAAACGTCGCAATACCTCCAAACATAAATGACCGCATATAGGTGGATCGTCATAATTTTGATATCTCATATGATTATAAAAAATACCTTTAGTCATGTTTAGATATTTCTCCAATTCTAAAGGTGGAGGCGCCTCACCGAACGAATCGAAATATATGACATGATTACCTTTTTTCGTATAACAAGTCCAATGCGTGCCGCCCGACTCCAGATCACCTAGATTAATAATAGCACACTCGTTTTTGCGCGGCTTGTCGGGTAAACACTCTCGCATAAAAACACCACGGAAATTGTTGATTTTCAACTTGTTGGCCCATGTCTCCAGTTCGGACATGGTCAGCGGAACTAGTTTTTTTTATCCTCTCTAATATCTTTAAGAGTCTTATGCAATTGTCTGCTTACACGTTTCTCCAGACCGGCTCCGGTTTTATCTTTATTAATCAATTCGTCCAGTTCATTGTCTATTAAATTTTTCAACCACGGCACGAAATCATTCTTCAACACAGGCGCCACTTTATTCTTTATCAGAGGTGAGGCGAATTTCTTAAAATACGGAATATTGTTTTCAGCCAGTTCTAAAACTTCCTTCAGAAGACCTCCATCGATCATTTCCTTCAACTGCGAATAATCAAAAATCAACCGTGTCCCTCTATTGTTTTTCAACGCTTTTTCCACTTGTTTGTTTTGATCACCATCGAGTGACACTTCGGTATTACCATTTTTTAATTGATCTTTTGTTAAAGTAAGCACTGCGCGTTTAAGCTTCTTATGAGCTATCCGCAGCTTATTCAGTTGACCTTTGGTCAAATTTATTTTCCTCTTATGATTCCCCATTATCTATGTATAAAAATTAATATTTTGAATTCATATAAAAAATTAAAACTTGCCAAATGATTGATATTTTTTTCCATCGAACGAAAATTTAATTTCATTAATATAAGAGATGAATTCTTACTGTCGCACGTGTAAAACACAGACCGCGTCAGAGAACATGAAAATTGTGAAAACGAAAAATAAAAGATGGTTGGCGAGTTCCGATTGCGCGATCTGCGGCGGCGTTAAAAACTCGTTTATCAAAGAGCCGCCCGAAGTGGTGGAGGCTAAAGAACTGCACAAACCGGTAGTGAAAAAATTTATAAAACGCAGGATAATCATGAAAGGTCTGGATAATCTGTGGGCCGCGGATCTGCTCATCATGAAACAATTCGCCAGAGAGAACAACTGGTACAAATACATCTTAAACGTGATAGACTGTTTTAGCAAATTCGTCTGGTCCGAACCGTTGAAGAAAAAAGACGGCGCAGTAGTGACGGCCGCTTTTGAGAGGATAATAGAGAGAGCGAAAAAGGACGGTCACACTACGCCCGAACTGCTGCACACGGATAAGGGGACAGAGTTTAAAAATAAACCTTTTAACGACATGCTCAAAAAACACGGCATAAAAATGTACCATACGGAGAGCGAGGAAAAGTCGGCGATAATCGAGAGATACCACAGGACGTTAAACGATAAATTCAGAGTCAAATTCCAAGTGAGAAACTCGCACAAATGGTACGACGTCTTACAAGAGCTCACCGACGAATACAACAAACACGATTACCACACCACGATAAAAATGCGTCCGGCCGATGTCAATAAGAGCAACGAGTCCGATCTGTTGAAAATGTATCAGGAGCTCGAAAGTGAAGTGCCGCGTAAAAAACCGAAATTCCACGTCGGAGACAGAGTCCGTATAACGGCGAGTAAAGTCGTATTTAGAAATAAATATAAACAAAACTGGACTAGCGAAATTTTTGTGATCGCGCAAATTTTAAACACCAAACCCGTCACGTACAAAATCGAGGCTCTAGACGGTGAAGAAGTGATCGGTGGTTTTTACGAGAGGGAACTGCAAAAGACGGAGTTTTGATTATTTAAAAAAAACACTTAAAAATATAGACCCCTTAAAACTACAGGTAATTGTTTATTTTTAGACCCGTGGTTTTGTAATATAAGCCTTACTAAGCTTTTATCGCTCGAAAAGGGTTGGGACACAAATCGTGTCCCACCCTGTTTTAGGAGGTCCCACCCCCTAAAACGGCGTGGGACCCAAATCGGGTCCCACCTAAATCAGTCCAAAAATGTTGATTTTTCATTAGCTTTCAAACCCGTCTGCTGTAGATGGTTTAATTTTTCATTACCACCTAACCCCACCTGCACGTCCTAATTTGGGGCTGTTATTCATATTATCAACTTATCCTAGTTTAGGACTTAACACATCCTAATTTAGGACCGTTATTTATAATATCAACTTATCCTAATTTAGGACTTAACACATCCCAATTTAGGACCGTTATTTATAATACCAAGCTATCCTAATTTAGGACTCAACACTTCCTCTTTTAGGGCTGTTATAAATAATTCATTAACGCATCCCAAATTGGGACTAATTTATAATTGAAACAAAAAACGTTTAACGCAATCGTCAAATATATTTTTTAAATTGATCATAAAAAAAACATGACTCGACGAGATACATTTCTATATATTAGTGGGGGTAAAATGGTTAACACGATTGATATAAAAAATAACAAGTTTACGTATGAAAATCACGATATTTACATTATATTCGACGGTGATAGAAAACCTAGGTTTCACGCAAATACCATCGCGGAAATATTGGGTTATGTCAGACCGGGAACAGCGGTAAACGATCATGTCGATGAGAAGTATAAAACCACCTATTCGGAGATAAAACAATACGATACCGCGAAATCTCCTACAAAAGTGCAACCCAAAACCGTCTACATCGATGACCCCGGTGTTTGTTGTTTGTTGGTAGCGAGAAAAAATGACATGAACGAATTTAAAGATTGGATTTTTGAGAAACTTTTACCGAAGCTTAGGAAACATCAGTACCGCGTCACTAGTTTGGAATCGGAAAATAAAGTGTTCAAGACTTTGATAAATAACGCGCAGATCCAACAAATGTTCGGTGTTCTAAAGAGGACGGATCGTGAAAATGAATATAAATTCGTAGACACGCAAAAACGTGTTTTTGACAAAGCCGTCAACGAATCGGGTGGATACGATCTATGTTTTGAAATTGAATACATAACTATCGACGATGAGATTTTAACTAAAAGGGTGTTGAGAGAAATAGTTAAAGAGGATGTGAAATACGATTATAACCGTAAAAGCAAATGTATAAAAATTCACGATGACGATTTCGACCTGATTAACCTCGTTGAAAAAACATTGTCGGAAGTGATGTTGTGGTGAAATAAATAGTAAACATTTTCCCATCCTAATAAATTCTTATTTCTCGTAATTTATTTTATTTCTTTTCTTAACCGGTGCATTATTTTTTTCCTCATAGAGAGTGATGGATATCGTCCCGTATTACGAAGAGAAGATCGAAGATAACCTTCTACCCCAACCATTACGTTGTCTGATAGTAGGCTCCTCGGGCTGCGGAAAAACAAACTTGTTGTTGAATTTTATTTATAATCCGCGCGGTCTCATGTTTAGAAATTTATATGTGTTCAGTAAGTCTATAGAACAGCCGGCTTATGTAGAATTACGCGAAAAGTACATAGATGCTGAAAACAAGTTGAATAAGAAGATAGCATACTTTTTTAACAATTGCGAAGATTTACCCCCATTGGATGAGTGCAAGAAAAACTCCCTCGTGGTGTTCGACGACTGTTTGATGGAAAAACAAGAAGCGATAAAAGACTACTTCATCAGAGGTAGACATAAAAAACTGTCCTGCGTCTACCTCAGTCAGAGCTACGGTAAAGTCGACATGCAAGTGATACGGAACAACGTCAACCTGCTATGCGTCTTCAAACAAAACAAACACTACACGAAACGTATTTATGACGATTTCGTAGGATCGGACATGACGATCGATGAATTCGAAAAGATGTGTCAAAAGTGTTGGAGCGAACCGTTCGGATTTTTGACAATAAACACCGCTAAGAAAGCGCACAACGGAAAATACATGTTCAAGTTAAAAGACGAGTTAAACGATGTTATCGAACGATAATCGACGTGTATGCATCGTTTTTAATAAACGATTCATATACGTTATTTTCTAAGATCAATGTATATGAATCGTTTTATTTTTAAAAACAAAGTATATGCATCGTTTTTAATAATCGATTCGTAAACGTTATTTTCTAAGATCAATGTATATGAATCGTTTTATTTTTAAAAACAAAGTATATGCATCGTTTTTAATAATCGATTTGTAAACGTTATATTTTATAAAAACAACATGTATGCATCGTTTTAGATTTTTATTTAAATTTATTTTTTCTTTATTTTTTTAAAGTGAAACTCGAAACCCTAAACCTATATATATAGATAAGATGAAGAGGAAAAGCGATGATAATGAGATCATCAGCACGCTGGTGAAAAAACAGAAGATGGCCGATAAGATGTGGCCGGACGATGCCGACGTACGAATGGCTAAAAAATATGAAAAGTTACAAGAAAAATGGCTAGAAGACAGTAAGAAAAATCAGATACGCGAAGCTGAGGAAAGGAGAAAGCTTTTCAGTTCACACCCTGTGTTAGTAAATGCCAAACCGAAAGAACAATTGTTAGCGCCTCCTCCTCACCGTGAAAACAAACCGATTACCGTCGCGGAGGCTAAGAGGTTGGATAAATTGGAAGATCGATTAAAGAGTGAATTCGACACGTCTAGAAGAGCGGAAGTCGAAAAGGTGCGCGAACAAGAGAAGCGACACGAACCCGTAGTTAAAGCTATAAAAGAACAGACGGAAACTTTAAAGACAGAGAAAAAACCCCGTGTCATTTTGAGAAGACCCATCCCCACTGTCGGACAGTTCAGACCTAGAACGTCGAGCACACCCGGTAGACCTGTAGGTAAAGTGGACAAAACACTTGGTAGACCGGTAGATAAAGCGGACGAAACGATAACTCCAATCGAAAACCCAGACGTATTCGATGCGTCTACAGTTTTATCACCGGCGCAAACTTCGCAGGAATTACAGAATCGTTCTATCCGCGAATTCACCGAAAACGAGGAAATTGGTGATATCGCAAAGCAATACCTCTCGAACTGTAACGATATGAGTTTCGGCGTTTATTACGATTTCGCGAATAGCAAACTCGCGATCGGATCGCAAACCATATCCATCGAAAACAACGATATCATACTGGAGAGAACTATGGACAGATACGTAGGTACCGAGGGACTGTGGTCACTCTTGACCAGAGCGGAGATCCACGGTGTACAATCCACAGCCGCGGTCGGTACGACACCGAAGGAGAGACTCATAAGTATAGGCGCGTTCACTTCTCAGGACTTTGAAAAATATAAAGATATTTTAATCAAAACACACGCTCTACATCATAACAACGATCCCACCTCACCCAGACCCAAGGCGAGCGGTGGTTGGAAATGGAAGAATTTAATAAGTGACATATGGAAAGAACTCAAACAAAAGCCGTCTTCGTCCGGCAAAGGTCTACTCGTGGATACGAACAACCCCGTGGAATATAAATATATAGACGATTACGACGAGTTGTCGGAGAGAATAAAGTTTATACAAGCCGAGGAGGAAGCGGGAAATAATAATTTTAATAACGAAAAAATCGGGATCGTCAAGTTTATAAATAACGAGATCGAAAAACTGATCACTCGGCCGGAAGGTGCTAAACACATAAGACGATGTTTGTCAGCGTTAAAGGAAAATAATGTTAAAGGTGGTGAATTGTCGAATGGTGCGGATTTTAAGGTTCATGTGAATAAATTAGGTTTGGCATCGGATAGGAAGAAATATATGCGCATGTTCAGTAGGAGATGAATATTTTATTTATCCGACAATTTTAAAAGTATATTTTTTATTAAGTTTAAATCGTGTTTTTATTTTTTTTATTCGAAACCGAAAACTTAAAATCTAAATATAGATATGGAAAAGTATTACGAGGAAGCGTCTGATAAGATAGAGCGGTGCGAATTCAATACCGTCCAACCGGTGACCGATTTAAATTTAAATTCACCGAATAAGTTTACGACATTCTATTTTGACCATGGAGACGCGTTTTATGACAGGAGGATATTTTATCACATACAGGGGGAAGTAGTGAAAAAAGCGGATGATACGAAGTACGACGCGGCGGATCCTATCAAGTTGATCGATAATTTCCCGGCATTTTTGTTTAAGAGAATCGAATTAAAAAAACACAATCAATTGATAGACTGTGTTGATGAAGTCGGTATCACAAGTACAATTAAAGCTCTAACAACTTATAGTAAATCGGGTGAGAGCACTCATTATACGATGGGATTCAAATCTAAATTCGAAAAAGGGGTGGGTGGGTTCGAAGCTTATGGCCCGTTGTCACATCTGGGTCTTGGGTTTTTCGACGCTCTGAGATATCCGATATTCAAAGGAGGTTTTGAAATAATTTTTACAAGAAACGAAGATGATGATGCGATATACCGTTGGAAGGAGGGTACTGGCGCTAACGAAAAAACGGCGGCCGAGGCGAAGATAAAAATCACGAGTTTCGTGTTAAAAGTACCCTTAGTCGATTATGAAGGAATAAAAAAATTACCACTCATACAAGGACTAAAACGATTGAGTGATAAGGGCGATTTGACATACAGGTATTACCAGTGGCAGTGCATAGAAAAAAACTTTGTGTCGGGGTCTTCATATAGTTTCGACATATCCAACATGTACCGGAATATATCCAACCCGCTGTTTATAATCATAGGTTTACAGACCAGCCGTAAAAACAATCAAGAGAAGGATCCGAGCCGATTCAACGCTGTAAACATAAAAAACTACCACGTTATAATCAACGGACAACGGTATCCGAAGGAGGAGCAAAATTTGGCGATAAATAATAAACATTATAGTATTTTATACGGGAGTTATTGCTCAATCAGGCAGGTGTTATTCGGAGATGAAGATGTTTATTTAAACGATGTCGATCTTGTAGACAAGTATCCGTTGTTGGTAGTCGACACGCATCACCACCCGTTCTCCACTGATAATAAAAGAAAAGATATTCAAATAAAATTGGACTTTACTAACGCCGTCGCCAGTCCGGCGGCGGATCAGGGGACCACAGCGTACGTGGTAGTTGTATCGGAGACCGGCTTCACTTACGATTTGGAAAGGAATTTAATTAGAATGTTTTGAGATGTATATATATTTTTGAAAAAATAAACTCTACGATATAAAGGGTTAGAAAATCATTAAATATTTTTTTAATTAACATATATCTTACCTTAGAATTTGAAGATGAATTTTTTTTCTTTTTTTAAGTGTCGGTGGGTATTAGTGGAAAGCCCTATCACTACGGCAAAGTTCCCACCTTCGACAGGGAACTTCTTTATGACGAAACATAATTATCGTCATACGTTATGAGAGAAACATGGAAATCCTAAAATAGGACCCTTTCTGTTGGACAGGGGTCCTAAAATGGGGTGGGACCCATATTGGGTCCCAACTAAAGACTATTCAAAAATGAGTCATTTTAAAGGTTTTTAGAGAAAAAAACTCATATTTTCTAGTCAAAGTCTAGTACTGAATTTATATCTTTGTTTTTAATAAATATTTTTTTTATCAATTATAAAATTTGCAATTCGAAGAGGAAAAAATAGTTTATCCATGATAAAATCGATAATTCAAAACAAATAGGACCCTTTCTGATGGATAGGGGCCCTAAAATGGGGTGGGACCCATATCGGGGCCCACCTAAAAACTGTTCAAAAATGAGTCATTTTAAAGGTTTTTAGAGAAAAAAACTCATATTTTCTAGTCAAAGTCTAGTACTGAATTTATATCTTTGTTTTTATCAATTATAAAATTTACAATTCGAAGAGGAAAAAAATAGTTTATCCATGATAAAATCGATAATTCAAAGGGGGTAACGATTCGTTACCCCTTTATAAGGAGGAAAAAAATAAAATAATATTTTTAGTAATGATCGAAATATGTCATGTATAAGTATTTAAAATATAAACAAACTCGTACCTTCTAATCCATGTCCAGTGCGGCATTCGCTTCGATATTAATCAGATGCTCGATAGGGATATTGTAGTGGCCCCAGGGAAGAGTCTCCACGCCGTCTTCACAGATATATCTCTTATCATCAGAGGGGGAGAGGGCTATCTTGCGCTGTTTGATCGAATATAAATCATGGTGTTTGCTTCTAATGGTGTTCATTGTCTCATATTTCACTTCTTTATCAAACAAACAGTTTTTATAGTCTTTTATCGACAGAAAGTCAACGACATTCTTTTTTATCCCCTTAGCTTTTTTAATCCCCTCACCTTTTTCTTTTTTATCCCCCTTCTTCTTATTCTTCTTCTTCTCCTCCTCCCTCTTCTTCCTCTCCCCCTCAGAGTCGTAGGCGTACATTTTCGAACGTAACCCGACGAACTCATTCATAATATCACCGGCCAGTTCGTCTTTCCATTTGCCAATTACTTTTTTATTCACACGCGGCATGTTATAGGGGTTATCCGCTTTGTAATCGCTGGTATCGAAGTGGTCGATCATACTTTTTATATCCTCATAAATATCTTTTGTTTTGACGCTATAAGTCAGGCTGTCCGTGTCAGTGTACTGAACTCTGGCTTTATCACCGTATTTCGCTCTCATGACATTGTAATGAAAGTCATAAACGGCTATCTTCGAAATATCTAATATTGACATGCCTACGTAGATCGGTTTATTAAAGTATAATCTGGTTTTGCCCATATGCACGGCCGCAAATGTCTCTGTGAAGACGGTGACTGATTTAAAGTTCGGTCTGGCCACTAGTTTGTCGATTTGCCTGTCGTGCGTGGCCAGACGTACGTCTACGTGCTTACGTATGTTCTCCATCGTTTTACCAAACACCGCGTTATTCATCAGTTTATAAAAATCTTTCTCAAACTCGTTGGTCGCTTTTGTCCTCATATCTGTGTTCATATCGATATATTCTTTCAACCATGCCGATTGGCGGAATTTAATGCCCCTGTGGATCTTTTTTAACTCCATGCCCAATGACAGGTAGAGCTGTAGGTTTTGGTAGTGCACCACGTATTTATCCTTATCGTATAAAGTCGTTAAAAGCTTTCTCTGATTAAAACCGGGAGGGCATCTGTTTTCTGGTGCTAACGGGAGGTCTTTGTGGGAGTCGTGTAATTTCCTGGGGTATTTCAAATCTACTTCCAATATAAAACCATATGCAGATTCGTTGTCGATCCAATTTCCATCTTGCAGATCACTTTCGATATCTCGTAATTCATCTTCACCCACCCAATTAAAATCGCTCTGAGGTAAATACTTCGACATGGCCCATCCGTACAAATTATTTACATCCAAATAAATGAGATACTCTTCGGGCTTTTCAGGATCGTAATCTGGTAAATATCTGTTATTGGCTCTAGTATATCTGTGGGAGCACTGAGAAATTCCGCCGCGAATGCCCTTGGTGATCATAAGTTCCATGTCGGGATCAGTCAATAACTCGAGAGCAACACCGGTCTTTTTTAACATGGCGTCCCAAGCCAGACTGGGACTCGTAAAATACCAAGCGGGATCGAGTTTGTAAGTGTCCATGCACACTTCACGGAAGTTTTCAACTATGTCGGCCAATAGCAGTGTATCGGTTTTGTTGTATAAAAGCGTGTATTCCTTCATATTCTTAATCTCAAATTCATTCCACACTTTACGCGCGTGCTCATAATCTTCATCTTTAACAGTTGTCTTATTCAATTCGTTATCAAAATTTTTTTGGGAAGGCAGAGACGGGTAGTCGAATTTTTCCATACTATCCATAAAATCGTAGGGAAAGATGCCTTTTCTCAAAACTAAATCTAACTTGTCGTTTTCGAAAAACTTTGCTACGTGTTTGAATTTATCTCTGGTCAGGTTCTTCGCGAGACTTTCTAAGCTGTAGTTCATAAATCTAAATGAGTCTAAAAATCTCAAGTTTACTCCACCCTCTACTTTGAGTTCAAAAGATATATATCGTTCTTCAGTCGTGGCTAAGACCGCTATCTTGTTCTGTTCGAATCCCAATAACTTGACGAACAGATGAGCATCGTAATTACTCAAGTTGTGGACAAAGATGGGTAAAAAGTGCGGTTTTATAAAATTCAAATTGCACGAGTTGTGCGCCACCCCTCTGAATTTACCAGTCAAATGGTCATGGTCAAAAACACGTTTGTCAGTCTTCTTAGGGTCTTTTTTATTTACTTCAAACACTTTTTCACATATATGGCAAATATTAACACCATTAATCTTCGTTTCATAATCTTCTTTAGTTATATTCATGGGTTTTGCGGCCTCTCTACTATATAAATTTTCCAAGTCTCGCGATATCTGAGTTATGGTTTCTACAAAAGTTTTTGCTGTGTCGGGACCGAAGCTCTCATGATATAAATCAAACGGGATATCATAATCATCGTCAGCGGTGGTTATATATAAAGAAAAACTGGCGGCTTCGTGCGATTGATACTTTTTCGTATACGACTCTTTTTCATCGGTTGGAGTGGGCTCATTTTCATCGGTTTCATCTGAGACCGGTTTCAATATACATTCAAAATCAACATAGCCGACAAAAGGAACTTTCATTTTCTATATTTATTTTTAAAATTAATAAAAGGAGGGGACCCGTTTTTATCTACTTCAGGCATCACAATTTTCACAGGGTCTTGGCCGACACAAAATTCTTTATGTTTATCTAGCTTGGATTCTTCTTTGAATTCCGTCAGACAGCGATTACAAATATGCGATGCAACAGTGTTTGGCTCTCTACAGACCGCCTTGTGATCGTTTAATAATTTCTTTTTGCTGAAGGAAATTAAGCAACGGTCACAAATATATTTTTTATGTTGGTGTTTTGAAAACTGTCTGCTAACCAATCTACTCATATTTTTTATCCAACAATAGTGGGTGTTTTTGTTCTTGTCTTTCAAATAAAAAAGATTAACATGGCGGTTGGGGATTTCATTTTTAGTTACGTACAGGGGATAAATATCATAAGTGTCGTCATCATCTCTTTTCTTCGGTTCAACGGGGAAATCTTCAAAATCATCTCTATCCCTAATCGTTTTCATTATCTCGCATGTATAAATATTAACAGATAATCCGGCTCGTCTCTCAAACTTTGATATAATACTCGCTTTTAGTGGGACGGGAAATGGAATATCTTTTAAAGCCTCATCAAATTCATGTTCGTATTGTCTGTAATGGTGAATTCTATGGGGTTGATTGGCGGAATCAACAGGGTGTAGTGCAGAAAGAATTGACCAGAGGAAACATTTTTGATCATCATTTATAACATTTAAAATTGCTCTCTTTAACACAATTTCTTTCGGTAGAGGGATATAACTTGACCCCCCACGGAACGGGTTATAACGGTTAATATGAAGCTCTAATTCATCGATGCTATATAATGACCAGCCCGAACCGCGGTTTTGAAAATCTTCCATTTCTTTAATAAGTTTTTCTTTAGCGTCATCAAAATACCCCGACACATCTGTACTCGAGAGTATAACTGCGTTTTTAGTTTTAAAATTAAATTCAGCAATCTCTTCTGCTTTCGAATAATCCATATACAACACCATTCTTGTTTTAAGATCCGCCTCATTACGATGCTCATTAATTTTATTTATGATAACATCTTTCAAACTACTCAAAAACAGTATCGGATCTTTCATAGCATTTTTATTCTTAACGGTATAAACATTTAAACGTCCGTTGAAAGCTGTTCGGGACAGTTCAATTTCCGGTTCATGAGGGGGAGAAGAACCTTTTACATAACCGGCAATTTTACTCACGGTTTTACTAAGAATATTTAAAATAGGTGTATCAAGCCGCGGTCGTTTAGCGGGAGGGGGGCTTACATCATCATCATCAACAACACCTCCACGGTTCGAAATTAATTCAGGTTGTTCAGGCTTTTCGTGGGTTTTCAAGTGGTAGCTCAAATTACTTTTTCTTATCAATTTACTACATCGGGGGCATTTAGTTTTATAATCAATACTTGCTTTTTTCTTAATGGGGGATTTTTGGTTTCGAACTGACACTTCACATCTACTAGTACTAGGTTCCGATATATCTTGAACCAATATTCCGTCCCTACTCCTCTTATTGACGTTAGATTCCAACGACTTTGAAGGTTGATCCAGAACCCCCATAGTAGAAGTACCAGGGATCTAGCAGGAATGTGACCTTGAACTTTAATTGCTTTTTAATAGCCTCCTAATAGCGTCTATTTATACCACCCTAATGAAGCAGATAATTATAGAACCTATAGGGGAGAATTTAAGTTATAATAAAGCATACTATATATAAATAGATACTAATTCTAGAGTTACCTGGATAGATGACACATTTTGGGCACTGCAGGTCTTGATAAATTAAAAATGCAACAATATCTATAAAGCCATATATTTCGCTAAAAAACTACTATTGCTAAACCCCTCTACTAATACCCCCACCCACTGCACACACGACTTAATGTTTGAATATTTTCACATTCGGCGATTTCCCAACAACCCCAGTGCACACTATACTGTATTGTCCGGTGGAGAGTTCTTGTAGATCTTTTTCAGTAAGTGTTTTGAGGTATCTTGAAGGTAGGAATGTGACCATCCTGGTGTCGTCGTCGTCCTCCACCTCCAGTAGGATCGCCGCGTGGTTGTACTTCGTCGCAACTTTTTTTGCTTCGATGATTTTGTGTGGTTTCTTCAGTTCTTTTATTGCTATCTTGGGGACTTCTCGGTATTGTTCTAGGCTAGCCAATTTTGATTCCAGTTCCATCTGAAAAGCAAAACGAAATCCTTTAGTATAAATCGATTTAATTTGTAAATAGTGTTATTGTGTTAATAAAGAAGTAAGAGCGTCAAAGGTAATATGAACCGAGTTAATTTGTAGAAGTAATAGTAAGGTATTATAATTAAATTAGCGTTTAAATTAGTAAGTATTAGTCTGATGAATTAGTGTGTGTGTGTGTGTGTATTAAAAGTACTATCGTGTTAATAATGAAACAATAGCGTTAGTATGTTATTAGAAAATTAATAGTTTAACAACTAAAACAAATTAAACAGGACTTAATATGTAATGTTAATACCTTGAGCGTGTGCGTGGTTGAAGCCTTAGCGAGTAACAGAAGACTGAGGGGTTTATGATACACTGGGGTGAAACTAAAATTGAACTGCGGAAATGGGGTGGGTATGTCTAGAGGGGGCAGCGCTCCCTACCTTCTCTGTCTAAATAAAGATTTCTTTATTCTTTAAATCTCGACTAGTTTTAATCATCTAAAATGTAATTTATCGAGAAAAACAAATGGTACAATACATTTAAAAATCGATTAATCGTATTAAAATGTTTAACGCGTATTTATAATAATCGACGAGTAAAGCTATACTTTTTATAATTTAAATATATAAAGAAATATCGCGTAAATACTGCTCTTTGGGTTAATATGGATGAAATATACGGTCTTAAGTGAAGCTAGGTATACTTTAGAAATTAATGAATCAAAGATAAAGATAATCGGACCAAAAAAGAAGTTGAATAAAAACAACAATACTGTTTGTTACGAATATACAATTACAAAAACTTACCTAATCCGATAACTCATAATCCGACTCTATTCCCGAATCTGTGCCTTCATACTCAAAGTTGTCAATCCACTCTTGGATATCCCATTCATCCCACTCATCACCCCAGACCTCTTCCTCTCCCCAATCCAACGCCCATTCATTATTATTATCATCGTAATCTTCATCCAAAGTATTTAAATTTATAAATAAAAGTACACGATTTGTTATGTATTCTATTATATCGTAGGAAACTAGTAACAAAGAGATCATATTTATTAATTTTATTAATTTACCGATAAAAAATTTAGAAGTCTGTTAAAAACTTTAGAAATATTAACTTTAAATAATCTAAAAAATACCTTTATCAGCGGTCGGTGTGTTGGGGAGATCGGAGGTCGATCGGTGTCGTGATGGTGACTGTGATTGTCAGAGTATGACGGAGGGGTATTTAAATTATTCGCAAGGAGGTTAAGCCTCTTTGCAAACCTTGTAGCTTTGCAACCTTTGCAACCGTCATATAACCTCCATACATTCACCATACATTCACTTTACATTCTCCACCATTCACCTGCTGAACCGTCGGGTATAAAAACCCCATTGATTATTGACTCGATCATCAGTCCTCTAGCGCGATCTGTAGTGGGTGTAGTGCTATTGTGTCGGGAGTGATACAGCGGTTTTGTAACCTAGTGTCCCAGGTCAGTACAAAAACCATTTTAAATCTAGATTAAACTCTTATAAAATATTGTTAGTTTGACTCGAATATTTTAGCTCCTAATATTATTTACCTCAAGATGTGTCGGCGAAAACACGCATCATAATTTATAAAACGATACGGATTACGCAATATTAATTCCAATAGTGCATCTAATTTTGAAGTACGGCCTGCAACAAAGAATCGACAGCTGGTATTAGAATATATATATATATATATATATATGTGTATATATAAATGGTGATAACTATTAGTGTTAGAGTTTGATAGCGGTATTATAAATCGGTACATTACGTTAGAATTAAAACGGATTTAAATTATATCAACATAAAATATAGTAGTAATAATTACCTCAAGTTGTATCGCCGACGAATATAAGTCGTTATATGAAAATATACATAGTTAAATAATAATTTAAATATAATTTTGGATGTGCAGTGAGGGGGAGTTTTATTTTTATTTTGGAGCACGGCCTGCAACAAAAAAAGCGACAGTTGTTATTAGTAAAAATATACAATGACTAAATTATAAGTTCTGTAAATAGACTTAAATAACATCCGCCGGCACCGTCTCTTGTCACGTTATAATATTTATTGCCCATCCTAAAATACATCGAATACAATTAATTCTAAAAATAGATGTAAAAGCGGTGTATATATATATATATGACCGGAAGCTACAACCATTTAGTTTGATTGTGACACACACTCAGGTAAGAGCCTTCAATTTATTAGATAATGTAGTATTACATTTAAACTGTTTATATTTGTAGAACTTTACAATTATATAGTCTTTAACATTAATACTTTATAATAATGGCGTTAAACCCTATAGAAACTATTAGTAAAGATGAAACATACGTCAAAAAGTTTAGAATTCACGGGATGAAAACGGTCTTTAAATTTAATAATCCTCCTCCTGAGACTAATGAAATTGATTGGCTTAGGAAAGGGTTTGCTAAAATTGTAAGTGATATGAAGGAACAATCTTCAGAAAAAGATTTGTTAGGTTTTACTTTACAGTCTTTAAATTTAAAAAGTAGAGATCCGGGTTTTGTTGCTTTTCGTCCTGCCGGTGAAATTGACGAAAACAGCTTGTGGGAAATTTTCGGTAGTATAGTTCAATCTAACTCTGAATCAATCAAGTCCACGGATACTTTTAAAGTTGAATGTACACGCGTTAATCTTCCTGTAGGTTCCGGTGGTCGAAAAAGGCCCGGTTATTACGACACATTCGCTCAAGAATGTAAGGCTCGGACCGGAATAGTGGTGATTAAAAACAAAGATAATTTATGTCTTCCTCGTGCTCTAGCGGTAGGAATCGCTTATGCTAAGAAAGATCCTCAGTATAAAGCGATCCGTCAAGATGATAAAAAAAGACAAACAATTATGGCGCGGGAACTGATTCGTATGGCTAGGATAGAGATATCTGAGGGTGGGGCGGGAATTCCTGAGCTCGAAAAGTTTCAAGACTTGTTGAAAGATTTCAAAATTACCGTGTACAATTACGACAATAAGGGCCGGGACGTTTATTTTGAAGGTAGGGTAGATAATCCAAAATTTAAAATCAATTTGATCTTTCACGACGGTCATTACAATGTAATTACTAGTCTAACTGCCGCGTTCGTATGTAATTATTTTTGCGAAGCTTGTCATGTTCCTTATGACCATAAGAGAGAGCACCGATGCTCCAATATCTGCCCCATGTGTCAAACCATTTCGCCTCCATGTAAGGAGGAGTATGGTGGAATAACTTGTCCGAAATGTAATCTGACTATGAAAAACCAGCAGTGTTTTATCGCTCACCAAATTGATAAATGTAAATCCGTCAAGAAATGTTTGGATTGCGGAAAATTGTATTTTATGAGAGAAAGATCATCTGTCCATCAGTGTGGAGAGATTTATTGTAAACCTTGCGCGTCATTCCAAGATCCAAACCATAAATGTTTCATGCGGCCGGACGAGAGAAACCCGAGTACTAAAGATTATTTGTTTATCTTTTTTGACTTGGAAACTCGTCAAGATGAGTCTCATCCTTCAGAATCTGATCAGAAAATACACAAGGTTAACTTGTGCGTTTCTCAGCAATTTTGTCATCAGTGTATCGATGGTAAATACTGTAAGAGTTGTGAAAATCGAACAAAAATTTTTCAAGAAAATCCGGTCAAAAATTTTATGGACTATGTAATGACTGTTAGGAAAAGTTTTAAGGATGTCTGTGTTATCGCTCACAACGGTCAGGGTTTTGATTTTCAGTTTTTGCTAAAACATATCATGGAGGAGACTAAATTTACACCAGAGCTTGTCATGAGAGGTACAAAGATTATTCTTATGGAAGTAGACAACGTGAGGTTTATAGATTCGTTAAGCTATTTCCCCATGCCTCTTTCTGCACTACCGAAGGCGTTCGACTTACCACCAGAGAAAAAGAAGGGTTATTTCCCACATCTCTTCAACACTATCGCTAATCAAAATTATGTCGGACCTATGCCTGCTAAGGAGTACTATTGTCCGGAGAGCATGTTTGAAAAATCGTACAAAGACTTTGAAATTTGGTACAACGAGCTAGTAACCAATAATTATGTGTTTGATTTTAAAAAGGAAATCTTAGAGTACTGTATTTCCGATGTCGACATTTTGGCTCAAGCGTGTCTAAAATTTAGGCATATATTTTTGCAGGAGTGTAACGTAGACCCGTTCCTTGAGGCGGTAACTATAGCGAGTGCCTGTAATTTGGCGTTTCGCAGAAATTTTTTGAAACCAAACACTATCGGTCTGATTCCAAAGGGTGGTTATAGACTGATTGATAATCAGTCTCCTATAGCTGTTCAATGGTTAACTTGGGAGGAGGAAAAACGCGGAGTAAGAATCGAACACGCAGGTCGAGGGAAAGAAGTGAAAATTAATGGAATAAAAGTTGATGGTTACGATAAAAAAAATGTTTACGAGTTTCACGGGTGTTATTGGCACGGGTGTCCTAAATGTTTCCCTTACAATAGAGAGGCTCCTCTTAAGGAGGATCCCTCAGATACTATGCGATTACGATATGAAAGAACTTTGAAAAAAATCGAGAAACTTGGGCCAGTAGTACAAATGTGGGAGTGTGAATTTCGTAAAATTAAAAAAGACCAAAACCTTACACACTTAAACTCGCTTCCGATTCTCAACACATTACCTCTTGACCCCCGTCAGGCTTTTTTTGGGGGTAGGACTGGGAACACAAAAACATACCACAAATGTAAGGAGGGAGAGACAATACATTATGTCGATGTTTGTTCTCTGTACCCATACGTTTGTAAATACGGTAAATATCCTATCGGTCACCCGAAAATTTACATCGGTGATAAGGAGTGCAGACAGAGAGGTTTTCAAGTAGAGGGTCTGCTAAAGTGTAAAATACTACCCCCTCGAGATTTGTATCACCCCGTACTCCCGGCAAAAATGAATAATAAATTAATGTTTGTATTATGTAGGGTTTGCGGTGAAACACAAAACCAGGGGGATTGTAGTCACGAGAGTGAGGATAGGGCTTTAGTCGGAACTTGGACTATGGACGAAATAAGGAAGGCTATTGAGAAGGGGTATATAGTATTGGACATGTATGAGTTGTGGGAGTACGAGGTAGCTACTTACGAAAATGGGGGACTTTTTACCGACTTTATCAACAAATTCTTAAAAATGAAACAGGAAGCTTCCGGTTATCCGTCTTGGTGTAAAACCGAAGAAGATAAAGACCGGTATATCAACGATTATTTTAAACACGAGGGCGTGCAATTGGATAAGGATAAAATTACAAAAAATGGTGGTTTGCGGTCCTTAGCCAAGCTTATGTTAAACTCGTTTTGGGGTAAATTTGGGCAGAGAGAGAATCAAACAAAAACAACAATCATCAGAGATTCAAAAACACTTTTTAAAATGTTAACTGCACCCGAAATACAGGTAAATAGATTGCAAATTATCAACGACGAAGTACTGCTAGCAAGTTGGGAGTACACCGAAGAGACTGGAGAGCCTCTGAGGAATGTGAATGTAGTGATTGCAGCGTACACTACAGCTCAGGCTAGATTAAAACTTTACGAATATTTAAACAAGTTGGGGGGTCAGGTATGCTATTACGACACAGATTCGATCATATATTACTTCCGGGGTAATTTGTATAGAGTGCCTACAGGAGATTACTTAGGTCAGATGACAGACGAACTTTTAGAGTACGGTCCAGGGTCGTATATCGTAGAATTTGTTTGTGGAGGACCTAAAACCTACGCATATCTAGTCTGGTCTACCAACAAACAAACTCTAGTTTCCGTCTGTAAAATTAAAGGGGTTACGCTAAATTTTAAAACTTCCAAAACTGTAAATTTCGAAAAATTGAAACAAATGGTTCTAAATGAAGCCAACGAGACGATAGAAGTTAATCAATTTAGAATCCGAAGAACTAAAGATAAAGATATTGTAACAACCGCTGAAAGGAAAACATTTCAAATAACAGGGCCAAAAAGAAAATTAAATGAAAACCACGACACTCTACCCTACGGATATAAAATTAAAAAACTTACCTAATCTGTTAATAGGTCATACTCCCCGTCCAACCCCGAGTCGTCACTTTCAATGTCGTCCACCCAATCGCCAATGTCTATTTCCCTCCACCCATTCCACCCCCCTCCCCCCCAATGCACCTCCCACTCACTGTCACTGTCATCAAAATCGGTTAAATTCAAGTTCATAAAGGACAGCACTCGGCTTGACACATAATCTAAAATGTCGTAAGAGACCAGTAGCAGTGAAATCATCTTGACGACTGACACCCCAGACGGTCACAACCACATGGCTGCACATGTGGTTGTCCACATGTGTCGACCTCCTGCTGCGGGTCTCCCCACTACTTGGCGTCGGCTGTTACTTAGCTGGTTTTAAGCTTATAGATATTAAATATTTTGATTTGGACTTACCGACATGTTCCACCTCTATGTAGACGGGGTTGTTTCTAGGTAGAGGTGGCGGCCTGATCTCCCGTGGTTGAAGCTTCTCGTACATGTGGATAGGTCTCAGGAACACCCTGTCCACCTTTGGAGGTGGTGTTGGTGGACGTTGAGAACGGGTAAACCAAGACCTAATCCAGCACAACCCCATCGCACAACCGCACTCCATCCTGTCGGTACCCGAACAGCAAGTGGTTGAGTAATCTGGAGCCACGCTCCTCTTCTGACGAAACCTATTTTAGGATATTGAGTCAGAGTTCTCCAGCCGCTCACTCGGTATGGGGGATTGGCGGAACCGACCCTTGTCCTTGTACCAACTCTCTGCTTTTATAATAGTGGACCATGTAAATACAGAAAACGATTTGAAAACACTTAACCTCCCCGATAGCGTTTGTAATGATTTGATTCGTAAGCTAAAGATAAGGGAGATTAGGCAGTTGTATTTTTTAGTGCGCCCGATAATGCGATCTTACACCAGACCTAGACCTGTTGTATACATTAGTGATGGTGAAAGTGATTAAACAGTTTAGGTTTCCGTATAGGTATAAACGAGAATTTTGGCGAACCTTCAAAACACGTGTTATTTATTTAAACTAATTAAGCCTTCGAGACAAACGAATAGCGGTACCGAATAGATACTATTTCCTGTTGTATTTTCAGGTTAAACGTCAGAGTTGAGAACCGTCAAAAGTGGTGGGGAGGCAGCGGAAGTTTGAGCGCGGCATCATTTTATTTCTGGTTCTTCAACGATGAGTACCTTGTACGAGCTCGCTGCAATGACCATTGTTTCATCGCCTTTTTTGATGGAGCAATTACATCAACTCCCCATTCCTGAATTTATAAAAAGAGATGTGGTCGACTACCATCGAAAAAACTGCGGTTCGTCTTTCCTCGACTACTTTGATTTGGAAGATGGAACTAAATGGTGTTGGAACTGTGGATGTGCTGCTAGGCTGCAGGGAAAATATTTGTTTTGGCATTCTAGCAAGTTTTGCGTAATCAGATTCGATTTTTCAAAATTCAGATGCGCCATATGTGCGGTACCTCTAGGTGAATGGCGCAGCCGTAAATGCACTTGTACCTTTGATCGACCGCGTCGGTGTTGTTAAGGGTTTTTTTTAAAAAAAGGATATTCCCAACACTAAAAAATACAGTGTTGGAAGGGAGGTAAAGGACCTTAAGTCCGTTTACCACAGCGTACAGCGAGGTTGGGGCTGTACGGGTATTCTGTAAAAAATAAAAAGAGAGAGTCAACGGTTACTGGGGAGTAACCGGTGGTTCTCACAGAATACCAGGGGGACGGGGGTGACAACTAGTGTGTTTTGGAGGTCACCACGTTTCTGCTGCGGTGGAGGGGCAGCAGAATCGGGGGGGTATAAAATAAAAATTTTTTAAAAAAGTGTTTTAATGTAAACCATGAATGTTAGACGAGCCATTGCCAAAGAGCTGCATAAGCCGGCTCTAAAAAAATTCCCTAGACGTCGGGTTACGTTAAAAGGGTTAGAAGATTTGTATCAAGCAGATCTCGTTGAAATGCAGCCATATTTCAAGGTCAATAAAGGTTACAAATATATTTTGACGCCAATTAATTGTTTATCTAAATACGCTTTCGCGGTTCCTTTAAAAAATAAATCTGGTCCGGAGGTAGCAAAGGCGTTGGAGCCTATTCTCGCTGAAAATAAAATGAAACATTTACAAACGGACCAAGGAACCGAATGGTTCAACGTACATGTAAACTCTTTAATGAAAAAGTACAATATTAATCATTACCATACGTATTCGGAGCTCAAAGCGAGTATAGTAGAGCGATTTAATCGGACACTAAAAGAGCAAATGTGGAGAGAGTTTACAGCGAATGGTAACTACAAATGGCTGACTATACTTTCAAAGATAGTTAAAAAATACAACAATACCGTACATGGAACTATACGCATGAAACCCAAAGATGTAAAACAAAAACATGTCAAAGTTATTCTCGACAGGATAAATAAAGTTAAACCCCTTAAACATAAACCTAAAACAACGTTTAAATTGGGCGATAGGGTCAGAATAAGCAAGTACAAAAAAGTATTTGCAAAAGGTTATCTTCCAAATTGGACAAACGAGGTTTTTACTATATACGCCATAAAGCCAACAAAACCGGTCACTTATACACTCAAAGACCACAATGGGGAAATATTAAAAGGAGGGTTTTATAAACAAGAGTTGAGCAAATCAAACACCGGAGATGTTTATTTAGTAGAAAAAATACTTCAGCGAAAAGGAAATCGAGTTAAAGTTAGATGGTTAGGGTTCGACAGGAAACACGACGCTTGGTTAAATAAAGGAGATATTTTAATCTAAGCAACGCGTAGTTATAGCCGGATGTGAGGGTGCGCTAATTATAAACGCGCACACGTGTTGACCATAAGTAGTTGATGTTCAACGATGCATGTGGCAGCACAAACTCCCCCTATATCTATTATAAACTTTGACGAATACTTGGGTTCCGGTATGACACCCGCTGTTTCTAAACACGGACCTTTATTACCGGACTCTATTCGTTGCATCATATCAGGTCCAAGTAATTCGGGTAAGACAAACGTATTGTTTAACCTAATTTTTGATCCCAACGGTTTGAGGTTTGAAAATATCTACGTTTTTTCGAAATCTCTGTATCAACCGAAATATCAATTTCTAAAAAAATCTCTACCCGAGGAAATTGGTTATTTAGCCTTTGACGATAATAGTCAGGTAGTCCACCCGAATAATACAAAACCAAATTCTATAATGATCTTTGACGACGTATCATGCGTAAAACACGATAATATCCGTAATTTTTTTACAATGGGGAGGCATAGAAATATCGATACATTCTATTTAGGACAAACGTACAGCAGTATACCCAAACAGCTAATCAGAGATAATTGTAATTTTGTAATTTTATTTAAACAAGACGATATGAACCTTAGGCATATATATAACGATCACGTCACTACTGATATGAATTTTGAGAAATTTAAAGAATTGTGCGCTCGGGCATGGAGAGACGACCACGGATTTCTTGTTATCGACAAGACTCGAAACCTTGATAAGGGAAGGTATCGGATAAAGTTTGATAGTTATATTACGGAATTATAATGGTACGCATCTACGCGTATAACGATCTGCGAGGTTTTAACAACAGATTGCATAATGTAAAATCCAATTTGTGTTCGTATTACTATAAAGATAAGAACAAATTTTGCGGAAACTATTGTAGTAGAAAGCCCCCACATGGATTTCAGTTCAACAAAAGGTGTTGGAGGCATAAGAAACCCAAGGCTTCTGCTATGACACCACCTGTAGTTATGTTAATGATATCGGCAAGTGAGAGAATGTACAATAGGGACTTGTGGTTGAAATTTATGTTAAAATGTCAGGAAAAAAATATTCCTCTCGAACTTGTAATCTATCACGAAGATATGTTAAATTGCACGGTCAGGAATTCTCAAAATTTAATATCTAGGTTTAGACCTTTCCCCGATATTTTTGGCAAAGTCCTTCCATTGCGCAACCTCCACGGTAGTGTAAACTTTACCCAGATTTGTAATAAAATGTTGGAATATGGATGTAAACTTCCTTTCGCGAAAAGGTGCATATTATTAACAGAACGGTCTATTCCTATTAGATCCCCGATGAAAGTGTATAGACGGGCATTGTACTCGAAATGCTACATCGATATAAGTTATAATGTCGGATATACGAGGGTGCCGGACAGTGTTCCTAGAGGAAAACGAAATAAACCTTTTAGCGGTGTAAATAATCTTTGTCAGCGGTTGTATACAGTAGAGTTTTTAAACGAAGCCTTACCAACATTACCTTTGCAGTGCCAAAAGTTTGGTATCAGTTTGAATAACGGCGTGTATACAGTTACAAACAGACAAATTTTCGATCAATGGAGAGCCTTTACCGGGGCGAACCCCAGTGAATTTTGGCTCCTCAACTCGTATTTGTTGCAGCATATAAATGAACCGAGACCGATGGAGCTAATTAGGAGATTTATGGAACAAACCGTCGAAAGTGATAAATATACGGTAGCCGAAATTCCACAGTGGAGAGATGGATGGAAGCGGACATTTGTTTTTAGGAGTTTCAATAATAAATATGTAATCCCTAGATTCGATGCTAAAGAACAGAGATATTACAGGGGATTAAATTTTACCGCGGGTGTATCGCTAATGGAAGTTATCAGGTATGTAAAAAGAAATAAGAAGCGAGCGCTATTTTTTAGACAAGTAGAACTACCTTAAATGAAGCAACACTTTAAAAGTGCTTCAGTATTAATCATGAAGCCGGTTGATAAACAACTAACGTTACGTATAGCCGCGCTGAGAGAGGCGATAAGAAGGAAATATAGAATGTTTAAGGACGGAGTAGTCGAAACTGAAAGAGTTTTGGAAAAAAAATACAAGCCGATTATAAAGGAACTACAAAAAACCACGCAACCTGTGACCAAACCGGAACCCGAATCATTTAAAAAGGAAGAGATGGATCAACCCCCCAAAGATGAAAAGATGGATTACAGTACAACAGACGAAAGTGATGATGAAGCGAGCGAGTTTGAACCATCAGCTGTATCGACCCCTAAGGCCGGACCCAAAAGCCGTTTGGAAGAATTTATATCGACCCCGTCAGGACGTGAAAGAGTGTCGCAATATATCGAAGATCAATTTGAGAACCCATTGACTCGGAAATATATGAAAATGCTCATGAAGGATGTTGGTGGGGAGGCTCGATTAATCGACCACACATTCGGACCTAGGCTAGGTAGCGACGGTGTTACTTTGATGATTGGAGACAAAAAACTAGACTTTGACGCTGATGGATCTATAAGGGTCGGTGATACCAAGTATAAACCTTCCGAGGGTCTATACGAGTTGATTTTCAAAAGACTACCCGATGACGATATATTCGTTAACGACGATCTTGCGGCGTATAAAAGTATTTTAACAGCTTCGAACGCTCATAAAAAGGGGTATAAGTTTAAGGGGCAAATTAGGAGGGATCGGACATTAAAGTATAGATATATTATTAAAAAATTATTTCCTCCTAAATCGGGCAGAGGTATGACATGGAAAACTACAAAGTCTCGCGATATTATCCATTGGGATAACCCAAACGAATTAGTAGAGCGATTAAAATTACTTGTAATGTCCTCAGAATCTGGAAACAGATCTCACGGCAATGAGATATTAAACATTATAGAGGAGCTACGGGAAGCAGGCTTCGTAAAAGGTGCGGGTAATAGCAGATTTCATTCACTCGTAAAATGAGCGTTGATAAGTTTGGACGTTACGCTAAAAAGAAAACGGGGCTCGGGCTCGTAGGTCCTAAAGGTGAGGGATTTAATCTTACACCCGAAGGGGATTACGATATCCAAGGAAAACGTTTGCGAAATGTCGACGACCCCGTCGAAAATAGAGACGCTGTCAATTATGAAACGTATACGAAAGGGTTTACAAGTTGTATTACTTTACAAAACGGATTGTTTGACGCTCAAAATACCCGTATATGTAATGTAGCCGCTCCGGAGAACGTTCAAGATGTAGTGACGGTTAAATATTTAGAATCACGAACACCGTATAGATTCGATCAGGATCAAACGTATTCATTCCACCAGTATCGCTTGCAGGATATTGCCGCTCCTATACTCAGCGGAGACGCGATTAACCTTACGTATCTCAAGAAAAATACATTGTCCAAATCGGAAAACGGTTCTTTTGATGCAAAAAACACAGCGATACAAAATATGGCCCCACCTACATCTGATAACGATGCCGTTAATTTGTCATACTTGAAAGATAGGTTTCTTTATAAAAATGATAAAGGGGTTTATGATGCTAAAAATTCGGGTATCGAGAACGTAGCTCCACCGTCAAAACCGGGTGATGCGATAAATAAAGCGTGGTTGGACAATCACTACCCTATACCGGGTGATCAGACTTTTAATTGTAGAAATAAAAAACTTAGCCAAGTCGGGGGGCCTAGTCACATACACGACGCGGTCACATTAAAATATTTTAAAGATAACGCGTTGGCACTCGATGGTGAAAAGAAAGTGGAAAACAAGTCGTGGGACGCGAAAGGGAGACGGTTGAAAAACGTATCCAAACCAAAAGAGCTGCATGATGTGGCAAATAAGAGGTATGTAAAAGAAGCTATCGCCGAACTAGCATTATTTATATATAAAAATATGCACAAAACCGATAGGTCGGGTCCACCTGAACCGGGAGTTTGGAGCGAGCTAGTGGTACAGGAGAAACACTCGTGGGATGAACTATTTGATATATAACGGTGAACACGGATACAATCAGTTATATCATGGTTGGACATAAGTCAAGTACTGTCAGACGTAACAGAGCTGTCAAGCGAGGTGGAGGTATAATTTCGTCAGTTATCAACAGAGCTGTCGATTTATTACCTTTCGAGGCACATTTACCTGGTTATAATTATTGCGGTCCCGGGACCAAACTACAAAAGAGATTGGCTCGAGGAGACAAAGGGGTAAACGGATTGGACGAAGCCTGCAAGATACACGACATTGCCTACTCAAAATACAAGGATTCCGCAAGAAGGACGCAAGCAGATAAGGAATTGGCCGAACGAGCTTGGCGTAGATTTAAGTCACCTGACGCATCTATCGCAGAAAAAGCAGCAGCTTGGGCAGTAACAACAGCTATGAAGACCAAGACGAAATTTGGCGGAGGACGTCGGAAAGGTAGGGGGAAAAAGGGAGGAGGGAGAAGAAAAAAAGGTAAGGGGCTCTATCTCAGACCTTATCCGAAGCAAGGTTCTGGGCACAGGACTAAGAGGAAGACCAAAGGTATTAAAAAAAAAGCTCGATCCCAATAAGACCTCTTACCAATTACGATCTCATGTACTACGCGAAAGAGATGAAAATACCTCATTTCAGAGGAGTTTATATGCGAGATACGCTACCTTTAAAACCTAAACTTTACGAATCGGCAATCGTAAATCTCGACACGAGTTCCGGTGATGGCACACATTGGGTTTGCTATAAAAAATTAAAAAATAAAATATATTACTTTGACAGTTTTGGTAATCTAAAACCTCCGTTGGAACTGCAGCGGTACTTTGGTAATTGTAACATATACTATAACTACCGTAGAAAACAATCGTATAACTCAGTCATTTGTGGACACTTGTGCTTACAATTTCTAAACAATGTTAAGTCTTAGTGGAAGGGGTTCAAACATTTACTCGGAATACTTTCCACCGATAGATGTGAGTAGAGGCGAATGGGAAATTGGGCTTATAGATTTAATGACATATCACTCTATCCCAAACATCGAAAAGGGGAAAAATAACAAGTTTTACTATGGTGACGGTAAAAGTATAGAAATTGATGACGGGGCTTATGAAATTGAAGAGTTGGAAACTACTATTAAATCTAAATTGGGTGAAAAAATCGAATTTAAACTAACGGCGAATAATAGTACGCTTAAATCTGTACTATACTGTTCCGAGCCTGTAGATTTTACACAAAAAGACTCAATCGCCTCCCTATTGGGATTTGCAAATAAAAAATTGGTACCCAAAGAAAACCACGTTTCCGACAATACAGTAAATATTATAAAAGTTAACGCTATACGTGTAGAATGCAATATTGTACGCGGATCCTACGATAACGGTGCAGAAGGACACGTGATTCACGAGTTTTACCCCAACGTAGGGCCAGGGTATAAAATAGTAGAGATACCGAGTACGATAGTTTATTTACCTGTAAACGTCAAGTGGATAAGTAACGTGAGGATAGCCCTCAAAGATCAAGAAGGGAACCCTATTAATTTAAGAGGAGAAACGCTGTCTGTTAGACTGCATATAAGACAGAAACATGGGGCTGGTATTTAGAGAGTTTGCAATCGGAAAACCCGTCATTGATAAGGTGAACTCGGCCAAGTTAACACCATCCAATATAAAGTTTTTACGCTCCTTAGGCTTCAAAGTAAAAAATGTTGGACATTGAACATAGGGCTGAATACAGTGACATGATCACCGGCATAGAATTTCATACACATAAGCCATACGCTTCATCCACATTTAAAAACAATGACGAGATACGCGTTCCGGTCAGCCAACAGGATATTATCACAGCACCGTTCGAAAGCTATCTCTTTATTACGGGAAAACTTGAAGGTAAAAAGGCCGATGGCTCTTTGGCTAAAGTAAAATTTGTAAACAATGCGGTGGCTTTTATGTTTGACGATATACGTTATGAAATTGGCGGTGTCGAGATAGATCGTACTAAAAATGTCGGAATTACTTCGACAATTAAAAATCTTTTGTCTATCCAACCAAACGAAGAAAACTGTTTAAAAAACGCTTGCTGGTTAGGGCCTGGATCGACCCTCGAAAAAAAAGATTCATTTTCTTTTTCCGTTCCTCTACGCCTTTTACTGGGTTTCGCTGAAGATTACAGGCGTATTATCGTGAACGCCAGACAAGAATTAATTCTTTTACGTTCCGCTTCCGATAAAAATGCAATAATTACCGATGATGCCACCGAGGTCGCCTTGAATATTACAAACATATACTGGAGAGTACCACACATTCAGGTGTCCGATACGTACAAGTTAAAACTTTTGAAGATGATTGAAAAAGATACAAAAATTCATTTACCGTTTCGGTCGTGGGAACTACACGAATATCCCACTTTACCGGCTTCCAAAATTCACTCGTGGACCATTAAAACCTCTTCACAGCTGGAAAAACCCAGGTATGCTATTTTAGCGTTTCAAACAGATAGGAAAAATGATTTAAAGAAAAATGTATCATCTTTCGATCACTGTAATTTACAGAATGTAAAGTTGTACTTGAACTCTCAGTATTATCCGTACGATAATATTCACGGTGATATGACAATTTTCTATGAAATGTTTTTTCGGTTCCAAAACACCTACTACGGAAGATCATGCTCCCCCATAATGGATCTGGACAAGTTTAAAAGTGAGGCCCCCTTATACGTGATTGACTGTTCGAAACAAAACGATTCACTCAAATCCGGACCTGTCGATGTTCGGATCGACTTTGAGACCAAAGAAAATATACCCGAAAACACTTCCGCTTATTGTTTACTTTTACACGATTGTCACATGACTTATACACTTTTGACCGGAGCGGTGAGCAAGGTGACCATATAAGATGAAGAAAAAGAAATGTGTAGTGTTCTCGAAACCGTTGGTTACTTGTGTCTACATGTTACCGGAAGAAGACAGGAAATCGAATTGGGCACAAATAGCTCTGGATAACGAAAGATTTTTAAACCGTATAAAATCGTTTGAGGGAAAATTTTATTTTGCAACTCGAGACCTGCAAAACAATAAACTTTCTAAATTACGATTTACGGTTAATAATTAAATATCTAAAGAATATCGAGTCAGTCGAGAGTTTGCACTCGAAGCGTTAACATGGGTTACTACGGTTGGATTGAAGTTGAATTTTACAGTAACGGGTTCCTAATCAAAAAAGAGCGTGTAAGCAGTTATAAATACGAAAGTGTACATAAAGAATTTCAAATTCTTTCCGGGGTTGATAGTATTGTTGTAAAGTGGCGTACAGAATTTGATTGTACAACTGAAGAAGAGGATTATTCTTCCGATGAAGAAGACTTTTCCTCCATGGAAGGGGAAGGAGTTGATGAAGTAGACTGTGGTAACACGGATTAACCAATCAGTTGCAGAGATGGAGCCTGTTGGAGAGGAGGTAAGTGAAGAACTAAAATCCTTACCGAGACCAAAGGAACCAATTAACGTGTTAACTGGGGTATTTTTAAAAACTATTTATTTTTTGGATTCCGATCTTTCAAAATGTTTAATCGGTGGAATCTTTAGGAACCGTGCCGATAGTATAGGTCTACTGGTAAAGGGTAAACGAGGATTTGTGTTTTGGTCATTAGACATTCTTAACCAATTTTTTGTGCACTTTAATAACGTAACATTAACGCTGAACGGGAGGCAAAAATATTATTTTCGATTGAATAGTGGGGAGGATATTAAGGTGGTGAACGTTTTTGGAAAGCAGCACGTTTTTCTTAATGACGGGGGGCATACTTTAGCTTTAAATATCGCTGAATGGAATCAGTTCATAAACTGTCTCCCTGCAGTGTACACACATCTGGGAGAGCTGGCGCTTTTCGAAAATTTAATAAAGGAAAATATTTGTAAAATACTAAACTCGGAAGAAGAGGAACAGTGTGTTATTGTCGATACCTTACCAACTTGGTTCGGTAAACGCCTTTTTGAAGACGTTTTATTATTCAAACGGTGGCCAAATGGAGGCGGTAGTTGAGTTTCAAGGGTTCAAGGACAATAATAACACGTTTATTGTAAAAGAACTAGCCATAATCGGTGACTTATTTAGGTGCCACCTTTTTTTCAAACCTCCTTACGCCTTTGAATGTCTCAACGATAAGATGCGTAGAACTGCGAGGTGGTTAAGTCGTAACTTTCACAAAATCCGCTGGGATGAGGGAAATATACCTTACAACGAAGACATTATTCGAGTATTGTGTAAACTGTTTAAGAAAATATACACAAAAGGGGACGAAAAAGTAAAATTTTTAAGTCAATACCATCCTAACGTTTGCAACGTTTATTCAAAGATTAACGGTGAATGCAATAAACGGTGCGTCCACCCTGCACACGGTGTCACCCATGATATGTGTGCTCTCCGTAGGGCATATACGATATACAACCATATAAGTGAGAGCTCAAAATCTTCTCTTTCAGTTTAACCGGACCGTTTGTTGAGTAAAGACAACAATGGAAAACGCGTGGAAAATTCTCTCTCGCGAACCGAAATCGCCCAACGGCGTCATGACTGATCAATTTATAATGAAATTTAGTAGATTCCTAGATTGGAATCTTTTGTCGCAGTCTTACGATTTCAGTATAGATATGTTGAGAATTTACTTTCACAGGGTTAACTGGTGTCATATTTTAAAACGTAAACAATTTAACGAAGATTTTCTCAGAGAGATGGCTCCGAATTTCGAAGAATGCTGGAGCGTATTATGTAAATGTCAAACACTATCCGAAAACTTTATTCACGACTTTGCCGATAAGGTTGATTGGGATAACGTAATTTTGTATCAAAATGTAAGTAGCGGATTCTTAGACAAGCATAAAATGTATATAAATAAAGAAGAATATTATGTCTAAAACTAGAATATATACTTTGGCACTACATCCTTCTAAAACCTTGAAGCAAGAGAGTTGATAAAACATTTGAGTACTTATCCCCACTGTATGAATATGAGTGCACATGTGAGAAGTTAGTAAAGCCGAGTCTTGAAAGCTTCTTCTGTGGCAGACACCTGCATAAAGGCCGGCTTAAAAAACCATAAGTCCACTTGCAGATGGCGGGTTGGCTTGATTGCCTTAGAAAATGATTTCCTGCGTCTGCCACAGACAAGGACTTGTGTCCGGTGTGAATGAAGGTCCCTGGCGTGGTGTAAAAACCCGTAAACCTGAATTGTAGGGCGAATGTGATAGTTTGGCCCGGAACTTGATAATTCTGAGCCATTCGATCAACATGCCCGGTGGGGTTACTGTTGAAAGACAATTGAATTTTCTCTTTGTTTCATTGGTTTTATACAATGTAAGTAGCATTGTATATATTTCTTGCAAAAAAATTATAAAAGTGAAAAATAAAATAAAAATTACCGTGAGAGATTGAGCCCCAACTCAATCCCTCACCCCAGAGGATAGGCCTACAGGGGATGCTCTGGGTTAACAAAAAGAGCGCGCCGAGGCCCCTACGGCATAGCCATAAAGGCTTACCGTGGTGTGGAAACGTGGGCCAAACTTACCTATTGCAATCGCCAGACAACGGGTAAAAAATCTCCACAAACGAAACATTTAAAACTGTTCAAATCCAAAAGTCGAATTTCAGTAATGAACCAGCCGTATGCTTCATCCGCACCTCGGATTAAAAACAAATTACACGTTTTACAACACACGAACCGATCAAATATAGGATAATACCAAAACTTTACCAAACAACACCCACACCCCATTTCCGACTGGAGAAAGAGCGGGGTCGACTTTAGTCTTGAATCTATTTCTATACTGTTGCAGGATTGGCTGTCAGGGTTGCACCCCTCCCGGTATTTAAGGATATAGACCGGTGACTGTTTAGTTACAAGATGGACTTTGTGAGCATCATCCTCGTTTTTCTCGTGGCTACCGCCAGCTGCACCGCTCCTCCAAAACGTCAACGGACAGATGATGTAAGTATATATTTAAACTCGATATATTCGTATTAACTAATTTATTATCTCGAAAGATGTACTTACCCGTAGAATGCATATAACTCTCCTATAGAATGATATTTTTGTCTTAGGCCGAAGATCAACAAAACGCGGCCGGTGACCAGGTTGCGGTAGAGGAGGCAGAGGTTGTAGTAGAGGCTGTTGGTGCTGATCACCTCCAAAATCAGACACCCAATAGTAGTACCAGTGTATGTATTTTTAATCACATTAAATGAGTTTGACGATTAACTTTAAAAACGCTTTTACATCTATAGATATATATATATATGTATATAAACCAGTTAAAGTAATATTCATACGTTGGTAGCACCGACTATCAGCAGGTCAATAGTGTGCCGGGGTGGTATGGCTATTCTTGGAATTGAGGACAATTAAAAAGCAATAAACCTGTCAATCAGATCTCTGCTAAACTCCCGTGACGATAAACGTAGATTTATATTAGCATAGTAAATTAGGTTTTGTTTCCAGGACCATAACCAAAATTCACTACCGCCAGCATCTCAGCCCCCGATTCCTACGGTGACCATCACCATCATCGACTCGCAACCGTCAACATCCGGGGTCAGTTGCCGAGCAGGACCATCTACATCAACCTCAAGGACAAGACCGTCTCAACCGATCTCACAGGCGGGACCATCGACCTCGGTTCCACAACATCTCAGGGTAAGAATTTGATATTTTTATATTTCCTATTATACGTGTGTTTATAAAAAATGTAAGATCGATACTTTCTTTTTTAAAGGTGACTTATACACGATGTTTATTTCAGCTCCGATCTGCCACCCGGTGTTTGGAGTGCCAGCTAGAGGCAGGCCGTCAACCGACCCGGGAGCTCATGTTGAGGAGATTTTTGGAGGTATAAATCGTTATACTATTCTAACAAAATTGTAGATATCATGAATCATCAACCCCTCTTAATTTATCATCAATAAACATTCACCGTATATTCGATGTTTTAAAAAATATTCGCTTCTTTATTCTAATACACGGGTTTTACCAACAGAGGTGGGACGGCACATGCCAGGGCGAACTGGTAGACATCCTGGCGATAGTCCAGACCATCCGGTTGGAGCTCCAAGACATCCTATGGCTAACGAACCATTTCATGGACGACTCGACGGTCATAGAGATGATCCGGATCGCTCCAGCCATCTGGGACTATATAAAAGAATATCTGGAGAGCCTCCTCATCTTTGGTGGTCAACAAATTGACCACGCCCTGTCTACCACCACGGACGATGAGGAGCCCTCGACGAGCCAGGATGCCCTGCCCGCAGGCCAAATCGCCTGCAGAGTATGTCTGACGAACCTCCCGACGGTATTTTTCTTATCTTGTGGACACGCGTTTTGCGCATTGTGCGCAGCGCGTGTCTTCAGATGCCCATTCTGCAGAAAAGTAGTTTTGGGGAGAAAAAACTTGTTTTTGTAATTTTTATATGTACTCTTTTTTAATAACTACTAACACTTATTACTTTTGTTTATGTGTATTAATTGTAATTTTTGACTTGTCTCTTTTTATTAACGTGATAATACACTCTATAAAAGCTTATTTTACTAATTTGTTATTAATAATATGTTTTACTAGTAAATAAAACAGTATATACAGGTGTAGCGTGTTATTTTTATACATTATCATCATCTCAAAAGTAATAGGGTGGGTTAATTTCACGCCTCATTAACTAAGAAAGGGCTCTCTCAAACGAGGGGTATTAATAGAGGCTATTAAAAAGCAATTAAAGTTCAAGGTCACATTCCTGCTAGATCCCTGGTACTTCTACTCCCCATTTCTCCACTACTACTACATATTTTCAGATGACGACTGAAGTGTTGACTTTTAATTTTCTTGTTGCATTTATCACACGTCTTAACTGAATAACGTGCGCTAGCATCTTTATTAGGATTCTTCGAGCATATTTTTATATGATGAGAAATATGGGACTTAGCGATAGCTTTATCGCAGAATTCGCAGTTAACTCTCAACGATTCCATTTTTATAAAACCTACAATAGAAAATAATAATTATAATACAAATAAATAATTTAAAAACTCTCAGGAAATTTGAATAATTAAATATTTGGTGTTGTTAAATCCAAAAAAGATAAATGGTTTAAAAAGAACCATATTTATTTTTTAACTATAAACGTGAAATCCTAGTTTGGGATGGAAGTAGTCCCGGAATAAGACGTCTTAGAGTGGGATGGAAGACGTCCTAGAATAGGATAACACAACCGTCCTGGAATAGAATCGAAGGTGTCCTGGAATGGGACGTCCTGAAATGAGATAGAAGTAGTCCTGGAATAAGACGTCCTAGAGTGGGATGGAAGGCGTCCTGGAATAGGATAACACAACCATCCTGGAATAGAGTAGC